>CM056050.1:343774496-344217910 GCA_029574335.1 Rana kukunoris
CTGGTGGGCAGGTGATGAGTAGGGACATGTAGCAGAGATTGGAGAAGTTTAGCACATCCTTCTCCCAGAAGCATGGCATTTCTCTTACACACAGAAAAACGATCTAACAGCAAGAGGAGTCCTGCTACACAGCCTCCCCCCTCCCCCTCCTCACCAGGATAGGTAAGCACTGATAATACGATTCTTCCAGCTTGGCCAGCTTACCTTTTATCAGGCAGCAATCCACCCCACACTGCAGGCTGTCCCCTCCTCCCTCTCCTCTCCTGCAGTCGGCATCTCCTGCTCGTATGTCAAAAAAGCCGCGCTGGAGAAGGGGGCGTGTACACTGTGCTCCCATTGGCTGAGAAGGCAGTGGAGAGGCGGGGCAGCTACAATCTCGAGATTTGCACATCAAAATAATGTTGGTAGTGGCCATTTCACTAATAGATGTAAAAATACACTGATTTCAACAAACTGTCCCTGCTTTTACCAAGGCTGGCAACCCTGATGGGGCCCCCTAGTGGCCATGGGGCCCTCGGTCCGTGCCCGACGGACCGAATGGTCAGTCCGCCCCTTCTATGGTATTACGTAGAGTCATACTTTCTATTTCTTTTTCTATATAGTTCTTAAACATGTTTTTTCCAACCTGCCCATATTTTTTTTGAATTTCTCCTGTTTATTTCTAGACCCATCGTAGACCCATCTTTCAGCTTCCATTATTCAATCGACTTCTCCTCCCCATTCTACTAAGGTAGGGCACATAACCGGTTTCCAGTACCTGGGTATCAGCTTCTTAGCTGTGTTTAGTAGGTGTGGTGTAATGCTATTTTTATATGACTTTATAGAACCCATAGACCCATGAAACAAGAAGTGCAATGGTGTCAATGGTTTCTTAGACATCTTCTCTATCCATGAGGCTATTTCTTCCCAGAGTACCCTAATCTTTGGGCAGTTCCACCAGATATGGATGAAGGTGCCCCTTTCTTTGCAGCCCCTCCAACAGTCGTTGCTTGCAGATGGGTATATCTGTGCCAATCGCACAGGGGTCCGGTAAAATTTGGCTAGGAACTTGTATGACATTTTCTGAGTGGATGACCTTATTGACGATGAGTCTGTTACTTTCCATAAGTTTTTTATTGGTGATGTTGTAAATGTACAGCTTAGTTCTTTTTCCCATTCTTTAATAAAGTATGGGTTTGAGACATTTTGTCCACTAAGTATCAACCTTTACATTTGGGACAGTAAATCATTTGGGTTTTGACATTTTCATACAAATTTTTACGAAAATAGTTAGCGAATTTAGAGTCCTAATTTAAAAATATAATCTTGCATTTTATAATATCTCCACCTCGCCATTGTCATCTCCCCTTGAGATGATATCAATTCCGCTTGAGAGATAAGTGTTCCCAGTGGGGCATACCTTAGACACATTGGGGGTTATTTACGAAAGGCAAATCCATTTTGCACTACAAGTGCAATGCAAATGCAGTTGCTGTAGATCTGAGGGGGACATGCAAAGGAAATAAAAAACAGCATTTTAGCCTGCACGTGATTGGATGATAAAATCAGCAGTGCTTCCCCTCATTTCAGACCAACCCCTCAGATTTACAGCGACTGCACTTCCAAGTGCACTTGTAGTGCAAAGTGGATTTAAATAACCCCCATTGTATTCCCCTCTGATTCCCATGGGCCCAACACTCCTCTTTCTTCCCCTGGGGGGAACCATGGAAACCTTCCTAGTGGGGACAGTGGGGATGTTCTTAGGGCATATTTGCCAGTTTTAATAATTCTGTCCCGCACTGCCAATGTGTTCCGGGTTAATAGGGATCCATGGTGCTCCATCTAGATTTCTTCCTGACATATTTTTCTCAATCGAGACCCATGCTTTATTCTTCAAATCTTGACACCAGATTAATATACATACCAAAGACATTTCTATGTAATACAGTGCAATGTCTGGTAGCCCCAGTCCCCCCTCCTCCTTACTTCTGCGCAATATGTTATATGCTATTCTAGTATTTCCGTCCTTCCATATAAAGTAATGCTTTGCGTATCTTTTTAAAGAATGTTTGGGGGAGCGGTATGGGCATTGTATGTAAAAGATAGATTAATCTAGGTATTACATTCATCTTAAGTTAGGCTGGCATAAAACTTTAAATTACAAATATGACATATATAAATATATAAATAAATGTCCATATATGAAAAACACGAATAGTGTAAAAATATAAAAAGACAAATCTGTTTATAGAATAGTCCAGCAATAATAGTAGTGAATTCCAAAGCCTGGTGATAACTTCAAAGAGGTGCTAGAGTTGAAGGAGCTTTGAAATGAATTTAGGTGAAGAGAAACCACCACCGATAGGTAAGGGGCTTACCAAAGAGTTTAAACCCAGAAGAACCTACGTTCAGATGGATCAAACAGAGCTTTGTGCGGTAAAACCACAATGCAATCTGGGCAATCCTGTATGTGTCTCCAATGGCTGTAGCAAGAGTGACCAAACAGCAGAGGAATGGAGTATACCACAGATGAAGATAGCTGGTTACCCGATGGTCTCACAGGACATGATGGTCCAAATAAAATCCCGGATGTGTATGGAAGGGTGTGTACCATAGAAGAAAAAAACATCCACACAGCATAACTCTGTGTTGAATGTTGAAAATGTTATGTAGCAAGAACACTTAGGCCGTGTACACACGATCAAATCTATCTGCCCGACCGTCCCAGCAGACAGATTCGATCGTGTGTACGGGCGAGCCGACGGATTTGGCCAGCCGACAGATTTTAAAGCATGCTTT
Source organism: Rana kukunoris (assembly GCA_029574335.1). Classification (NCBI taxonomy): domain Eukaryota; kingdom Metazoa; phylum Chordata; class Amphibia; order Anura; family Ranidae; genus Rana; species Rana kukunoris. The sequence goes on from CM056050.1 coordinate 343,777,275, forward strand.
AAAATCTGTCGGCTGGGAATCTGTCTGCCCGATATGTCTGCTGGTTAGTACGCTAAATCTCTAATGGATTCGACGCATGCGCGGAAGTAATTCACTTCCTGGTGCGGTGACGTGGCGGCGTCAACGTCACCGCCACATCACCGACACGTCAGCGCGCCGTCTGCCGGCGGGGATTTTGGTTTGATCGTGTGTACACGATCAAACCAATACATCCCAGCAGACAGATTTGTTCAAATCGGTCTGTCCGACCAATTTAAACAAATCTGTCTGCTCGTGTGTACGGGGCCTAACATTTAGATGGCTGTACAAGCGCTTTGTGCAGGCCATGTTGTCCCAAAGACATCACCTGGTGGTATCCCTCTATTGCTGCTCCCTTCATATTTATAGATAATATGGCCCCTGTTATGGGAGACAAGCCTCCAGAACACTGCCTGTGTAAAATGACATTACTTCCTGATTTGATCCAAGATGGCCGAACGGTGTGCAGTCCACGCCTAATTCAGGATGCCTGTAAGGGGGCCAAACCTCGTTTTGGTGTCAGTTATACAATCCTTCCTATATCCTCAAACATGGTCGAACAGCATGCATTCAATGCCTCTATCTGGACATCTGTGAGGAAACCAAGCCTTGTTTGAGTCATGCAAATCACATGACCCTCTGTTCTAGGGAGTATAATGACTACCCTTCATACATCTAAGATGTTAGAGATATAAGGCCATAATACTTAACTAAATATATCATAAACATAAACTGAATAAAATGGGCAGTGATATATAAAAGCACTGATAAATCTGATAAAATTGTGTTATGTATAACAATATCTGTTTAAAGATACTAAATTAAAACATCAAGAATGTGAATGTTTAAAAACACTGATAAAATAATAATGGAAAATAAGACTGTGTGGCAATAGATCACAATAGATCACAACCACACATGCAGGTGTAAGACCTCGAATACGTGGATGTGAACATGTGGAATTATCCATATTCCTTTGCTATATTATGTATATAAATGTGTGCGACCGTGATGGACAGCCACAAACATGCCTGCAAGCGTAAAACTCCACAGATCATAAATGTAAACACATAGAAATGCTCACGAGACTCCCATGAGTAGGCCAATTACAGTTGTTTATATAAAAATGCAAAACTAAAAATATGCCACACACCAACATTGAAGTTAAAAAGAATCAAAATAAAGAAGAAAATAAGTAAATAAGTCGAGCAAGAATACCAAGAGCACAAAAAATGTCCAATGGACTTTAGGATTTATTAATAAATGAGTTGATGTCCCACTCCATGTTCAAGCCTAGCGGTGTGTGGGACTGCAACTCATATATCCAAAAAGTCTCGAGTTGAGACACCCCCCTAATCATGCCAACCTAACTTAAGCACTTGAGGCCCGCGCTATAGCCGAAAGACGGCTACAGCGCGGACCTGAATTTCCAAGCCAACGTCTTTTGACAGCCGCCCTTTAAGGCATTTTTCGCACGCTCTGTGTTGGCCGTGTCCCTTGGACACATCCAATCACAGATCGTGGTGAACGGCCAATCAGAGTGGCCGTTTGCTATGCGATCTGCACGGCCAATGAGAGATGATCTCATATGTAAACATATGAGATCATCTCTCATTGCCGTTTTACACAGAGACATCGTCCTGTCTCTGGAGAGGAGGAGACCGATCTGTGTCCCTTGTACAGATTGGTCACCTACCCCAGTCACCCCCCTCCCCCCACAGTTAGAACACTATGTAGGGAATACATTTAACCCCTTCCTCACCCCCTAGTGTTAACCCCTTCACATTTATACAGTAATTAGTGCATATTTATAGCACTGATCGCAGTATAAATGTGAATGGCGCCAAAAATGTGTCAAAAGTGTCCGATGTGTCTGCCATAATGTCGCAGTCCCAATAAAAATCGCAGATCGCCGCCATTTCTATTAAAAAAAAAAATTATACAAAATAATAATTCTGTCCCCTATTTTGTAGGCTCTATAACTTTTGCGCAAACCAGTCGCTTATTGCGATATTTTTTTACCAAAAATATGTAGAAGAATACGTATCGGCCTAAACTGAGAAACATTTTATTTTTTATTTTTTTAATTGGGATATTTATTATAGCAACAAGTAAAAAATATTGTATTTTTTCAAAATTGTCGCTCTTTTTTGTTTATAGCGCAAAAAAAATAAAAACGCACAGGCGATAAAATACCACCAAAAGAAAGCTAACTTGTGGGAAATTTTTTTTTGATTGGGAGCCATGTCGCACGACCGCGCAATTGTCAGTTAAAGCGACGCAGTGCCGGAAGCTGAAATTTCACCTGGGCAGGAGGGGGGTATATGTGCCCAGTAAGCAAGTGGTTAATTAGCACTACACTTTTTTGTTTTGCTGTTTTTTTGCTATTTGTCTATTTGCAGTGTTAGCAGCTTACCTATAGGGCAGCGCAGTATTTTTCTGCATACTATTCTTATTACATTCATCTTAAAAGTTTTTATTCTGCCAGTCCATGTTAATGCGTGTCTTTTCCATCTATTCAAGTCTTCTATTATTTCTGTAGCTAAAGAGCGTTTTACATCTGAAGTAATATGGACTCCTAAATAAAATATTGATTCTCTATTCCATATAAACGGATAGCTGTTTTGCAACAGTGTGGCTAATGATTTTGGGACATGGCTAGGTAATATTATGGATTTTTCTGTGTTTATTTTAAAATTCGATAACTTTCCATATCTCGTCAACTCTTACTCTATAGCTTTCTGCGGTTTTGAAAGAAAAAACATTAAGTCGTTTGCATATGGTGATACTTTATGCTGTCTAGGGTCGATTTTAACGGCCTTTTATTCCATCATTTCCCCTCATTCTGCATAACAATGGTTCCAGAACAAGAGCGAATAATATTGGGGATAGGGGGCAACCTTGCCTTGTGCCATTCTGTATTTCAAAGCTTCCTGATAGGGTCCCATTAACCTTAACCTTTGCTCTTGGTCCAGTAAATAATGCTGATACCCATCCTATCATCCGTTCTCCCAAGCCTATTTCTCTAAATACTTCTATCACGTACCTGGTGGAAGAGTCTGATATGCAGAGGGAGGCCTCCCTTACACCTCTGACTCGAGGCCCCTGATAGGGAAGACAGGCAGCGCAGGAGTGCAGAGTCGCACAAGAGCCTGGCAAACTTTCTGGCAGACGAGCTGGACCGGAACTGGAACGGTCCCGGGAACAGCTGTCAGACTGGCAACTGGAGCTCAGGCAGGTGCAGGCAGATGGACTGGAGTAGTAGACACACAAGTCCAAAGCAGGTGAACACTGGAGCAAGGTCAGATACAAGCAGGTTCGGTAAATGGCTGCAGGCAGGGGAGCAGAATGAGTAGGCAGGAATGTTGTCTCAGATACAGGCAGATTCGGCAATAGGCTGGCAACAGGGTAGCAGGAGAAACAGGCAGGGACGTAGTCAACACAGGCCGAGGTCAGATGCAGGCAGATAAACAGGATTAGTCAGAGCAAGCTGGGTAGGGTCAGCTGGAACAGAGTGCAGGTAAACGACAATCAGAGGTCTCAGGTAGCGCTGTAGACCGAACAGCACAGATTCAAGGAAGTATGGCAGTTTAAATAGCCTATTGGCGCCACAACATCATTGCACACGTGCGCGCAAACGTGCCCGTGCAGCCCTTCTCGGTGGGACAGGGGAATGACCATAGTTCCCATCTTGATTGCTGGTGTGCCCTTCCTGACAACTCCCCTCATAAATATCCAATTTACTCTGTCATGCACTAGCTGTGTTACTTTGTCCTGTAATCTACTTGCCAGTATCTTTGCAAGTAGTTTAGTGTCTGAGTTAACGTGGAGCTCCAACCACAATTAGCATTTTTTAAATGTATGTCTTTTCATCCTGCGTTTTTATAATATAAATCCGGTCACTTACTATTTTACAATCTGCTGCCGCTCCGCATAGTTATTAAAAAAAAAATAGTTTATAAAACTATGTCCACACCCTTGTCATTTTGTTTGTGGGCATTGTGAAGCCTACAAGTACTTACTTCCTGGAAGTCTTGGATGGGGAGTGATAATTGGACAGCGCACTGCATCCTGGGAAATGATGACACACATTTCCCAGGAGCATTAGAGGGGGATGATGTCAGAATCCTAAGTGATTTCAAAGGCAGATTTTGAGGGATCGCATAGCAACAGGCATTTCCAAAGCAGTTTTTTATGTCTAATTAGCACAATAATGAAAAAAAAAAATTGGGATGGAAACTCCACTTTAAGGAGAGAGATAGGTCTGTGATTTTCACAGTATTGTGGGTCCTTTCCAGGATTTGGTATAACTGTCACAATGGCCAATACTGCTTCTGGGGGTAACAAATTAATTGCTGTGATTTTATTAAAATAGTTGCATAATGGTGTGATCAGGATATCTATAATTTTTTTTATAATTTGCATTTACTAGGATGTCCTATCCCGGACTTTTCCCTGTCGGTAGATTTTCAATTGCCTTTTTTATTTCTTCTATAGTTATCTGTTCCTCCATTTTTTCCACCTCTCTCCGAGAGAGGGATGGTAATGCGGATTCCTCAATATATTCTCTTATCTTCTCTACCTGGCCTTCTTCTTCTATTCTCAACAGTGTTGGTTGAATATTGTATAAGGCCCTATGGAAGCTTTGAAATTCCGTAGCTATGGATTGTGTGTCCTTTATTTGTTTGTTATTCACAGAGATATCATGAACATGAACATGAAGTAGTTTTTCACATTTGTTCCCATACACATAATATCTGTGCGTGAAAAAATCTATATTTTTTCTATACTTTTCTTTCACCCTTCTGTGCAAGTATGTGGAGAGTTTTGTATTTCCAGTATTTCCAAATGCTTTGCATCCCCAGGATCCAGATTTTTTTTATGTTTAGTTTCGAGTTTGCATATGTTTCCTAAAATATCATCCAGTCCCTTCTTTTTTTTTTTACTCAGGATCCATGTGCTATTAGCTTCCCCCATAACAGCCTTATGGGCCTCCCATATCATTTGCTCTGATACCTCCCCTGGTGTGTTTATTTCAAAATATTCTATAATTTGATGTCGTATGTCCTCCGTTATCTGTTTTTCATCTAACAGTGACTCGTTTAAGTGCCAGGTCCGCTGATGATGGCCTATAGCGGTAGCCTGGGTACAGATTCTGACATGAGATGCGTCTTTTGCATATAGATAATATCTGCATTACATGTCATCATTTTTAATGAGCTATCCATCATCTGTTTTCCATTATCTGTTAATGTTCTAGACTCTCTTAACCTTTTGCTGTCTACTTTCTTCTCCTCTTTTACCAGAGAACCTGTACGAGACACAAAGAGTCCTAATCCACTAAAACATAACACCCTACTAATTGGGGTGTACCATCTAACAATACGTTTAGCCCTTATGGAGTCCCCCTGACCCCCCAGGCCCCTCCCGCCCATCATCTTTATCCAGATTACCCAGTCCCTCATCAGGACCTTCCTAATTTTAATAAAGAGCTATTTCTCCCCTATTATACCCTGGGCCTTTATATATATATATATATACCGTATTTTTCGGACCATAAGACGCACTTTTTTCCTGCAAGAATATGGTGGAAAATCTGCCTGCGTCTTATGGTCCGAATACTGAATGTCCAAGGCCCCCACCCCCCGCGAATTTGCCTTTTAACATACCGGTGGTCAGACAGCATGTCCGCAGAGCAGGCAGCCAGCGCGATCAGCTTGAGCTCACGGGGGGTGGTGTCAGACTAGTCTGCGGCATCTTTTTCCCAGCAGTATGGTACAATACACAGTAGGGACAGGGAGCGGCCATTGGAGCCACCAGGAAGCTTTGCAGTGCACGCCCACACAACGTCACTGTTGCGCCGTGTAAGATGCTCGCCGATGACGCTACTGCGCATGCGCCGCTTTTAGACCAAGAGTAGAACTGCTGTACACAACTATAGCTGACTCGTATTAACCCCTCACATGCCACAGCAGCTGCGGGACATGGCGACGGCTCACAACGGAGACACACGATGGCTGTATTAGATATTAGATAACACAGGCTGGATGGGGCACACCACGGATAAGGGCTCACAATGGACACACGGGCTGGCTGTATTACATAAGACAGGCTGGATGGGGGCACACCATGAATATGATGGAGGAGGCGGGGGCACTGATTCCTGTATGATGGAGGGGGGGCACTGATCCCTGTATGATGATGGAGGGGGGACACTGCCCCCCTCTTCCATCATACAGAGATCAGTGCCCCCCCTCCATCATTTTAATAAATATTTCAGTAGACCATTTGTGTCAGAATATTTTTTTTTCTAATTTTCCTCCTCTAAATCTAGGTGCGTCTTATGGTCAGGTGCGTCTTATGGTCCGAAAAATACGGTATATATATATATATATAAACGGCTATGTCTTATATTCAGTTGCATTCCTTTCTATATTCAACACCGAAGGGGGAAGGAAGGTATAGGGGAGAAAAAAAAGACGAGACGGGGATATGGTGTTTCTCTTTCTTCCATCTCCCTCTCAGTGTTTAACATTATTTAAATTTTAGCCTTTACTTTCTATTTGAGTCCTTAGTCAGCTTTCTCTCTGGTATATGAAACCAGGATTTGGGATGTTGTATTAATGTATTCCCACTTTTTATTCTACAGTCTGGGAAGTCCGCTTGCAGGAGATCTAGTTTTTCCAAAAACATTTTTAGGTCGTCCTTGGTTCGGAGCACTGCTTTTCTTCCATTTTGTACTACTACTAAACTGAAGGGGAATCCCCATCGGTATCTAATGTCAGCAAGTCGCATAACCTCTAATAAGGGGCGCACCATTCTGTGTTGCATTAGGGTATGGCGTGATATATCAGGATATATGGAGATTTGCTTTCCTTCATATTCAATCAGTGGTGTATCTCGTGCGATCATCATTATAGTCTCTTTTACTGAATATTTATGGAGTTTGCATATCACATCCCTTGGTCTATCTTGATTCTGTTTTAAAAATGAGGTAATGCAGTGGACTCTATCTATTTCCACCTGTTCAGGCACTTATGGCCCTATTATCTGCGAAAAAAGTTTCTGTACTGTTACCGATCTGTTACAGATCATCACTTTTATATTTCTCAGGTAAGTCCTGTATCCTCATATTCTGTCTATGGTCCCTATTTTCAAAATCATCCAATTGGTCCCTATAAGTGTTCATCGTGTCCTCTTGTTGTTTAATGATATCTTGTACATCCCCCTAAGTTAAGTGTGTAGGGTTTATGTTTGAATTTTCTTGGTTACGTCCTACTTTTCCTAGATTTCCTCCAACCTCCTGGCTCCTGTGCCTTCCCTCATGATTATGAGCTCCGCCGGCACTGTCTCCCCTTGGTGGCATAATGTAAGCCTTCAGTCTGCCTACCATGCTTCTAGTCCATCCTCCGGCTGGCTGGAGAGCTGCCCATCTGCGAGTAGCCATCTTCATTCTCCGTTTTAACGGCCCTTGGCTTTGCTGGTTACTCTTGGCTCTCGGGTTCAGCTCTTGGCTCTTGGCAGCACTCCGCTCTCGGCCCTCAGTTCTCGTCTCAGCCGCTCTCGGTTCAGCTGCTCAGCTACTCAGCATGGCTTGGCTTTCTGCTTGGCTCAACCTGACTTGGCTCTCGGACCTTAATCCAGCACAGCCATATCGCTATGTGTGGCCCAGGTGTGTGAGGAATCCAAGGTCTTTATTCTATTTTTGTACAGATTCAAATTCCTTGAGAGGGCTGCTGCCACATCCTTAACAACCATGACTCATCTGCTGTCAACCAGGTGACCCCCCCTCATGTTTACCTGTCAGTTGGCAAGAGAGTTTTTTTGTACGGATCAGCATTCATTGTGATTGATGATGGATTTAGATTGGGGGATATGTTTTTTTTTTTTTTTTTTTTTTTTTTTTTTTTTTTTTAAAGACCTGCCAAAAAATAACTGTGTTTTTAATTACTATTGAATTTTTTTGGGTGATCTGGGGCTTCCAGATTTCCAAATGTCACCACCACAACCTTGGCCCGGTGGTTGTGGGGGTGAATTTTGGAAATCTGGAAGCCCCAGATCCTGAACCCCCCCCCCCCCATGTGAACATCATCAACATGGGGACAAGATGCTTTGGGAAATAAAAGTTAAACCATACGAATAAACACAAAGTGAAAATAAGCGCCATCTGAGTTTAGCAGTAAAGAAAAACATTTACTAGTGCAATTAAGGCAACTCACATAAAACTCACATAAAATAAACAAGGACCATGCTCATTAGAGTGCACAGCTGCTCTATGTAATCCAGTGGCAGGCTTCCCACTTAATGAATGGAGCAACACAGAAGATCCCACTAGGAGATGACTCGGTTGTGAAGACTGAAGGGGGGTGGACGTGAATGCCAGTTCAGGAAAATGGAGAGCATACATAATAGACATTGGTCTATATTGTTGGAAGATCCACATCTCACATTCACTCTTAAGTCCAGATCAAAAGTGTCTTATAGACAGGTCTGGAATGTAGATTAGCCCCCAGCAGAATTAGACCCACCATCCCTTCCAGAACACAAACTCTTACGTTCTTTAAAATAAAGGGGATGTACCAATGCCAAAAACCCAGATATTTCACCTGCAGGCAAGTCAAACATGGGCAGAAGGGGGTACACGTATTTTAGTAATTATCTTTATACTTGTTTCAACTGTCTTGTTATCAACTGTAAAATTGTTGTCTACTGTCTTTCTTGCCCATGTGGCTTGTTTTATGTAGGAAGAACTATCAGGATCCTGGGCTCTATAGAGCCCAATCTACTCTCAGCACACCAAACTAGTAATTGTCTATGGCTCAGTGCAGGTTACCCGTGGGTGCACCTGTGTATCAGTTTGCAAGCAGTCCAGTAACCACTGCAGAACAGATATGCCCATATATAAACTGATTTTAGTATAAAACGTACCTTTAATAATAGTATTCTGTAGCACTACCCCCTCAGGGGCCACTGGTTGTTTTAACTTGTTTTAACTTGCTCGAACCCTCCCTTGACACATCAGAAGTCTGGTGGGTGTATTGTGACCCCTGCTGGGCTGGGGGCACAATGACAGGCATACAATATTCAATAACAATGTCATAGTAGTATTACCTGAATCTTTGGATAGTCCCTCCAGACAAGAAGAATATGCTTCACACAGCAATATATTTAAATCAGAGTGAGTTTACTTCATAAGTACTCAAAGAAACAAACATAAGTTCAGATCATTAAATTAATGGTTGTTATGTAGCAACACGGTATGATTTCGCAAGGGCCCTTGCGGAAATCAGCAAATTACATTTATGAATGAAACAGACCTTATACTAAAGAATGGTACCATTCAACTAAACTAAAGTGAACAGTCCGTTCAGACGAGCTCCCTCTAGTGAGCGGTTCTGAAAACAGCTACAGTCCACGTTGCGGCCGGGTGGTGCACGTTAGATTTGTAATCCACAAGTAATAAATGATAAACAGGAACTAATCAGATAAGGTATCCTTAACAGCAATGTTGGTGAGCTGATCGCTGGCCAGCGTCAGTCACTTCTGCATAACCATTGTAAATAGTAAAGGGACTCTAAGTTTAAGCTGGAGGCCAAACGCATGTGGGCGGCCTGTGAGGTGGCACTAAAGTGTCTGTCTAAGGAGAGAATTAAGAGCTGAGCATGTGCCCTCTCACCCGACAGGCCGATCCTCCTGAATTCCTCTCAGAAAGTGCGTTGATGAATCACTGCTCCACAGCACAAGGATCCCGGACGAGGGTGTTCCACTTGTTCAGTTATCAGCTGGATTTCCTCTCCGATCCCCAGGCACACGAGCTAGATGCTGGAGTCTTGCTTCCTTCTGGGTGGCTGGTCTCTCGGTGGATTTAGACCCAGGCTTCTGGCCAAACGGCACGGCTGTATCTGTCCTCAGCTGCTCCGCAGAAGAGAAGATTCTGGTCCCAAGAAAGAGAAAAGGCGCCACACCCTCCCCATAAGTAACCTCCCCACAAGTCTGTGCGGAGGTGTCACATGCTCCAATAACGCAATGCATTGTGGGAAGTGTAGTCTGTTTCTCCTAAGAGTCATTGGAGTCCATTTCTCCCGCTACTCCCACAATACACAACTTCCTAAAGGTTTAATACATATTTACAAGCGTGAATAAAGTTCCAGCTGGGATGGCCTGTCTGCAGGATCCGACAGGATGACCCCGCTACAATTATATTCTTTTTTATTTCATCCCAGAACAGGGGGTCACGGGCTACATCAGAGGGCTCTGTAAGCCACATGTGGCCCCTGGGCCACTGGTTGGGCACCTCTGCCCTAAACACACCATTCCCACCATGAAACATGGTGGTGGCAGCATCATGTTGTGGGAATGCTTTTCTTCAGCAGGGACAGGGAAGCTGGTCAGAGTTGATGGGAAGATGGATGGATCCAAAAGACTTGAGACTGCGGTGGAGGTTTATCTTCAAGCAGGACAATGATCCTAAACATAGAGCCAGAGCTACAATGAAATGGTTTAGATCAAAGCATATGCATGTGTTAGAATGGCCCAGTCAAAGTCCAGACCTAAATCCAATTCGGAATCTGTAGCAAGACTTGGAAATTGCTGTTCACAGATGCTCTCCATCCAATCTGACAGAGCTTGAGCTTGTTTGCAATAAAAAAAATGGGCAATTTTACTCTCTAGATGTGCAAAGCTGCTAAAGATATACCCAAAAAGACGCATTATGCAGCTGTAATTTCAGCAAAAGGTGGTTCTACAAAGTATGGACACATGGGGGCTGAATACAAATGCATGCCACACATTTCAGATATTTATTGTAAAAAAAAAAAATGAAAACCATTTATCATTTTATTTTCACACATATGTGCCACTTTGTGTTGGTCTTTCACATAAACTCCCAATAAAATACATTTACGTTTTTGGTTGTACCATGACAAAATGTGGAAAATTTCAAGGGGTATGAATATCTTTCAAGACACTGTATATATACATATATCAGCACTGATTTAAAAGTGTTTTGAGGTTCAATAAACTATTTTTTAATGAGTTGACATACAGTATGAAGAAACATTCTGTACACAGTAGGGATCCCTTGCACAATCTCAACTAATGTCAGTGTTTTTTTTTTTCCATTCTGTGGATTTAATTATTCCCTCAAAGTTTAGCCTGGGTTGATTATGTTTGAAATTTGCATTTTAGAGTATCTAATCTGAAGAAATACATACCTGTTCTGGTTGGCATTGTTTGTTATAAATTTCACCTTTTTGAAGACATAAATTACTTCATATCTCATTATAAAGTCCTTTAAATGTTTCAATATTATTTTCTTTATTTCTTCAGATACCATCTGTTTTTTAATGTTGTTAACTAATCAATGCGTATAATACAATTTCCTCTAGTCTGATGAATGTGCTTTATAATACCTCTTAACAAATGTGCCAGAGTAGTGGATATTTTGATTGGTTGTTTATTTTTGGGTGATAGCAATTTGGCAGGAGTATTGTCTTCAGCTTCAGCTTAATTAAATATCTTCCTAACTTTTAGCAAACAAATTATTTATTCAATTACTTTGTTTAAAAACATAGATGGAAGATAAATGTACAACACTGTAAGTACGGGGCCTCAGGCGGCGTACACACGGCAGAGATTCTCGGCAGAAACCAGCGAGAAGCTCGCTGGGATCCTCATTCTGCCGAGAACCTCGGCCGTGTGTACGGTTTCGGCGAGCATCCCGGCGGGAAAGCCGTCGAGCCATAATAGAGAGCAGGTTCTCTATTTGCTCGATGGCCCATCGAGAACCATGGCTCGGCGCCTTTCCCGACGGCTTGGTCGACGATTTCGACAGCCGGGCGAGAACCTCGACGTGCGGAACGATGTGTTCCGCCCGTCGAGGTTCTCGTACGTGTGTACACAGCCTCAGAGTGTCCTCATCACTCTGCACTCATCAGGTGTCAAGCTGTATGGTGCAGCAACCATGCATATATGATACAGATGAGAAGCTGTCATCCAAACGAATGAGCCTCCAACCTCAACCACATCCCTGATGATCATTAATAGACTCTATTTGGAAGGAATGGCAGGCGCAATGGAGCCTCAAAATACTTTGTATAGTATAGTATTTTTATTGACCATTCACTATATTTCAATAGAGTTAAAATGTCAAACATTAAAACCAAAGAATCCCGCTGGATAGGTAAAAATGCAGATGGATATGATCCAATCAATCATGCATAGCAAAAACAATGAGGAAAGCACTTTCAAAGATGGCCACGCAAGCAGCAGCTTGAAGTCAGCAAATAACTCCATCAGCATTTTTACCTATCTAGCTGCACAAATCATTAAAAAAAAAAAAACACCAGAGCCATTTCCAGTATATAAACTCCCTAAATTTGGACACAAATAGCAATATGAAATGTATATTGGCATGAGGAGGTATATCACCTTTGTCAGGGATTTATTCCTGCCTGTATTACCCATTATAAACATTTCCCTTCACATTGTGTTCAAGTGATAGGGATCAGACAGAATAGTAAGCAAGGAGAGTTGACATCAACTAAGGCGGCGTACACATGACCGAGGTTCTCGCTGGAAACCAGCGAGAACCTCGCTGGAAGCTGCATTCCAGCGAGGACCTCGGCCGTGTGTACGCTCTCGGCGAGCTTCCCGTCTGGAAGCCCGTCGAGCAGAAATAGAGAGCACGCTCTCTATTTGCTCGAAGGCCCGCCTGGATGAATGGCTGGTTGCCATTCCCGACGGGCGGGTCGCCGATTTCGACGGCCGGCAGGGAACCTCGACGGGCGGAACGATGTGTTCTGCCCGTCGAGGTTCTCTGCCGTGTGTACGCGGCCTTAGACATACTGTAGGTGCAATATAATAGCACATTTCCAGTAATGTGAGGAAGCTGTGGGAGCTTTGTTAGATTTTCATGGCTGTCAGTGTCAATATGAAGGAGATTCCCCTCATTCCCTGTTCAACTGAGAAAGACAAAATGTTTTTTTTTCTATAGAGACAAAAATTTGATTTAAAATCGTACAGAAAATCTCAGAGCATTTACCATCAGAAAGAGGTTTATATTGTTCTCTATTGTGTTCAAAACTAAAAATTCATTAGAGATGTTTATAAAATCCAGTGGACATTTTCCTTGTCAAAAATATTTTATTAAATACAATAAGTTAAGTACAATAAATTAAGTACTGTACATTAGCCGAACACCCCCTAGTTCGGTTTCGCACCAGAACCAGAACTTGCGAACAGACCAAAAGTTTGTGTGAACTTTAAAACCATGTTAAAGTCTATAGAACTCAAAAGTTTGAAATCTAAAGTGCTAATTTTAAAAGGCTAATATACAAGTTATTGTCATAAAAAGTGTTTGGGGACCTGGGTCCTGCCCCAGGGGACATGTATCAATGCAATATTTTTTTTAAAACAGCTGTTTTTTTGTGAAATATTCCTTTAAATTTAGTACCTAGGGGGGTGTATAGTATGCCTGTGAAGTAGCACTTATTTCCCGTGCTTAGAACTGTCCCTGCACAAAGTGTAATTTCTGAAGGAAAAAAAGTCATTTAAAATTACTTGCGGCTATAATGAATTGTCGGCTCCCGGCAATACAGAGAAAAGTCATTCATAAAAAAAAATGCGTGGGGTTCCCCCCAAATTCAATTACCAGGCCCTTCAGGTCTGGTATGGATATTAAGGGGAACCCCGCATCAATTAAAAAAAAATGATGTGGGGTTCGCCCCAAATATCCTCCTCTTATGGTCTATGTAAATCTATAAATATTTTTAACTATGTTATTAATACATTTATTTGTTTCTATATAACTTATTGTCTTAGTGTGCTCACCTCTAAACAGAACTGGTGTCCCCCATTAACTGCTTGCCGACCGCCCACCGCAGTTATACGGCGGGACGGTGGCACTGCTGGGCGAGAGCACGTAGCTCTACGGCCTACCTTTTAGCGGCCGCTAGGGGGCGCGCGCGCCACCGGCGGACCGCGCACGCGCCCCCGCTCGTCCTCCGAGTCCCGCGCGCGTGCCCGGCGGGGGAGATCGCCTCCGTGCACGCACGCACGCACGCTCGTTCGTTACAGAGCGGGGAACGGGAGCTTTGTGTGTAAACACAAAGCTCTCGTTCCTGTCAGCGGGGGAAACGCTGATCTCCTGTTCATACAATGTATGAACAGAAGATCCGTGATTTCCCCTAGTGAGGCCACCCCCCCATACAGTTAGAACACCAGCAGGAACACACTTAACCCCTTCCCTGCCCCCTAGTGTTAACCCCTTTACTGCCAATGGCATTTTTATAGTAATCAAATGCATTTTTATAGCATTGATCGCTATAAAAATGCCAATTGTCCCAAAAATGTGTCAAAAGTGTCCGATGTGTCCGCCGAAAAAAAACGCTGATCGCCGCCATTACTAGTAAAAAAAAAATATTAATAAAAATGCCATAAAACGACCCCCTTTTTTGTAAACGCTATAAATGTTGCGCAAACCAATCAATAAACGCTAATTGCGATTTTTTTTTAACGAAAAATATGTAGAAGAATACGTATCGGCCTAAACTGAGGAATTTTTTTTTTTTTTATATATCTTTTTTGGGGATATTTATTATAGCAAAATGTAAAAAATATTGCATTTTTTTCAAAATAGTCGCTCTATTTTTGTTTATAGCGCAAAAAATAAAAACCACAGAGATGATCAAATACCACCAAAAGAAAGCTCTATTTGTGGGACGCCAATTTTATTTGGGAGCCACATCGCACGACCGCGCAATTGTCAGTTAAAGCGACGCAGTGCCGAATCACAAAAAGTGCTCTGGTCTTTGACCAGCAATATGGTCCGGGGGTTAAGTGGTTAAAATCCCGATTCTATGTGAGAGCATTGTCTCTCTCTATATTTTTTCTTTTAGTAAGTGGTTACAAATATAGGCCCAGATTCACAGAGCGATTACGCCTGCGCAACAGGAGATGCGCGTGCGTAAGTCTAAATGTGCGCGTGCGTTTCGATGCACGGCATCCCCAAAACGAGATACGCAAGAAATCTACTTTTTTTTGTCCGTCGTAATTTCGTTAGACAGGCGCATCCGTCCGCGCAAAACTGCGCTAGACAGACCATTGATTTGCTAGTCAAATATGATAATGAGGGACTTACGGGGATCCACAAAAGAACGTTAGGGCAGCGCAGGCTACGCAGTGTGCGCAACAGCAAAATGTCCTGTCTAAAATTAGACCATATAAAAGCTGGTCTAAAAAGAGAAAAAAAGTCTACTTGTTACATAAAGCAACACTGTTAGTGAGGAGCTCAGCAGTCACACGTGTTGCACAACAATCTGTATGCCAACATGCCAGGGGCATCGTCGCGCATAGCTATACTACTGACTTTAGATAAACAAAGAAGGATGAGGGCACTGAGGAGGGCACTAAGGAGGGCACGGGAGATGTTTTTTTTTATTTTATTTTTTTATTTGCTTATATAAACTTTACAATTTAATCTAATCTAATACAATATTCTTATCTGATACAAGCCCCTCACTCGCATCTTCAGATTCCCTCATGCCATCATGGAATTACCACAACCTTGCAGGAGGACATCAGCAGCCCAACACATGGCACTACCCATGACACCCATGACAGCTACATATACAATCAGAGCCCCATCCCCACAGATTTCGAACAGAACATGTATGGGGACAGCTGGCTGGTTGGTGAGTGACATGGGTGGCAGGCATGACTGTCCCCCCCATGATGCACACATCACAAGGGGCACATGCACTACTAACATCCTCCTGTCTTTTCCCTTCAAGGTGACTCTGCATATGCACTGGGAGCCCATCTCATGACCCCATCTCATGCCAGCTCACATATGCATCTTTGCACGTTAAACACACACATTAATCATGGCACAATGAGAATGCATGCATGCACACCACTGTGGTCCCTAGCACACACACCCCACATCCTCATCACATTGGATTGGCACAAGCCCACCATGCAGGACTTGTGAGCAGCAACGCCATGCCGCGGCTCCAATTATGTCACTGTACATTCATACATCATTCACACAGACCTGGGGATCACTTCTCCACCACAAATGAGGGTGACACCCCTTTTCCCGCAGGAATATCACCCCCACATTCCAAAATCATACACAAACAGAACCAAAAAAATAAAATAAATGACGAGCAAAGATAAAAAATGCCCCAGCAAAAATATAATTTAAACAAAATAACAACAAAGAAAACACATAAAAGACAAAAATCACTCTGCAAAACTGTCCCCAAATATCTCAAAGACACGTCACAAACAAATAAACAAACGCTAATAAACAAAAGCACCTTGCTGTATAGGAAGGGAAACAAAGGGATGTACTTTTGCAAAGGAAGTGCATTTGTGTCTGTCTATTTATGCTGTTTGCGTATTTCACAAAGTTGCCCTAGTCCATTTCCAATTTCACTGATTGCACCGCTCCCGAGTTGTGAGCATGCGCACAGCGGAGCTGACCATGGTCTCCTTCAAGCGCGCATGCGCGAGCCGGCCGGCCCTTCATTTGCATGGGGTCACGGCTCATTTCAATGTAACACGCCCACGTCCTTCCCAATTTGTATTATTTTGTATTACTCCGCCTTACGCCTCTGAAATAACGTTACGCATGCACAATTTTCTGCGCAAAAGCTACGAGAATAGGGTGATTACGCGGCAAAATTGCGCAAGTCTAACGTAAAGGCGGTGCACTACGCCGGTCCAATAATGCGCAGATGTACGTGAATCTGGGCCATAGTGTTGATTATGATATGAGGAAGTGTGAAAAGTTAAAGCAATTAATTAACAATTATGTGATTAACCTAAGGAGATGTGGTCCGGGGCTAAAGTGGTTAAAGAGGCATCTCTGTTTCATGTGTTACATTTTATTATTACATTTTCATTTTACTTAACTGCAGATGGATTGCTTAACATCTAAAACGTCCACCATCTATAGTATTACATTTTACTAAAATCAAGTACTGATTGGTTTACTGGTCTGTTGAAATACACTTTGGCCCGGATTCACAGAGATGGGCGCATATTTACGCCGGCGTAGCGCACACAAAGTACGCTACGCCGGCGCAGCGTGGAGAGGCATGCACTGAATTCAGCAAGCTATTGCTTCCAACTCTGCGCCGGCGTAGCGTACATTTCGAAGGCGCAGGCTGGCGTAAGTGGAAGTAGGTGGAAGTGGGCTGGAAGTGGGCATGATCAATGCTAATGAAGCGTGACCCCATGCAAATGATGGGCCGGGCGCCAGACAAGTACTTAAAACGAACTGCGCATGCATCGAGACGTGGATGTATCCCCGTGCGCATGCTCACAACCACGTCGGGACAACTGCCTAAGAAACGCCGGATCACTGTGTACACCGTTAACATAACCTACGCCCAGCCAGACCCACGTCCTCTGTTGAGTTCCCTGGTGCAGACCTTTGCATATCTGGTGCTGACTTGCACCTCCTTTATGGGGAATAACTTTGAGCAGGTACGTTCCTGAATTGGCATATTTCCCTCATTTGCATATTTGAGTGGCTAATCAATGAGAGCAGCAACATGCGTCCAGAAGAAAAATGCGCCCACGTTGCGCCGGGGTAAGTAAGATACGTCGGCGTAGGGTGGCCTGTTTTTAGGCGTATATTGGTTTGTGACTCAGGCGCACAGATATGCCGGCGCACATTTGCACTTATGTCGGCGTAATTTGATTTACGCCGGCGCAAGTGCTTTGTGAATCCGGGCCATAGTCCCTTCATCCAGCTCTGTATTTGTAATCTTACAGAACCAGGGGCGGGCTGGGCCGGGGGGCAGGGATGCATTTCCCCCCTGGGCTGCTGATATGCTTTGCAAAGGCTGCCTTGTCGCCAGCTCAGAACCCCACATGTGCAGTTTTTGAGCTGGCCGAGTGCGACAGCTATATCCAGCACTGTGAGCAGCGATGTCTTCTCTGTCTCACAGCTGACAGTCTGTGTTACAGAGCCCAGTCCCTCCCTCCTACGCACAATTGGCTGGCAGAGGCTGCTCTCTTTCCCAGCCCACACTCTGGGCAGCCTGGGCAGCCCACAATCTGACCAGTCGGCTTGAATGCAGTGAGTTTCCTGGGAGGCTGAGACCTGGGACCATCCAAGTAAGTGAGCTTCTCCTCCCTCCCCCTCTCTGCAGATAAAGAGTTTTTTTTTTTTCTAGCAGCCTGTAACAGACACTACCTTGCCCTCCTAGGTGTTATGATCTGGGCTGACACTGGTATCCTGCAGTTTGTCTTGCTGCATGTTGCCCCTGGTACCATAGTGGTTGCACATTTTTACTGCATGTTCTGAAAGTGCACAGAATGTCCTGCATACTTGGTAGGTTGATGGGCCCCTGTCTAAAATTGCCCTAGAATGTGTATGCATGTGAGTTAGGGAACTTGGATTGTAAGCTCCTCGAGGACAGGGACTGATGTGATTGTACAATTATATACAGTATATATAATTGTCAGTGCTATAAAAGTGCCTGTAATAAATAAAGCTAAAAAATCCAGAAAACTATAAAAAAAATCAGTTTAATATACAGTACTTGCCTATTTATTTAAAATAATTAAATGTATTTTTACATACATCTAACAAAAGAACCCAAACCTGTATTGATATCAATTTCTGACATCTCTTTCAGAGCAACACTCTTGCTAAAGGTGGCACATGTTGACAGCAGGAGAAAGCAAGGTAACGCTGATGACTTATCAATGTGCTGCTTTTCCTTTAGGCCCCATTAACACCTGAGCGTAGCGTTTTTGAGCACGTATTCACACGTATTCGCACGTTTGCGTTGTCTGACGTTTTTGAACTTCGTCATTTTTTATTTTAGCCAATAGGAAAAATTATCATCTCTTTCATCATTTGTTACTTTATTTGTAGATTTTTTTTTAACTTCTTCCTGGGTGAATATTCTATTTCACGGAACAGATTAAAGCATCAAAACGCCCGTAGAAATGCTTGTTGTTGTGCTAGACGCTTGAATCGAGCGTTTCCATTAGTTTCTATGAGAATACAAACGTTCAAAAAATGCCCAAATCAGCCCAATTCGGGACCCCCTTGGGGGTTAAATCATAATTTGCTAGGCGGTCACCAAATCATGGGCTGTTCCTGAAGCCTGCAGCGCTAACTCAGCTGCCCATTCTGTTCATGGCATGGCTGGGGGGCAGAGACTAGAAGTTAGCTGACATGAGGAATGTGAAGTGGGAGGGGCTGGAGGAGACCCTATCTCCTGATTTCAGCATAGGTGTCACTGCTACAAAACACCACAAAGTCTGAGAATGCGGAGACACAGTGAGTAACACTACCTGTGATAATAGTTGCCATTAAAAGTCCCCACTACAGTTCTCAGATCAGCAGATGACCTTGGTTAAGAGCACCTAAGTTGAAAACCTGATCAGCACCGCCACTGATCCTACTAACCCCACCCCCCACCAAGAAATAAGAGAAGAAATAAAAATAGAGAATGCATGGAAGGGAGAGAAAAAGAGGGGAAGGAACAAAGAAAAGGGCAGCGAAAGACGGCCAAAGAGAGGGATTGGAGGGGGGGCAGGAGAACAAAGAGATAGAGGGGTACATCCTCAAATGTACCGTAAGGGGTTTTAATACTGTACGAGTGGAAGGGACTCAGGAAGCACTAAATGTCCGTGGGTTAGGGGCACAAATTACTTGTCTTGCCTTGGGTGCCGACAACCCGCGCTACGGAAATAATTTTACCGTTAGGGGTCCCCACAACTTTGGAAATTGTATCAATGGGTCACAGCACTAGTAAGGTTTAGAACCACTGGTGTAGTCAGTAGATAGAGGTGACACTACTGCAATCTTTACCTCTAGAAAACATAGTGCCACCCTTCTGACATTGCTGTCAAGGCTAAGTGTATAAATCACAGAAATGGCTGGATAGAATTACAACATGTTGGCAGATAAGACAATTCAAACTGAAAATAAACTTTTTCACATTCGTGTGAGCTGCAGCCAGTCCAACAAAAGTCAAAGGGGCATGCCGATAGGCACCTGATATGCGCTCTCCACCAATGACTGAGAGCACTGGCTGGAGTGTTCTGGCAGGGGGGGAGCTGTGAGAACGCAATAGAACAGCAGGAGAGACCGATGTACTAACATCAGATTGTTAGTACAACAGCTCTGACCCAAGCTGTTTATTGCGTCTACATGACAAGAAGTGAAGGTAAATCTACCAACAGGACACAGACAGAAAAGCAATCTGACGATCAATCTATAATCTTATAATCTATTCAAAAAATTTGGATTTAGGTAAAGTTTTTTTTTTAGCATGGAAGGGAAAAAGACACACGTGGCCGAGATGGAGGAGCTGCTCGCCCCAGAATTTGAGAAAAGAAAAATGGAAAGGTTCCCCCGGTGGGGCTTTTAGCCAGCAATGTCAAAAAATCTATGTAGAATAGGTGGTTACTCTATAGAGAGGTATTTAATAATAAAGAGCTGTAATATCACAATGAATAAATAAATTGACATGTATAAAAACAAATACAGAGGTACAACATCACATTCCAATCACATTCCATGGTTACATAAATATAAACGTTACACATGTTGCTATGTTGCATATGGTAGAAGATTTACAGTGTTGATCCCCGACGCGTTTCGACCAATAGGGGTCTCTTCAGGGGGATAGTTATTTCTAAAAGAATATGTTGTATAAGTGTAAGGTTAATAGAATAAATCATAAATCTTATGACAAGCATGTATAGATTATGAATTCTATCATAGGAATGTATTTAACACTAAAACATCAAATGGAGAAAATTCAAAACTGCTAATTCGGCCGGGGGGACCCAGTAGCGTACCCTCATCCTCCCCAGGGAGATGGATCCACCCGCGGGGGCTTACAAGGAGCCTCAGTAAGGATACCCTCCCGGAGGGGTCAGCACCTGCAGAGAACATCCACAATCACCATAGATGATTAAAATGAAGTTATATAAAATAATTTAATTCCAGCCTACCTAACAAGGTAGTGGTTAAAGTATATGTATGTATAAAGAGGTATAAGGGCAAAGGCAACTGAAAGGTTACCAATATATATATAGTGACAATCAAGGCATTCTAAAGTGTCCCGGGGGGTTGGGTTGATTGTTAGGTGGATTAAAATGGTAGTGTGGTATCATGTGTGCTGGGGTGTGTGAGTCCTGCAAGCGGTGCGCTTGCAGGACATTAGAAAAGGTCCTGCAAGTAGGGATGAGCCGAACACCCCCGCGATCGGTTCGCACTAGAACCGCCGAACAGACCGACCATTCGCGCAAACATTTAGAACCCCATTGAAGTATATGAGACTCGAACGTTCGAATTCAAAAACGATAATTTTAAAGACCAATATTCAAGTTATTGTTGGAAACGTCTTTAAGAACCCGGGTCTTGCCCCAGGGAACATGTATCAATGGAAAAAAGTTTAAAAAACGGGGTACTGTATGGATACCGGCATTGGGGGACTGGAACTACTGACTAAATTCAGAGACAACCCATCTGGTGTCTCCTATTGGGTTAGTCCCCTGCTAAAAGGGGAGATGTGTGACAGACCTAGGCGGGACAGGGGCTTTTGGAGAGGACTGAATGCAAGCCTCTTGCTGTCCGGTTATGGCCAGGGCCTCAAAGCAGGAAGGCGGATGGGTTATCCCGGCAGACAGTCCTGGAACCTTAAGACTACTTGCCCAACATCCTCGAGTGACCCATTTGGGTCCCACTGTGGATGTTGAACTATTTCCCAGGGGGAGTAATGTCATGGATCGTGAGATATTAAAGTGTTTCTACGTGAAATCCTAATTCATGTATTGCAGAAGATGAGACATTGTGGAGTACATATTGCAAGAGATACTGGAAGTGGCTTAATTTGTCCTGACTAGGTCACTAGGACAATGACCCTTCAATGCTTGGCTCCGACTAGTGAAATAAGTGGAGTCGGGCTTGTGAGAGACATTTTATTGTCCAGTGTGTAGAGGTGTTAATTGTTGTTCTGATTGCTTCATTGTAGTAATTACCCCCTGGGGGCTTCTGTCTCAACACACATATTCAGGCTATTCAAGCTTTGGGACCAATCTCTGCTGAGACATTTTGAAGTCCTCATTTGCATGGAAGAGGACCTGAGTGAAAAAACACAAATGTACTTTACAATTGACCAATAGAAAAGCGGCTGTTGGGGGCAGGATGTTCCAAATTCTGTATAAAAGTGTGCTGTGTACTTTCAATAAAGTGTGTCCT
Organism: Rana kukunoris; assembly: GCA_029574335.1. Lineage (NCBI taxonomy): Eukaryota > Metazoa > Chordata > Amphibia > Anura > Ranidae > Rana > Rana kukunoris. The sequence continues at coordinate 343,799,536 of CM056050.1, forward strand.
GTTTACATCCAGCATTAAGCCTTGGCTCATGTATGGATTATTCGGCGATTCCAGGGATATTCCTACTCATGGAATATTGGATGATTTCTTTTATGGGAGAAGAAGGGAAGGCTTGATGGGGATATGTTCTACTACCGTCACAGGTTGTTTTTTCAGGAGCAGTACTCCTGAAAAAATGACAGTTTTTAAAACTTTTTTTTCCATTGATACATGTTCCCTCGGGCAAGACCCAGGTTCTCAAAGACGTTTTCACAGGCAAAATTTTGACACCCAGCAGGTACAATATTTATAGGAATTTTTCATTTTTTTTTTTAAAGTTAAGCATCATTAAAATCACTGCTCCAGGAGCAGTGATTTTATTGATGCTTAAATAAAATAAAATAAAAATTCCTTTAAATATTGTACCTGCTGGATGTCTATACCTGTGATAACGTCTTTAAATAGCACAATCACCTGCCTGCCAGTAAATTAGGAAGAACTGATCTAGCTAAGCTATACAGTGTATAAATATATGTACAACTCCTAGGGATGTATATATATATCCTCTACACACTGTAAATTAAGCTAAACTGACTAGCCTGCCTGCCTGCTCTATCTAGCTATCTAAAAAGACAATCTCTCTGTCTCTCTGACAGCTTTCATTAACAAGCCGGAACACACTACCCGAGGCCGCCCAGCAGGCTGCCTTATATAGTGTGGGGTGTGTGCTAAAGCCCTGAGCCATAATTGGCCAAAGCCACCCAGCCTTTGGCCAATTATGGCTCTTCGTTTTTTGCACGCTGTGATTGGCTAAGCATGCGGGACATACAGCATGCTTGGCCAATCATCAGCGCGCAATGCCGCAGTGAATTATGGGCCGTTTTGCGTCACTCGAATTTGGCGCGAACGTCCGCTTTTGTTCGAACGTACGAACAGACAATGTTCGAGTCGAGCATATGTTCGTATCGAATGCGAAGCTCATCCCTACCTGCAAGCAGCATCTTTGCGGTGGTGCGGGAGCGATGTATACACCGCTCTTCCCCCACCCCTGCTCATTAAAATGAATGGGTACCGCTGCCGAAGAGCCTGCAAAGTGCTTCAGCAACGATGCTTTTCGGGCACATTTAACCATTTTTTTGGCCGCTAGCTGGGGTTAAATGCTCCCCGCTATTGATCAAAAAGTGCCACTAAAACAACGCAAAAGAGTCGCTAAAACTAGCATCACTTAACCGCTGGCAGTGTGAAAGGGGTCTATATGTGGTTAACCTTTCATATCTACCTGTATGGCAAATGCTGCCTTCTGGCATATGAAGAAAAGTGTAATTTCTGATCATAGATCAGTCTGGTTGATTTGCCTGAAAATTGTCATTTGTATGGCCAGCATTAGAAAAAATTTTTGCCATTTTTCTTTGTACCTTGCTAGTTCAGCTTCTTATCTCTCTCCCTGGTGCATTATGTTTGTTAATTTTGGTGACAAAATAGTTTCATGTATTCTTGCTGTTATTCTTATGCATATGATGTCAGATGTTAATGCTCTCCTATGATTGACAGGTAATCAGCAGACATCTGTACTAAAAAACAGGGAATGAATAAGTCTGTAATTTTATTTCTTTGTAATCCTGCTGTGTGGGAAGCTTGGAAATTAGCAATCAGTAAGGTCAACTTAGAGCTGGTAAAGTGAGCTGTTAGGCAGTTTAACATACTGATCATTCTGCCTGTGGATAGGGGGAAAATCTCATTGCAAAAGATTGCTGTAACACTTTACCCTCTTTTTAGAAATGTAAGTTGAATAAATGAAGCTTGAATTGTTTATTTTATGTCAAGTGAAATTGTGTCCAACAATTTATACTTTTACACAATTTAAGAGTTGTCTGTGATAAAATGAACAACTCCCAGATGATTTAATCTATTTTGGTTGGTAGCACAGAGGCTATGCTGCCTCCTGTTTTACACATCTCCAAAGGACTAATTAGTCCCAATTATATAATTTGATTTCACCTGTGTCACCACCTCCGTGTGAATCTGATCCCAATGATTAAATCTCATCTGTGGGCAAAAAAAAAAACGTCCTCAATCTGTATCCCTCACTGACACCACATGTGGCTGGTCCCATATTGCTGAGGTCAAAGCTGCAGACGCCTTTCTGGATCCTGAGAAGCCCCCGTCCATGGACGGCAAATAATAAGGGCAGGAAAGAGAGAGAAGAGATGGAATCAGTGTTTTTTTCACCAAGCGTACTGCTGTAGTGGTACCTAGGGTTGCCACCTCATCCCTTTAAAACAGAACACATATGAATTACACAGGTTCTGTGGCTGATTATGGCGGTAATGTCTCTAAAGCCCCAGACTCCTCCAGCACAATGCTTTTTGATGAACTGTTACTTCCGCTGCTGTGGAATACTTGGTTCCTATTACAGCTAGCACATGGTTAGGTCTAACTTTGAATTAGGCCTAACTTGGTATATACGCCATTTGCAGGCAGAGGACTGCAGACTCCTTTGGTGTAGCAACCAATAACAATAGAAAATGTCCTTCTGTGCTAGCTGTATCTAGGTGGACTACTGTTCCCAAGCAGTCCTATACAAATTCTGCCAGCCCTCCTGGCTGCAGCAACCGACCCTAATGCCAGTAACATCACAGTCTCTACCTCTGGCTCTATATCCACTTCTGGCATGCCTCTCCCAGATCTCCCGACTGTGCCTGTCACTCACCGAAATGACAGGTGAATCCTTTCTGAAGATTTGCCTGGCAGTGTTCCCCGCTGTCCTCTACTGCTCCTGTTCAGGACACCCCTTGTTTGGGTTGTATGGAGGGGTTCCCTTTCAGCTCTGAGCTCCAGCCCAAAGTCCCGACAGCCTAACACTCTGTAACGGAACCCAAAATGGGACAGGTGTTAAAGCCGTTTAAGATATTCCATTCCGAACCCAATACGTCTATCAACACTCCACAATTCGGCAAACACGACCCATACGGCCCCAGTAACGAGACACATCTCTGTTTAAGGTTCCAAACGAATAGAGAGTTTAATGAGAAAATCAGGCTCTTATATACAGTTAGTAACCAAAATGAACAATGACTCAACTCCACCCACAACATTACACAATGGTTCATAACAAGCCCCCTCAATACACATCTTTTAGTCAGACATTCTGACACCAACTCTGACACAATTTACATGAGCTAATTAACTAATCATTTACCCAGACAAGGTGACTCCGAGACATTACCCCTCAAGGTAGACATCCCGGCTCCTCTCACCTGCCACACAATACACATGTATCATCAATAGTCCTTTAGACTGTCTGTTAAATTGCAATACACATTTATCACAGGACTCCTTCACACAATACAGTGTCAATTAGCACAACACAATGAAAAGGTCTTAGGAGCGATCCTAGATTAATTTACATCACAGTAACAGATGACATTAACACCTAACAGTCTGTGTTCCCACATTGAATGAGTCACTCTTTCAATTAACCTGTTGAGTTCAGAATCAACAACCTGTAAATAGTTCTTATAGATATCCTGGGATATATTGTGAATTACAGACCCATGTTAAAGCAATCCAAGATATGTCCATTATTTCCTGGCTTATACTTTGTAAGAGCTTCTGGATTCCACAGGCCCTCCGTTACATACTCCTTCTCTCAGTTCTTCCACCCGAACAACTCCTCCGCAGCTGGGCTGACCCAAGATCCTAAGGAGTCCTGGCTGGGATTGGTCAGGGCTCCTTACAAACCGCAGACAGCTCCACCTCTCTTCCCCTCCACTGCTTCCAGAATCTTCTTGAAGTCAGAGGGAGGTAACCAAGAAGGGACACTGCCTGTGAGTCAACCACCTACACTAAACCACTCCCCAGCTCCCAGATCAAAACAAACCTGCCTTTCAGCTAGGCCTGTCTAAATGTACCTGCATTGGCCAAAAATCTAACTCTAGCACCTACCTAAAGTGGGCGTTGCTACACTGCTATGTATCAAAATGCAACACATTTTATAGAATTGCCTTTAAATTTGGTTTGCTTTGTGGTTCCTTTTTAGAAAATATAATCTAGATCTGCATTGTCATTTTCCTGTTCTCTTTGACCAAGGAAGTATTGAGCAAGTCGCTTCATCAATTCAAACCAATGTTTATTGACCCTGTCTATGTAATTTAAAAAATAAATTCAGTCATAAATAGTAATGAGCCGAACAACCCCTGGTTCGGTTCGCACCGGAACCTGCAAACAGACTGAAAGTTTGTGCGAACTTTACAACCCCATTAAAGTCTATGGGACTCAAACGTTTGAAATCAAAAGTGCTCATTTTAAAGGCTAATATTCAAGTTATTGTCCTAAAACGGGTCTTGGGACCCAGGTCCTGCCCTAGGGGACATGTATCAATGCAAATAAAAGTTTTAAAAACTGCTATGATTTTAATGATTCTAGAAGTGAAAAAAAAGTGAAATATTCCTTTAAATATCGTACCTGCTGGATGTCTATGGTATGCCTGTGAAGTGGCATGTGTTTCCGGTGTTTATAACTGTCCCTGCACAAATTTACATTTTGGAAAAAAGTCATTTAAAACTGCTTGCGGCTTTAATGTAATGTCTGGTCCCTGCAATATAGATGAAAATCATTGAGAAAATGGTGTGGGTTTCCCCCCCCAGGTCATTACCAGCCCCTTTAGGTCTTGTATGAATATTAAGGGGAACCCCGCACCCAAATTAAAAAACAAAAGGCGTGCAGCCCCCAGGCCCTATATACTCTGAACAGCAATATACAGGCAGTGCAAACAAGACAGGGACTGTAGGTTTGTTGTTAAGCAGAATCTGTTGGTAATTTTGAACTGGTACATTTTTGTGTAGCTCCAGCCAAAAAATCTTTTTAAGCTTTTTGGAAAACATAGGGAAGGGTTATCACCCCTGTAACATTTGTTTTGCTGTCTGTGCACCTGTTCTGAAGATTTCACCTCACTTTCTCTCCCAATGACAATTTTTTATTTTTTTTGTGAAAAAAGGATTGGTGATAAAGCATCAGTTGAGAGGAGACACCTGTTCCCCATTATAACTCGTACAGGAGAGAATTTCCCTTCCTAGGGGTAAATTTCCTCTCACTTCATGTTGTCTCCTTCCGTTTGCAACTAGGATAAGGTGACCAGATTTTTAAAATGAAATCCGGGGACATATTTTTACTTTACTAGTAATGGCAACAATCAGTGACTCTCTGCCCATCGCTGCCCACCTCACAGCCTCTCAAGTCTTAATCTTCGGGCCTCGGCTACTACTGGGTGGGGAGCGGAGGAAGATCACTCCGCCAGGGAAGGCAAGGAGACAGGCAAGCGGCTGGCCAGGATTTGAGCCAAGGCAGAAGAACATGCGAGCGGAGCTGGATGGGCATGCACCCGAAACTGAAGAAATATTCCCTCCGCTCCGAACAGCACATGATCATCAGAAAGGGGCACAGATAATGGGAAAAATACAACCCCCCTATGCTAGTAGGCACGGCGGAGCGAGGGTGTGTAATTCTATTTTTTATTTATTTTTTAATTCTGCACTGATTGTCCTTGATATTGCCCCTCCCCCTATTAAAGGATCACTAAAGGATTTTTTTTTTTAGCTAAATAGGTTCATTTACCTTACTGCAGTGCTGTTTTCATATTCTCATTGTTCGTTTTTTGCTTTGAAGTTACTGTAATTCTGCTCTGATCTCCACACTTCCTGCTTGTCTGGCTCCTTATGAAAAATCTCATGCCAGCTTTTCACGGTGGTCCGAGCTGTCATTACTGTGTGTCTAAAACTCCTCAGAACCAATCAGATTCATTTTAAAAACAAAACACTGCCCTGGATTTGTTTGTTTTTGTTCTGTCTCTCTCTCTACTTCACATAAACACAAAACCAGTTTAAAAACGAAAGTGAAACTAGAGGCACATTATATGATTGATTTTTATCTATTTTTAATCATTTTTAAAAGGAATCAGTTAACTTTTATGTCTCTATACTCTGTAAACAGTCATTTCAGCAAAACATTTTTTTTCCTTTAGTGATCCTTTAAATCTAATCTAGGGACAAAACTGGGGACAGACTTGGTCCGGGGACAGTGTACTCTATCAGGGGACTGTCCCCTGAAACTGGGGATGTCTGGTCACCCTAAACTAGGAGTCGTTTGTAAGTTTGACGTTTGAAAGTAGGAACCTGCCCTATATACTTTGCAGGAATTTGGGCCTTAGGTGTTGGTGTTGCCACAACACTGTAAGCCCTCACAGTTACTCTTGGTGGGCTCTGGAACACCCTGCTGTGAACTATTATATCAATAATTGTAATTACGTGCCATTGTTGAACAGTGGTAGAAAAATTGGGCCTTTGGTAGTGGTGGTGGTAGTGGTGCTGGTACCACAACACTGTAATCCCTCATAGTTACTCTTGGTGGATGCAGGAATAGGCCCTGCTGTGAAATATTAGATCAAGAATTGTAATTACATGTCCCTGTTGAACAGAAGCAGAAAAATTGGGCCTTAGGCACTGGTGCCATAACACAGCAACCCCACACAGATACTCTAGTTGGAGTGCAGGAATGAGCCCTGCTGCAAAGTATTGCATCACAAATTGTAATTACATGCCCCTGTCAAACAGGGGCAGAAAAATTGAGCCTTAGGCACTGGTGCTGGTGCCACAACACTGCAACCCCTCACAGATACTCTAATTGGAGCGCAGGAATGAGCCCTGCTGCAAAGTATTGCATCAAATATTGTAATTGCATGCCCCTGTTAAACAGGGACATAAAAATTGGGCCTTAGCCACTGGTGGCGGTGCCCAGAAACAAAAATGTTCTTACAAGCTATCAGCATGATCATTGAGAAGGAAGAGGATAGTCACTCAGCATAACAGGATAGTCACTCAGCATCAACATAGGCAGTCTTGAAGGAATCTGACATTTGAAAAAAAAATAAAATATTTGGTTACATCAGCATCAGGTGCTTGGTAGCTGGTGGTGATCCAAGACTGATTCATTTTTATGAAGGTCAGTCGATCAATGTAACCCTGTGATCAGTTACAAAGCCTCCAGCAGCACTGAATGTGCGTTCCAAAAGAACGCTGGATGCAGGACAGGCCAGTAGCTCAATTGCCAGAGGATTTTCGGTGGGAAAGGTGTCCAAGTCTGATCTTGCCCCTAGGTCAGGGATCCTCAAACTACGGCCCTCAAGCTGTTGCGGAACTACAAGTCCCATGAGGCATTGTAAAACTCTGACATTCACAGACATGACTAGGGCATGATGGGAATTGTAGTTCCTGAACAGCTGGAGGGCCGTAGTTTGAGGACCCATGCCCTAGGTAATCCCGCACCATGTAAAACAGACGCTGGCGATGGTTGCTGGAACGATCATACCATGCAGACTAAAAAAATTGTCTGAACGCATTGGTCAGACAGCCACTTTCTCCAACGCTCCTTCTTTGACCCACTGAAGCCTCAGCAACACGTTGTCCAGGATCAGGATTTTGTAACCCCCCAGTCTCTGGGGAACGAAGATTTTTCATCCCCTGGTCCCTCTGCGACGGCAAGATAAGGTCAGCAACCTTACCCTTGTAACGTGGATCAAGGAGGGTTGCCAGCCAGTAATGATCCCGCTCCTTGATACCACAAATACAAGGATCCTTCTGCAGGCTTTGCAGGATCAGCGTAGGTTTGCTGAGGCATTTGGTCCAGAGTCCTCTGGGTCACTCAGGACGACATGATCCACAGCTACCTCCTCCCAGCCATGTATAAGTCCATGGGTTTCATGGGACTGTAATTGATCCCTTGAAGACTGCTGCTGATGCTGAGTGCTAGGCTCCACCTTCATGCTATCACAATCCTCCTTCTCCCTCTCCTCCTCCCCCTCTTCCTGTGTGATAGGTGGGCAAGCAGGAACACTGTCTGGATAAAGGGGGCCATGAGAGGTAAGTAAGTCCTCCTCTTCCTCCCTCTGTTCTGCCTCAAGTGCCCTGTCCATTATTTCTTGCAGTGTGTGCTCCAACAGATGGATAAGAGGACTGTGGAATTGATTCATGCACAGTCACTGCTCACCATCTTTGTGGATGCCTCAAATGGTGACAGGACAGTGCATGCATCCCTGATCATGGCCCACTGGCATGGGGGGGAAACAAGCTCCCCTGACCCTGTCCTGGTGCCATATTGGCACAGATTCTCATTAATGGCCCTCTGCTGCGTGTGCAAATGCTGCAGCATGGCCAATGTAGAGTTACACCTGGTGGGCATGTCACAGATTAGGCGGTTCTTGGGAGGGTTGTATTCCTTTTGGAGGTCAGCCAGCCGAGCACTGGCATTATATGACTGTCAGAAATGCACACAGAGTTTCCTGGCCTGCTTCAGGACATCCTGTAAGTATGGGTACCTACCCAAGAACCGCTGCACCACCAAACTAAGGACGTGAGCTAAACAGGGCACATGGGTTAGTTGTCCCTGTAGGAGGGCGGAGAGGAGGTTGGTGCCATTGTCAAAAATCACCATTCCTGGATTAAGCTGGCATGGCGTCAACCACCTCTGAGCCTGCCCCTGCAGAGCTGACAGAACTTCTGCCCCAGTGTAGCTTCTATCTCCCAAGCACACCAGCTCAAGCACCACATGGCATATTTTTGCCTGCGTACCTGCGTAGCCCCTTGAAGGCCTACAGAGCACCACTAGTTCTGAGGACAAGTCAGCACATAAAGAGGCCATGGAGGAAGAATAAGAGGAGGGGATGGAGGAGAGAGGTGTGTCACAATCACCAGTAGTAGCATTTTGGAGGTGTGGTGGCGGAAAAACAACCTCCAACATTACTGTACCTTGTCCTGCTTCCTTCCCAGCTGCCAGCAGAGTCAACTAATGCGCCGTGAAAGATAGGTAACGTCCCTGTCCATGCCTGCTGTACCATGAGTCGACGGTAATATGCACCTTACCTCTGACCGCCCTGTCCAGCGAGGCATAGACATTGCATTCCACTTGCCGGTAGTGAGCTGGAATCGCCTTCTGTGAGAAAAAGTGGCATTTGGGAACCTACCAATGAGATACCGCAAATTCCACAAACTCATGGAAGGGGGCAGAGTCCACCAACAGATAATGCAGCAGTTGAAGTGCTAGAAATTTAGCCAAGCTAGCATTTAACCGCTGGGCATTTTGATGGCTGGGAAACAACTTCTTTGGGTGTTGCAGCAGCTGGGGCAGGGAAATTTGACTGGTACAATCTGACGTCGGTGTACCAATAGCAGATTGCCTGCAAGTACTTGGCTGTGACACACCTAAGGGCCCTTTCACACGTCCGTTCAGTTCATCCGTTTTTTGGACGTCCGTTAACGGACCTTAATGCTTCCCTATGGGTTAGCGTCCGTTAGCGGATGAGCATCCGCTAACGTCCGTTAACATCCGTCTGCGGATTTTTTCTTCCGTCAAAAAAACGGAACGGACGAAAAACGGACGTTAGTGGATGATCCGTTTACCATCCGATCCGCTAACGTCAGTTTTTCATCAAAATATGTAAAAAAAAAAAAGGTCTTAAAAAAAAAAAACGGATGAAAAAACGGATGAAAAAAACTGATGAAAAACTGATGAAAAACGGAACGGAAACGGATGTAAACGGACGGAAAACTGACGAAAAACTGATGAAAAAACGGATCAACTGAAGGGGGAAAAAACTGATCCAAAAAACTGAACGGACGTGTGAAAGAGCCCAAAGTAAAAATCCTCCCTTCTATCGAGCCCTTGACTAGGATGTAGCGCCTTTCCTTATCTGCTACTGTCAGAGAATGTGTAAAATGTTTTTTTTTTTCGAAAAAAGTATTGCCAGGTAAAAGGATAGGTACCCTGGGTGGAGAAAGGAGGGTTTGTAGCTGCTGGGAAAGTGAGTTTCCTGGAGTAAAAGAACATCAAAACCCCTTGAGTAATAACTCTGGAAGGCTATACGTCTTTTGATGGGAGAGTTAAGGCCTTGGGTGTTGTGCGAGGCTATCCTAAGGGCAGCCTGTAGAGGTGATGCGTCAGCCATGGACAAGAAAGGATAAGCGCAAGAGAACTAGAGGTGGGCCTACCTTGATCCTCGAGTGGCTGGGCATGTGATGAGAAGATCCAGGCAAGAAACAAAATCATAGCCTATGGGAGAGGGCAGCCTTCCATGTAGGATCCTGGAGAAAAGGAAAAAAATAACGAGAAAAGCAAGGTAAGTAAAAGTCAAACATAAAAAAGAAAGGAGAAAAATAGAACAGATGGAGGTGAGGAAAAAAGAGAAGAAATCTAGACAAGTACAACAAAGAAGGTGAAAAAGCAGGACTGGGTGACCAAGTCCTGTGCTTAAGATCCAATCAGAGATTGGGCTCAGAAAAACAGCAACCTCTAGGGGATTGCTCTCCTGAAGTCACAAGGGGAGCAAGCTTCTGTCCGTAACAACAGGAACAGTGGTATACATATCCGCCCCAGCCGTTCGGCCCCAAGTAAAACGAACAAGCAATAGGTAGGAGACCCCGAGGCTTAAGCGTTAACAGTCAAGCAGAGCAATACAATACCTGCTAAAAATGGTTAAAAAAACAACTAAAGGGCAAACAGTGTTTACAATATCTAGTGAGCCTTGGTTCTGCCCTGGAAGGGAAGGGGTAGGGAAGGGGTGGGGAAGGGGTAGGGAAGGGGGGAAGAGACATAGGGATGGGAACAAGGAAAATGGTGACATCCAAACCATAACAGATAGTAAAAATGACCTACATGACAAAAGAACAAACAATAAAAGCCATAAAGAAAAATTCTTATGAAGAGAAGTCCTTGAAGTCTGCAGGGGAGAATCTGAATGGGCAAAATGGGAAAGCATAATACGATACCACTTGTGTAACCCCTAAAAAAGAAAAGAAAAAAGAAAGGCCCAAAAAAATTCACATGGTAGGAACTTGGTGGGTATAGTTGACATCACTATACCAACGGGGGGGTAAAACACCTGAGAAAAAAGGCAATGCCATCCCGGAGGGATGGGAGGGGGGGGTGAGGAGTCATCTGGGGGGACGAGAGTCACGATGTCTCTTTGGTTGTTGTTTGTTCCACAGTGGAGTGATGGGGCTGCCTGGAGGAGGCCTCTTGGAGGAGCTTGATCAAAGAGAAGAGTCTTGGGGAGGCAATTCCTGGATTATGAAGCCAAGACAAAGTAGCAACTGTTCACCATCCCGGAAGTTTGAGAAATTGTACGACTTGTCTTTGTACTCGAACTGTAGGCGAAACGGGAAGGACCACCTGTATTTGATGGATTTCTGTGTGAGGACTCCCAAAAGGGGCTTCAGGGACCTCCGCTTTTGAATCGTGGTAGGAGAGATGTCCGCAAAGATCTATATTTTGTGTCCCTGTTTGGTGAGGTCATCAAGATTGCGGGGTCTCTGCATTATTTCCTCTTTAACACTATAATAGTGGGGCTTAACCACCACATCCCTTGGGAGACAATCCTGACGAGGGGGCTGTAGAGCTCTATGAGCCCTATCCAGCTCCAGTTTGTGGTCCGGAATATCTGGGATTACATTTTTGATGAAAAGTTTTACTGTGTCCGGGACGTTAGTGATCTCTTCGGGGATTCCCCTAATACGAAAATTATATCTCCTGCTGCGATTTTCCAAATCATCAATTTTAGCTAGTGCGATTTCAAGTTGGTCTTGCAGAGTTTGTATACAGTATGTGTTTTGGTTGGTACGGGCCGCAGTGTTATCCACAGCCTGTTCAATGACATCTATGCGGGCCCCTATGCTTTGCAGGTCTGCCTTGATAGAGGAGGTGATCTGAGCAGCTATTTGCGTTAGACCTGCTGCTAGCATATTTGGGCCATGTCATTTTTATGAGGTTGAGGGAGGGGAGAGGGCAGCTGGGTGCTAGGGTGTCCTAAGGGAGATTGCATCATGGGGGTGTTCAGGATTTCAGCCATCGTTCTGCTCAGTACCAATTCGGTGGAGGCTGGGGAGGCTAGGTGCGGGGGAGCATTACTCACAGGAGTTGCCATCATAGGGTCAACGTGCTGGATTGGAGATGTGGGATCAGCGATGGAATCCTGGGCCGTTGTATCACCTCGAGAAAGAGCTGCGGTCGCCATCTTGGAGGCTGCGGGGGCCACTAGGCCGAAGTCGAGCTGCCTGCTGATCCCCTTCTTATCCCCAGATCCCTGCATCCAGAATGGTGCTCCGCACCCTCCACTCACTAATAGTGCCATCCTCGGCGCTGTTCCAATAGCGAAAACTAGCCTGGGGGCCTCGTCAGGCTGGGGCGGCATGGAGCTTACGGCTAGAGCGTCTCGCCGGAAGTTCCGCGCATGCGCACTCCTCACTTGGGCACATTTATTTGAATGGAAATTGAGATCATCATCTTAACTGAACCGACTTGTGGCATGCGACTTGTTGTGGGGCCCCCCAGATCCATACAAGGTCCTTTGAGTCTGGTATTGATCTTGAGGGGGAACCCCACATCATAAAAAGAAAAAAAAAACAACGTAGGATCCCCCCAAGACCATACCAGACCCTTCAGTTTGGTGTGGGTTTTAAAGGGGAACCCCCATACCAAAATGTATAAAAAACAACGTATGGGGTCCCCCCAAAATCCATACCAGACCCTTATTTGAGCATGCAGCCTGGAAGTTCAGGAAAGAGGAGGGACAAGCGAGTGCCCCCCCGCCGGACCATAATAGGCCACCTGCCCTCAACAAGGTGGGTTGGTGCTTTGGGGCAGAGGCTCTTCCTGACAACTCTTGGCAGTGGTTGTTGGAATCTGCAGGAAGGGAGCTTATCAGAGTCTATAATCCCCCTTTAACAAGGGAGCTCCCAGATGCCACCCCCCATGTGAATGACTATGGGGTACCCCTACCTATTTACAAAAAAGTGTAGTGTTAAAAAAGAGACAGTTTTAAGTCCTTTAATAAAAATTAAGAATGTCCCTCATTTGTTCTTCCTCCGGTCTTCTCCTGATTCTTCTACCACTTCTTCTCCCCGGTTCTTCTCTCGGTTCTTCTTCCTCTGCTTCTTCTTCTGGTTCCTCTTCTTCCACGGATGACTTTTTCCTCTACCGACCTGGTCCTTCTCCAACACTGGATCCCACAATTGTGTAAGGTCCAGTGTCTGACAGTTCTTATTAAGCCATGGGGCTTGGCCATTAGGGGATGTCACATGGGGACACCGCCTCATAGTTATATAAGAACTGGCAGACACCAGACCTGACACAACTGCAGGATCCAGCGTCAGAGGAGGACCAGGTCTTGGAGAAAGAAGTGGCATGGGGTTCCTCCGCAAGATCCATACCAGACTCAAAGGGCCTGGTATGGATCTGGGGGGGGGGTATGCTGATTTTTTGGGGATACATTTGGTGTGGAGTGCCTGGCGGGTAAATTGTACCTATTCATACCCAATGTACGTCTTCTTTATACACTGTCAATAAAATATTTCAACTAGATTCATTTGGTGTGGGGTTTCCTCCATACCAGAAGCAAATTAAATGTTTTAATTGGTCAAAGGACAAGTTGCAATCATCTCAAAGTCAGATCCTGTTCATTAAAGTCGCAGAGATGTCGGACCTGAGATAGCAGGGCAAAGTCGGACCGGTAGTCGCACGTCTTTTGTGTTGGAGCAGTGTAAACATAGCCTAACTTCAGCTTGTTCAATTATGTTTTGAAAAAAATATCTGGAAGCTGATTGGTTTCTGCGCAGAGCTGCACCAGATTTTGCACTCTCTAGTTTTTATGTAAATAAACCCTATAGTAAGTAAAAAAGAAAAAAATATATAAAATCCTCTTTTATTCTATATGTCTATACAGATATGTGTTTTTTTCTTGTTTTGTTTTTGGATAGAAGTACTGAGATGCAATTTACCTCAACAACACATGTGAGGGTGGAGGCAGTAGGTTAACACATCCATACAGAAAATATGTAGGTATTAAACAACAAAGAGAGAGTTGAGAGTGGCATACACATGCATACATATTTGAATGTGTTTAGTGTTTCTGCTTTTAACTAGAAGCTTGCAATGCAAGGCCAGAGATATCTGACATCCTTCTGTATGTAGTGGGTTGTAAGGCATATTGGGTGCAAAAATTGTAAGTCATTGGGCGCCAGACACTTCTTGGATATAAAAGTGGTTTTATTTCTCTTAACAGTTCTTTTTGTATTTTTGGGGGAGAGAGGGTTTGGGCTAGGACACCCTTAGATAGTTGCAAACTCAATTAGCAGAATCCGAGACTTCGATAGGAAGACAGCCATGCAGGGACAGGCCTATAGCTAGAAGCCACGTCTGCATGTGCAGGAATGCTGTAGAGTGGTGGGTCTGCCTCCTGTGATTGACTGGTGTCAAGATAAATGATCAAAGGTGACTCATGCAAATAGCAGAGTAAGAAGAGAAAATCTAGAAATCACATTAGGTGCTTTGGATTGAGGCAAGTAGACACTATAGAGGGATATGCTTTGTTTATTTTTCATTTCAGAGGTTCACAACCACTTTAGGGTTGCCATTATAAACCTTATTGATGCAATCTTATTCTGCACAGTAAGACTTCACTCTTCCTAATCTTTAGGCACAATACCCTATGGTGGTCCTTAAAAAGTAGTTCTTGTTAAGGACATTACTGTGAAGGACAAAAGACTAGAAGCCATTTCTAAGGCCTTATTCTTCATACCTGGTCCAAGTTGTCTGGTCCATAGTTATGTATCGGAAACCTGGATTTAGACCGTTTGAAACCTGACAGATCTTTCTGTTCTCCAGCAATGGAAGCTCATGCTTATAACCCTACTCTACTGTTTAGATGGACTAGCGGATATTATACACCAACAAGCCAGAATGGGATACCTTTAAGTGCATGCACCCCCCGCTTTTATCTGAAGGTCCTCAGGGTACAAGGTTCCCAGAGGAAGGGCTTCCTCTGGGAACAAACATTCAGCATGTGACCAACTCAGGTATTTCTTCTCTCCATCCTAGAGACTTCCTGACCACTGTGGGCATCAGGAATGATTTCTTAAATTTCATTGTCTTCCCTGATGCATCAACACTGCCTGCATTTAGCTGTGATGAAAACAACATTAACAATTTGTTACCCCTTTCATTGGCTTGTCCTCTGTACTTTGGATCTTCAACAAGGTTCTAGCCCCTGCTGCTGACCTCATTACTCTCATAGCATCTCCATAATGGGATAATAGAAACCCTTCTCCAGAAGTCAGTGCTGGATCTGACTCATTACTTGGAGTATCTGAGCATAGTCTCAGATACAGGCCTGTTCAAGGTTTGGACAGTGTCAGTAGGGCAGGTGACAGTGTCAGTAGGGCAGTGGCTGGTGTCAGTAGTGCAGTGGTTGCTGTCAGTAGAGCAGATGACAGTGGCAGTAGGGCAGTGGCTGGTAGCAGTAGGGCAGATTACAGTGGCAGTAAGGCAGTGGCTGGTGGCAGTAGGGCAGGTGACAGTAGCTGGTGGCAGTATGGCAGGTGACAGTGGCAGTAGAGCAGTGAATGGTGCCCATTTCATATCATCCCTTCCCCCACAATGTGCTCTGCCTCTTTACATCACCTACTACCCCCCACCCCCACCCAACACACAGCAGTGTCAGTGCAGCAGTGGGATAATTCTCCGACCAACATGTGTACACAGATCAGAAGCAGGACACATCACAGCTCTGGACAGAAGGCGGTAGCTGGAGATGTCCAAGATAACTTTCCATATTAACAAGCTGGTGATTGGTTGCTAGGACCGCCTATCAACCAATCACCTGTCAGGTGATTGGTTGGCCAGCTCCCACCCACCGTTCTGAGCTGTGCTGCCTGCCAATTTCTGCTATTCTCGCTGTGAGGAGAGATAAGTGCCGTAGAGGAGGCTGAAGGGAAGACTGGCGCAGAGGTGCAGGGCTCGGCAATGCAGAGGTGTGTTGACGATCTATCTGTCACCCACACGTAGTTAAAAGGTCAATTGTGATCAATGGGTTGCCGTCCCCCGCTTTAGATCATTCTATATCCTGGCATTGTGGGTTATTAATTTGCCACTGGAATTGGGAAAATCCTTTCTCCTAATGGTTTCTAAAGGGTATAACATTAGATGACAACCTTTTAGGCTGTGTAGATTACCTGAATAACCTCTCACTTCAAGGAACTTGTTCATTGGAGGAAGCTGGTCTCTTTAGGCCCGTACACACAATGGGACTTTCTGGCAGGAAGTGTGTGAAGGCAGGATGTTGTTGGACAATCTGACCATTTGTATGCTACATCGGACAATTGATGTCGTAATTTCCGACAACAAATGTGGGATAGCATGCTTTACAATTTTCCAACAACAATTTTTTTTTATGTCAAATTATAAGATCCATGTGTAAAGAAGTCCATTAGAAAAACTCCAAAGTACAAACACGCATGCTCCGAACCAATTCTAACCATAAGACAACATTAGTAGAATTTGCCCAATGGGTAGCACTAAAGAGCTAAAAAATTATGTAGTTTCATTTTTGTTGGCCAACAATTCTTTGCCATTTGCATGCAATACAAGATCATGGCCAATGCCCTTCGCACAAAATTACACGGCTTTGTCTGATGGAAATCGGATCTTGTGTACCAGGCTTTAATCGTTCTGAAAATCAGAGTGATTTGGTTATTGCTGAACTTCATGTTTCAGTCAGACAATGCAATTTAACTGGCTTACATAAACCATAATGGAGAAACACAAAGTTTTGCAACTCTAAAGCCCTGTACACACGATCGGTTTGTCTAATGAAAATGGACCGATTGACCGTTTTCATCTTACAAACCAATCGTGTGTGGGCCCCATCGGTTTGTTTTATTATCGGTAAAATAAATAGAGCATGTTTACATTTTTTTCCTATGGATAAAAAAAGAGAGAAAAAAACGATCGTCTGTGTGGAACTCCATCGGAGAAAAATCCATGCATGCTGAGAATTAAGTTGACGCATGCTCAGGAGCATTGAACTTCATTTTTCTCATCACATCGCAGTGTTTTACATCACTGTAGTGGTGTGTAGGCAAGACTGATGAAAGTCAGCTTCATCGGATATCCGACAAAAAAATCCATCGGATTTGATTCCATCAGATATCCGATCATGTGCACAGGGCAAAAGAGTAGTGGATCTTTTTCTGACTTCACCTTCCAGCCTTGTCTTGCATATCCCTGCCGTGAAACAGTGGCAGGCAAATTTCCTCAGTTATCAACTTTTGGACTGCAAAGGATAGATTCCTAAACCTGGTTCCAAGACAGGTAGGAGAAGCCAGATATGGACCTCCTGGCTTCCAGGTTCAACAACAAGCTGATCCCATTATAGGTCATAATGGGATCATTATGACCTATAATATGCCTTTTTCTTTATCGTACATCACGGGACACAGAGCGGCAATCCATTACTATGTGGGTCGATGTGGGTTATAGAGTCTACCTTCAGGTGTGGACACTGGTGTAATTAACTACACAGGAAGTTCCCTCCCTATATAACCCCTCCCATACTGGGAGCTCCTCAGTTTTTTCATCAGTGTCTAAGGTGTTGGTCACGAATGAACATGTGCTCTTAGGAGCTCCACTGGAGGGATCCATGCTGGATGTAAAAAACCTCCATAAATCTGGATCCGTCCAAGGTGCTTCATAGCCAAAGTCGACAGTACCCGGGCCTCGGTACGAAGAACGAGGTTTAGCCTATAATGCCTCTCTGCGGAGGGCTGGATCCTGGGTTCCAGAACTTTGTGCCTTCCAAGGACCAAATGTTTTTTCTGCTGCCAGGATGCTATATAGGTCCAGGGGAGTTGGTGTTCCTGCCATGGACCCCGGTCCCTGAAGGTCTAGGACAATACCCACGGGGAAGATTGGGCCTCTTGCTTGGCAATACCCTGCAGCGTGGAGAAGGTACGAGGAGGGCCTACGGGACTTGGTTCGACAGTAGGTCCTCCGTGGGGGACTTGGGTCTCACCTATATTATGCTTCTATGCATGGGCAATGTAAACCACTATGTCTTCTGAGACAGGATGGCCCAGGGCACCCATATACCTCCCCTAGCCGGCATGCAGCCTGGCCCACCATGTCTGTTAGACAGGATGGCTGCAGTACCTATATATCTCCCCTTGAAGGGGCCGGTACGTAAAAAAAAAAAAAAATATGCCCTTAATCCTATACAAAGGATTGTCTTCCGTGAGTAGCTGCAAGTCTTATCTGTGTTTCCACTACTATGGGCAGTAGAAGACATGCCTGATGTTTTTGCTTACCATGCTTTCCAAAAACGGAAGCTTAAGTGTTAGCTGATCTATTGTGTCCCACTTCCTCCGCTTCAGGCTCTACCATGTTGCACGTGCTCACCGGCTCAGTGCAGTCGCAGAGAAGGCTCTTCAAAGGGCCCGGACGTCAGAGCTCTGTAAAGCTAGGGGGACACAAGCGTAAGCACCTTGTGTGAGTTGGATACAGATTCATCTAAGACGCCTACTCGCATCTAGCTGTGCAGATGAGCAGGCATTGTGTCAGACTAAATTCAGCTATTTGATGCACCTGGGTTAAGTGCCTCTGCTTATAGCTTAGGACTTGGTCTCCCCATTGAATAAGGTCAGGGGTAGGAATATAAAGAGGGATCGCCACCTGAACCTGGTGGACCCTTATTCTCCTCTGTAGAGACTTAAACAGCTCATAGATTGAGCCATCAGACCTATCAGGCAATGCAGCCTTCCCCCAACATTGCAATCACTCTGCATGTGTTTTGTGTTTTGCAAGAAAAAAAAAGGGGGTGCCCCCCTTTTCCTGCTTTAATCCTGAAACAAAGGGATTAGAAGGCTTGGGGATAAAAGCTTCACTGTCAGAGGACAGGAGACAGGAGCTGCAGCCTAACAAGGAGAAGCTATCAAAAGCCCTACAGGTTCTGATTACACCTCTATCTTCTCCTTGGAGTGTAAAGAGAGGTTTTCCTATAGGTGGCTAGTAAGACCTCCATATAATCCTCAGCCTGGTGTCGGCTTCAGGCTAACCAAATGCATCGGAGGGATGCACAGTTGCGGGCACACATTGCTAATGTCTCTTAATTGAGGAAACGCACATCTGCAGAGGATAATTTCCTCTTTACCAGTCCGCATGTTGCATAACATACATGAGTTTGGAATGCATGTGGGATAAAAACAAGTAACAGAGCAGATTCTATTGTGGATCGCATAAGCATACATGTTTCTGTCTGTATGGTGCTGCATGTTTCCACAAAAGAGGTTGCATAAAAGATGCTTGTATGCATAAAAATGCTGAATCGCATAAAGACGTTTGTAGGCATAAAAATGCTGAATCACACGATTACCTGATCACCCAAGTCCTTGTTTCCCCCAAGGATGTTTGGTTACACAGAAGAGGTTTGTTTCCACAGAAAGGCCTAAAATCGCATAAAGTTGCTTGGATGCAAAAAAGATGCTGGATCACACATGGTTAACTGATCATCAGCGTCCTGGATTACTCAAGGATGTTTGGTCACACAAATAGGCTTGTTTCCACAAAGGTACCTAAAGTCGCATAAAGATGCTTGTATGCATAAAAATGCTGAATCACACATGATTACCTGATCACCCAAGTCCTTGTTTCCCCCAAGGATGTTTGGTTACACAGAAGAGGTTTGTTTCCACAGGAAGGCCTAAAATCGCATAAAGTTACTTGGATGCAAAAAAGAGGCTGGATCACACATGGTTACCTGATCATCAGCGTCCTGGATTACCCAAGGATGTTTGGTCACACAAATAGGCTTGTTTCCACAAAAGTACCTAAAGTCGCATAAAGATGCTTGTATGCATAAAAATGCTGAATCGCATAAAGGATGCTTGTATGCATAAAGGGGTTGAATCACACAGGATTACATGATCACCCAAGTCCTTGATTCCCCAAGGATATTTGGTCACGCAAAGAGGCTTGTTCCCACAGAAATGCCTAGAATCGCATAAAGAGGCCTGAAGGCATAAAAATGCTGAATCACACAGGATTACATGATCACCCAAGTCCTTGATTCCCCAAGGATATTTGGTCATGCAAAGAGGCTTGTTCCCACGGAAATGCCTAGAATCGCATAAAGAGGCCTGAAGGCATAAAAAGGCTGAATCACACAGGATTACCCGATCACCAAAGTCCTGGATTACTCAAGGCCTAAAGGGATCGCTTAAAGATGCTTGAATGCAAAAAGAAGCTGGATCACACATGGTTGTTGGATCAACAGAGTCCTGGATTACCCAGGGATACTTGATCACATAGAGAGGCTTGTTTCACAGAAATGCCTAAAGTCGCATTAAGATGCTTGGGTGCATAAGGATGCTGGAACACACAGGGGTGCTTGGTCACACAAGGGTTCTTGTCCGCACAGTAGTGCTTAAAATGCATAAGATGTTGATCGCATGGAAGATGCTGAATCGCATGCATGGTTACTTTAAAGTTGCACATGGCGGATTAATTAAGCAATACAGGATGCCTTGTGTTTGCATAGAGATACGTGTCTGCATGGGTTCATGTTGCACATTGTTGCATAACACGTTTATAGCACATGCTTGCTTGCTTGCAAAGATGCTCGTTCCAGAACACACATGCTATATGCATGTTTGGCGTGAGACATATTTATATGATTTCATGCTTCCATGAACACACACTGCCATGTACACGCGCTTCCATTGAGGCATATGGCTTTAACACTTGCCACATACACATATGGGGAGCCAGTTGCATATGTGTTTATTTACTTGGGACTGCAGAGGTTGTCTGCGTTTCGCAGGGGAACAGCACTGTCTCCAGTTGGTGGTATTGCCCTTTTGGGTTAGCCTCCGTGTCTGGGTTGTCAGGGCGCTAGGGCCCGCCTCTAGCAGATCTGTAGGCCCAGGGTATAGCAGTAATGGCATACCGAAGCAGACTCCTGCTGATGGATCAGTCAGCAGCATGGCTGGACCTAAGGGTGTCCAGCATGGTCAGGTATCTGGATCTCCTGGGTTAGGATCCAGTCTAAAGATACATTCTTCATTGACAAGAAGCTGGGTATGTTTTGCACCAGGAGAGTCCTTTTGGCCTAAGACAAGACCATCGCTATGGGAAAGCTGGTCTAGGTGGTTACGGCAAGGAACAGTTCCTTACTTTTTGCCTTCTGCTTAAGGCACTAGGGAAGATGCTGGCCTCATTCAAGACAGTTCCCTATACTTTTATTCAGGACTGTTATAAACAGTATTGTGTTGGCCTAGAAGGAGTGGACCTTGACCTAGCATTATCCAAAGAACCCGGTCCCAGAGATATGCTGGAATTCCTCTTGGTGGTTCTTAACTAAAGGGTTTGCCAGGTCAGGAAGAGACCTTGGCCCAGGGGAAGTAGTCGAGCTCCACGGGAGCCTTATCGGTCAGCTAGAGCTACCGATGGAGAATCTGGCTTAGGGGCCTGAACGTTCAGGTGGCTGGTTGGTTCGGTCAGAGTTCAATCAGACTATACCATATTAAGTGATTTACTTCATTTACCAAGGAGGAGCTTGTGCCTTGCCTATTGACATTCGTCATTTCATGAAATGCAGAATTGGCAGGCGATTCGCTGTAGCCGTCAACAAGTGTCTCCTGGAGAATGACCTCTACACCCGACTGTTTTCCTGACCAAGGGCCACAGAAATGGTACCCTGTACATAAGATGTATTGGCGTCCAGGCTCAACAAGAAATTGAACAGCTTGAGGTCAAGGACAAGGGATCCACCCGCATGCGGGGCAGATGTGTTAGTAATCTGGTGGGACCAGTGGTCACTGGTTATGTCTCTCCCCCCAGTGCCGCGGCGTTTGTGGCTTCTATGCAACATTAGAGGATGGCGGAAGCTGGCCTGATTACTCCGGCATAGCCCTGACGACCTTTTCTGTGCAGGGACAGTAGGGGTGGTAGTAGAGGACCCACGGTCCCTTACATCTTGTCCAGGCCTACTTCGAAAGGGGGTATTACATCCTGTCGTGCAACAGGTGAATTAATGGTCTGGCTATTTTAGCCCACATTCTTCAGGATCAGGGTTTTTAGAATTGACGGCACTTCCTTGATTCATACAGAAAGGCTGGCCTCCAGGACCAGATATCCCAGGATCGGGAGAGCCCATGTTCCTGGTATGAAACAGATGGTGGCATCCTTGGAAGTTTTGTCAAAGATAAAATTCCTTCCTTCCTGCATTTGGAAAGGAGACGGAGCTAGCCTTAAGTTACATCAAGGATCCGATCTCAGCCTTGCCTCCAAAGGTCGCTTGCTTCACACTCTTTGTTCCGAGCCATTATACAAGGGGTGACACGCATAAGTCCACCAGTTTAGTCGCCCTTGTGCTCGGAGGATTGGCTCTAGTTTTGTTGGCTTACAGGGTCAGCTCCGTGGGCCGATGCACCATATTTCCCTTCAGCCTTTAACAAGGGAATTGGTGTTCTTGGTTGTGGTAGCCTCCAAGAGAGTTTCAGTATTGGCAACCTCTTGGTATAAAACCATACTTATTCTTACAAGTAGGGTGATGTTAATCCTCACCCAGCCTTATTTACTAGAAGGATCTAGTGTTCATTTGAATCTAGATATTCTTACCTTCCCCTTTTTCAAAACCTTGTTTTCGGAAGGAAAGGTTATTGCTTTCTCTCAGCAGAGATGAGAGCAGTTAAATATCTATCTGAAGGTTCAGATATAGAAAGCTGAAGTTTTTTGTGCTGCCAGAAGACCCTAGATGTGGGCAGGCAGTGTTCAGTTCAGCTATTAAAATGGTTACACTCTCTCTCCTTTGGAGTAGAAGGGTCAAGGCCTATCTGAAGCGGCTGCTCGGATACGGAAAGCTGATGTTGTTGTTGCGCTACCAGGAGGCCCCAGGAAGGGGCAGGCAGCGCCTAAAATCAACTGTTTTCAAGATTGATTCATCAGGGTATTATTCAGGCTTGTGGTTCGGAGAGTGGGACTCCCCCTGTTTCTTGGGGGGGGGTGCTCCGTACCAGGATAGTAAGCGCTTTATGCGCGATGCTTTACCGAGCCTTTATGACGCAGATTTTCAGGGCTGCAACTTGGCGTCTGTGCTTAGGTTCACTGATTCTTGTCAGATGTACATAGGAGGGCAAAAGGATGCAGCTTTTTGGCGCAGTATGCAGCATGCAGCATTATAGATCCTCACATCTGATGGCGGCCTGCGTTGTTTGTGTCTCCCTCCCCTCAGTAAGCATTGCTTTCGGACATCCCACATAGTAATGGATTGCCGCTCTGTGTCCCGTGATGTACGATAAAGAAAATAGGATTTGTTATGACAGCTTACCTGTAAAATCCTTTTCTTGGAGTACATCACGGGACACAGAGCTTCTGCCCCTCTTGTTTGGGGATATTGGGACACTTATTGCTTTGCTACAAAAACTGAGGAGCTCCCAGTATGGGAGGGGTTATATAGGGAGGGAACTTCCTGTGTAGTTAATTACACCAGTGTCCACACCTGAAGGTAGACTCTATAACCCACATCGGCCCACATAGTAATGGATTGCCGCTCTGTGTCCCGTGATGTACTCCAAGAAAAGGATTTTACAGGTAAGCTGTCATAAAAAATCCTATTTTCTCCTATGAAACATCATCCTTAGCTACTTCGCAGGACCCAGAAGGAATACATTCTTGTTATTTTCATCACATCAAGCTGACCCAGGAAAATATAGTGATCAGATCTTGTTGAACTCCTGGTAGACTCTCCATTGGTCCTTCTAAATTGTCTGGATCTTCTTCCCCAAGGGCTGATTTACCACAATGCTTCTTAGTCACCAAATTTAGCAGCCTAGTTGTTAAAACTCAGCTCCTAATGGACAGGGACCTGTCAGATATGGTTATCCCAACGCTCTTATAAACTAGGAAATCCATTTCTTGCAAAGTCTACCATTGTACTTGGAAAGCCTATTTCTCTTGGAGCAAGAAAAGTTAATTTCATTGCAGGAAGCTGTCCCTTGGTTAAATCCTGTCTTATCTTTAGTCTGATTTGGATCCACCATTAGCCTTAAGTACCATCAAGGACTTATTTTTCAGAGACCACTTGCCTTTCACTTCTTTTGATAGGGTTTTCTTACAGGGTGTTGCTCACATGATTCACCCTCTACATTCCCCCATGACTCATTCTCAGCCTGGTCCTGTCGGTTCTTCAGAAACCACCCTGTAAACCTTTTAGGAATATTTATTTGTCTATACATCTCCAGAAATCGTACAGCTAACCAAAATTCACTCTTAATCGTAAACAGGATGAAGATGGAGACTGATGTGCTCAGATAGCCCCTGTACTCAGGCATTCAATCGTCCAATCAAAGAGAAATCTGGGACCACAATGTCTCAAAGATAA
The DNA here is from genome assembly GCA_029574335.1 of Rana kukunoris. Taxonomy (NCBI): domain Eukaryota; kingdom Metazoa; phylum Chordata; class Amphibia; order Anura; family Ranidae; genus Rana; species Rana kukunoris. Next base: position 343,823,768 of record CM056050.1, read on the forward strand.
AACATATGAAATTTTATTAGATCCATCCATAAAAAGGAATCAATACCTGTAATTTCTTTCTCTTTGATGGGACAATATTTATTTGCCTACCCTTACTTGCAAGATAGCCTTTCTTTTCACCATCACTTCTACAAGATGATTCTCTGAGTTGATGACCACATCCTGTAAAAAAAAAACCTGTTGTGTGCTCCACAAGGACAAGGTTTTCTTTGAGACTCAAAACCTCTTTTCTTCCCTAGTTGATTTTTTTTTAACTTTAATCTTAACTAGCCAACTGAGACTCTGGCCCAGATTCACAGAGCGATTACGCCTGCGCAACTGCTGTTGCGCGTGTGTAAGTCTAAATGTGCGCGTGCGTATAGTTGGACGCGATTCACAAAACAATATACGCCAGAAATCTACGTTTTTTGGTCCGGCGTAATTGAATTAGACCTTCGCTTCCCTTCGCGCAAAACTGCGCTAGACACACCATTGATTTGCTAGTCAAATATGCTAATGAGGGAGTTACGGGGATTCACAAAAAAACGCAGTTGCTGCGCAGGCTACGCGATGTGCGCAACTGCAAAATGTTCTGTCTAAAGTTAGAGGACCTAAAAGCTGGTCTAAATTTTGAAAAAAAGTCTAATTGTCAGATAAAGCAACACTGTTAGTGAGGAGTTCAGCAGTCACACGTGTTGCCCAACAATCTGTATGCCAACATGCCAGGGGCATCGTCGCGCATAGCTATACTACTGACTTTAGATGAACAAAGAAGGATGAGGGCACGGAGGATGGCACTAAGGAGGGCACAGGAGATGTTTTTTTTTTTTTTTTGCTTATATAAAATTTACAATTTAATCTAATCTAATACAATATTCTTATCTGATACAAGCCCCTCACTCTTCACTTGATATATCACACACGCATAGACATCTTTGGCATGAGAGATTCTGAGGTGTCTCGCATCTTCAGATTCACCCCTCATGCCATCATGGAATTACCACAACCTTGCAGGAGGACATCAGCAGCCCAACACATGACACCACCCATGACACCCATGACAGCTACATATACAATCAGAGCCCCATCCCCACAGATTTCAAACAGAACATGTATGGGGACAGCTGGCTGGTTGGTGAGTGACATGGGAGTCAGGCATGACTATCCCCTCCCGTGATGCACACCTCATAAGTGGCACATGCATGACTAACATCCTCCTGTCTTTTCCCTTCAAGGTGACTCTGCATATGCACTGGTACCCCATCTCATGACCCCATCTCATGCCAGCTCACATTATGCATCTTTGCACGTTAAACACACACATTAATCATGGCACAATGAGAATGCATGCATGCACATCACTGTGGTCCCTAGCACACACACCCCACATCCTCATCAAATTGGATTGGCACCAGTCCACCATGCAAGACTGGTGAGCAGTAACGCCACGTCAAGGCTCCAATTATGTCACTGTACATTCATACACCATTCACACGGACCTGGGAATCACTTCTCCCTGGTCCTGGGGAACCCTTCTTCACCCAAATTGAGGATGACACCCCTTTTCCAGCAGGAATGTCACCCCCACATTCAAACAGCATGCACAACCCAAAATATGCCAAAAATGTCATCAAAAAAATAAAAAAAGCCCAAAAAAAAAAAAAGCATAGAAAAAAAAAATGCAGAGAACAAAAATAAAAATGCATTCAAACCCAAAAAAGGGGGAAAAAAAAATTAATGCCCTCTGCCTGAGCCACGCCTGGGGCGCCCCCGGCCACGGCCCCGGACCCTCAGGGGAGACGCATGGGGGAGGGGAAAAGCCGGGGAAGGAGGAGCAGCCCCTGAGATCTGCCCACCTGGCGGCCTGCCCTCCAAGGCCACGGCTATTCTGTCCAGGGCAGCACCAAGTGTTGCCGTGTTGCCCTGGATAGCCTGGGTAAGGGCCCTCACATCCTGCCCAACGCCTGCTGCTGTAGTTTGCAGGTCATTTAGGCAGGTTGTGGAGGCCCGGGAGTGGGAGTCCAGGTTACCCAGCCTATCATTGATGGAGGACAGGCTCTGATCCACCCGCCCCATAGTCTGGCAGAGCTGTCTCAGAAGGCGGGTCTGGGTGGCCAGGTTCCTTCTCAGACAGGCGGGCAGGAGATTGGGCGCCCCCCTGGTGCTCTGGGATGACCTCCTGGCTCCAGCTGAGGGTTGTGGCCGGGGAGAAGGGGAGGCCCTTGTGAGGGGAGCCATGTTGGGGGAGGAGGGGGGGGGGGCTCACCCTTAGGGAGGGCAGGCTTCTTGCAGCCAGAGGGGAAGAGTCCGCAGAAACCAAACGGCCAGTGCCTTCCATGGACTCCTCCTCCTCATGATTCTCCTCCTCCTCATGATCGTCCTCCGCATGATCCTCCCCCTCCTCTTGTTCCTCCTCTGCGGACTCTGGCCTTGTTGGGGGGGCCTCATTAGGCTGCTGTCCTGGGGTTGGAGCGGTCAGTCCAGATGGCCCTGCACCCTCCTGCACAGCTGTGGATGACACAAAACATTCACAGGTTGGAGGATCCACACACTTGCCACATATTCCCTTTCACCCCCTCCCCCACACATGCTACACACCTGAGAGAAATAAAAACCTTACCTGGCACCGCGGGGACCGGACTTGTGTCAAAGCCTGGCAGGCCCTCCACTTCATGCCGGTGAAAGGTCAGGGCCACCACACGCTCCGTCGCTGTAAATCTAACCCGGCATGGTGGGCCCCCTCCTGTGCCCCTGGCATGGGCATTTATTGCGGCCAGTTTTTTTTTCACCTCACGCCGGAGGTCATTTATTTTCTTTTCAATCCCAGAGCGGGTCCGTGTCTCCCCCTCCCCCGCTGAATTGACCTGCTCCGTGATCATATCCAATATCTCCCTCCTCCTGGCCGGGGTGGTGGTGGCACTCTGCGGGCCGTGGAGAAAACGCCCATAGTCGGTAATGGCCCGGGCAAGAATTCTTTTTTCCCCCACTGTAAAATTCAGCTTTCTTTTTCTCTCAGTCATACTTCCAAACAAACTCACTAGCAGTCACCAAAAATCTGTCACAAATACAAGCACAACCAATCAGACAAGAACACACACAAAGAGAAAAAGAACAGCCAAAAATCACACTAGCACTCAGCAAGAAACAGACACAAAAAAAATCAGATGAAAAAATAAAGCAAGAAAACAAACGCTCAGAAATCTATCAATCAAACAAACAGTCTCAAACACTTATCAAAATACACTTTCACAAAACTACCAACAAGCACTAGATCACACAGAACACTAATCTCACAACTACAAAACACACTCTAACGAACAACAGAGCAAAAGCACTTGATTCAATGGGAAGGGACACAAAGGGATGTACTTTTGCAATGGAAGTGCGTTTGTGTCTGTCTATTTATGCTGTCTGCGTAGTTCACAACATTGCCCTAGTCCATTTCCAATTTCACTGATTGCGCCGCTCCCGAGTTGTGAGCATGCGCACAACGGAGCTGACATGGTTTCCTTCATGCGCGCATGCGCGAGTCGGCCGGCCCTTCATTTGCATGGGGTCACGGCTCATTTCAATGTAACACGCCCACGTCCCTCCCAATTTGTATTACTCCTCCTTACGCCTCCGGAAAAAACCTTACGCTTGCGCAATCTCTTGCGTAAAAGCTACGTGAATCGCGGGATTACGCGGCTAGATTGCGCAAGTCTAACGGAAAAGTGGTGCGCTACGCCGGACCGATAATGCGCCGATCTACGTGAATCTGGGCCTCTGTTTGTCAATTTTGAAAGTCCCTGTAGGGCACAGCCTGCTTTACATTGCACTATTCCCAGTTTATCATCATTCAAGCTTATAACCTCAAGAGCAAGGTTTAGCCTTTACCTTTCAAAGCATACTTCACAAGAACAGTTAGTGCTTCTTTACCTTCTTTGGCATCTCAGGCATCTGTTGCTCAGGTTTTCAAGACTGTCACATAAACTTCTGTTTTTGTGAAGTGTTGCCAGGCTGATGTCAGCTTTGGTTGTAAGACTCTTCAGATGATTCTGTAGACTCTGTTGAGCCACCTCTATTTACCTAATGATTGTTGTTGTGGACCTTTTAGCTTTTCATTGCTTTCTTTCTCACCCTTTAGTTTTTCATTTTGAATGTTCCAATATACTTGCATTAAGGGACACAGCTCTCGGCCCTTTGTTCCACTGCTTGTAACAGAATTGAAAGCTGGCAGTGGAAGGGGTTATACTGGGTTGTCTTTATAGCGTATATTGGCAGTGTTCAATCTCCTTATGGCAGCAGCATAGGTCAAAATGCTTGAATGCTTTACCATCCCTTATGTACTCCAAGAAAAGCATTTTACAGTATGTCAAAACCCTATATTTTACAAAATGTTGCTTTCATAGTGAGGGTGCAAACGTGTAGGCATCCCAGAGCAGTTCTCCTTCTTTCTTTTGTCAGTGATACCATTCTGACTCAAGACAGTATCAAGCAAACATGGCATGCAGCTTGCCATGCTTGACCTCCTTAAAATGGTTCTAAAGGCAGACAGTTTTCTCTGCATTAAGGTGAAAAACCTTCTGTGTGCAGTTCCCCCAGCCCAGCCAGGAACCCCCCCCCCCCCATGCTTACCTGAGCCTAATCTTGTTTCCAGTGCTGTTCCCAGAGAGCAATGGCTCTCTTCACTCTCTCCCTCCTCACAGGGTAGATTGATAGCAGCAGGAGCCAGTACTATATCCTGTCAGCTGTTAAAGTTGCTGCTCTAGTTTTTGGAATTTGTGTTTATGTGGTGATTATGTGGTTGAACAAACTTATACAGCATGATGTGTTAGGCCCAGTACACACGAGGAGATATATCCGATGAAAACGGTCCGACAGACCGTTTTCATCGGACATGTCTCCTGGGAGATTTTGGTTTGATCTGTGTACACACGATCAAATCAAAATCCATGTGGACAGACAGCGCGGTGACGTGGCGGTGACGTTGACGCCGCCACGTCACCAAACCAGAAAGTAAAATACTTCCACGCATGCGTCGAATCCATTTGACGCATGTCGGAGATTTCGGTCCGCTGGTTAGACGTACAAACCAGCTGACATATCCGACAGACGGCTTTCTAGCAGACAAGTTTTAAAGCATGCTAGCCTGTACACACGATCGAATCTGTCTGCTGAAACTGGTCTGCGGACCAGTTTCGGCAGATATATTGGATCGTGTGTACGCGGCCTTAAAAAAAAAAAGTTTGCCATACTTCATTGAATCCTTTTCATTACTTCTCTATACATGATTGCATTGACTGAACGGTAGGACAAGGGTTTTGCAAGGTGGCTACAGTTGGAGGGCACTTTTTACAACACCAAAAATTACCAAGAACACTCTCACCACCAAAAAGACATTCAATGCTCTCATACATCTCATTAAATCCCAATTCTAAATCGTACTCCTATAATGTTGATAGTGTTGTAAGTTTTCATAAAATGCTAGGAGGGAATGGTAAGAAGACAACTGAGTTGTAGCCTGGCTCTAGGTGAAAGTGTGAAAATCCTCTTGCAAATCTAAACAAACCATTTGGTCAACATTGCAATCTCCCTGGTAGAAATTTACTGGCAATTTGCTACTTGAAACAATAATAATTTCTTGCTGCTGATATGCTTGCTGATCCTAAGGGCCCTTTCACATGTGCGGACAGTATGGCCGTATTTCATCCATCCGTTTTCAGATGAAATACAGACATACATGTATCCCTATGGGATAGTGGGTGTTAGAGGATGAACATCCGCTGACACCCGTAATCGTCCGCCACCGCAAACATCCGATTTTGCAGAACCCTATTTTTTCTTCCGTCTGCAGAGTGGATCGGATGAACACGGACACACGGTTCATGTTCATCCGCTCCCCCTGAGGGGAGAGTGAAAAAAAACAGGGCGGTCTCTGCACAGTGTGCAGGGACCGCCCTGTCATCTGACAGCTCAGCGGGGATTTACGGAGCGATCCCCGCCGAGCAAACGGACACACAGAGGCGGATCAATACTGATCCGCCCCGTGTGAAAGGACCCTTAAATATTTTTCCAACATCATTGAAGGGTCAGAAAGAAAGCACCTGAACAGAAAACTGGCTTGTTTTGGGCCACTGTTTAATTGGTAATCCATTGTATCATGTCCTCTTGTTATATCCTGGGGGCTGGAGGCAATCCAAGTACAATATACCGATTTTTTGATGGGAGTTATTGATGGGACCTTATCATGACACAGCAACTAAAAAACATTTTCTTGCTGCTGCTGTTGGTACTACTTCTACTTGCTACATAAGTTGAACACTTTTTGATGTGAAAATTGAATGGTAAATCATGTTACAGGATAGTGGTATGGATGTTTCTGACAGTTCAGAAGTGGTTCAGCCATGACAGGTACAGTAAAAGGTTAATGGGCAATGAAGGGGAAGCACACACAAGGTTTAATGCTTAGTGAATGTTAAATGTACAATAAAGCATTAATACACAGTAACTTATGAGTGTGCAGCCAACCTTTGTCAAGGTAAGTCAGTCCTGTGAGTGGTCAGATATGCTTTGTTAGATTATATATGTATCTATTGCTATAACTTTTAGTTTTGTTCCATAACTTAAACCATACATCACCAACATCTCACTTTGACCCTCAACTGCTAAAAGGCTTATTGCTGCCCTGACTATCATCTATCACTCTATTTGTAAAAACCCTGACAATGCCAATCAACCTGCAATACAGAAGAATTGAGAACAGTTTCATATAGCTTACACCAAACACTAACAATCAACAAAGACATCATGGTAATAAGTGAGAGTAGCCCCCAACACTTACTGCAGTTGTGTCTTTGTGACAAACACTGTGAGCTGCACTGAGTGAAGTATCCAACTTCAATATTCACCAAAAAAAAAATTAAATTGCACAGGGTATCACATAGCAAAGGTGTTACATAGGGTGATAAAGCTCTATGTAAACGCATTGCAGAGCTAACCAATTGGCGGCATTTATCAGGTGACATAATACTGCCTGAATGGCACAGAAGAATATGAAAGGACATGAAAGCAGTATAGGAAAAGTCATCAAACATATTTTGGGAAAAACTACAGCTTGCCAAAACCTGTCCAGGTCAGGGAATAGATGTGGTTTGCTCAGTTTCACTTCTACACTTTGCTATAATGGAATCAATCTCTTTTGAAAAACACAATTGCATTGCTAGTTGATAGTTTTACAGTCAAGTAAGGGTTAAATAGACAGTTGCTATGCACATCTCTGTTATTAGATCTAACCAGATGCATCAGACATGTACTATTATGGGGGACAAAATGCAGGCTGCAGTTCCCCCTCATACTCTGTAATTAAACACTAAACTACTGATTAAGTAAAGTGCTGCACATTAAATTGCCCCGGAATTGGACATTTATATTAATAGGTAGATTAGAAGTTGACCTTTTCTGATAATCCATCTGTTGTACTGCACTGAAAGGGTACTTTGGAGCATAACATGCAGATTTTTTTTTTGTCAAACTGAGATAAGCAGCTAATTTACTTTATGTAACTTTTTTAAAGAACCCAAATTAAAAAGGGATTTTCTTTTGTTAGTTTAACGCATGTTTCAATCTGTACGTTTTAGTTGTAATATTCATGTAATTTGAGTTAGGAATTCTAATATCAAGTACACTTTCTTCACCTTACACTTTGATTTTTATAACTTAACCACATTGAATGTGTTTTGTAGCTCTGCCACTTGGGCAAAAGATAAAATTGTGTGTGTTGATCTGGCACAAAACAAGGTTATGCACATGTATTTAGGCTTCACCATTATATCGGGCTGTAAAAAATGTCATTTTTAAGGGTCTAGAAAAAACAAAGTTTTTTTCAACCCGATCATTAAAACGACGTTGCCTACACACGATCATGAAAATAAAAATGCTCTAGCAAAGCGTGGTGACGTACAACGGCACTATAAAGGTGAAGTTCCATGCAGATGGCACCACCCTTTGGGCTGCTTTTGCTTATTTAGTGTTAGTAAATGACGATTAGTGCTTTTCAGTCTGTTACAGCATGATGAATGTGCTTACTCCATTACGAACACTAGTTTTACCAGAACGAGCGTTCCCATCTCATAACTTGCTTCTGAGCATGCACGTTTTTTTCACGTCATTAAAGCCCACACTTGGCCATTTTTTATGACATAAAAAACGACAATGTAAAAACGACATAAAAAATTAGAGCATGCAAAAATTTCAATGGCCATTTTTTACATTGTGAAAAATGCTCTGGAGCCCACACACAATCGTTTTTAATGACATAAAAAAATAAAAAATAATTCACAGCCCGAAAAAACGGTCATGTGTACGCGGCATAACTGTAAAAAAAAGAAAGAACACACACATAGATGGATAATCCTTGCAACCACTGATCTACCAGGACATCAACAGATATTTTAGTATTTTCTTTGCAAAGCTAGAATATTTCAACTTTAAAGTAATTATGACCCACTGCATCTTGTTTGTTATTTTTCATTATCATATTATACATTATGTTTTCACTGTGGCACAATAATGGCTATTAATTTTACAAAGACAAGATCACCATATATAAATATGTAGAAATATGTTTTTTAACAGCATAGATTGTAAATACCGGTAGTTCATATCCTTGCACAGTAAAAGACACACATTTTACATACAAAAACATACATGCAATTAAAAAAATAATAATAATCTCAAGAAAACAGAATACGCTATGACCTAGACTATCAAGGTCAAACAGCGGAGCGTTCATGGAGGGGCGGAGTCATCCATCATGGTGCCGTAGGTGAGCTGCGGCGTGCTCCATGTCTCAGACGCTCTCCCTGATGTGTGAGATCTGACCGATGGCTGACTGATATGCTGAGGAGCAAAGGCTAAGAAGGCTAAGAAGGTTTCGTATTGTATTAAGTCCGCTGTTGCTGTGGTGTTGCCTGTGCCTGTGTCCCCCCAGGTTACCCGTTACCTGTACCTGTACCCCCGCACTTACGCAGCTTCCGTGCCCCCGTGCTTCCGGGCCACTGCTGCTGTTGAGAAGTCCCGTGTTCCAGCCTGAGCGGGGGTTAGCAGAGGAGCCGGGGAAGCTGGTGGAGCCGGCGGAGCTTGTGGTCCCGGCGCTGTTGTCCCAGAAGCTGAGATACCGCGAGTTGGGTTCCCGTGGCAAGCGGGGTGTATCGGCAGAGGTCGGAGAAGGAGGAGAGGACCTCGGGGAGACGGCTCCTGGGGCTGAGAGCGGTGAAGCCGCCGAAGATTACCGAGTACCGAACACAGAGCCACACAGAGCCAGACCGTGAGACAAAAAGCATCACTACAGTGACATCTAGAGGCTGCATCAGAAACAGCAACAGCTACAAACACAGCATAAGCAAAAGAGGACAGTAGAACGGTATGAGAAGGAGCAGGGAAAGCTGGTAAGGTGACGGATCTATTTTCTATTTTTCCTCCCTTATACATATACTGTATACTGAGACCTCGATCCTCTTGCAAGGCCCGATGCAAGTAAAATAAAATCTGAGACAAATCCAGCAATCCAAAGTGGAAGGAATATTTGATGTAAAATATATAAAAGTTTATCGGACTCTATAGGTTCTATAGGGGGCTGCTCAAATACAGGGGTGGCCGTATGCATAAGGGCTTATTCCAAGTAATCTCCCCTTGATTATCAAATATTATACGGTGCTCTAAAAAAACAACAACATATAAATATGTAATACATCTGGCTCTGAAGGACAGTAAGGGTATCTTCACCCTATATGGGGAAGGGTTATTGAAGGGGTATTGAATTAAAGAAGAAGATCTATATATATATGTGTGTGTGTATGTATATATATATATATATATATATATATATATATATATATATATATATATATATATATATATATATATATATATATATATATATATATATATATATATATATATATATATATATATATATATATATATATATATATACTCAAGAACTGCCGATTTCTTCTTTTTCTTATTTTTTCCCCTTTGGTGTTTTTTTTTCTAATCCATTCTATCTTGCCCCGCCTGCTCCTTCCGGTTGGAGACCTATATACGGACGGTATACGGTAAAAGGAGGAGATCAAGGTTGGGCATCTCCCAACTCAACTGAAGGTATTTAACAGTTTAAAACTTAAAATAAAAGAAAATGGTGAGGAAGGCCCCTAAAGGGAACACATAAACATCCTACCTAGTAGCCGAATGCTTAGATCAGGCGGCAGGGAGCCCAAAAAAGAAAGGGGCCCAAGATTCCCCAATAAAAAACATGGCAGACACAGAAGTGTATCATGCCCTAGAGGTGACTCCAGGGAAGAGCAAGGATAAAGGTAAAAAGAGTAAAACATCGGAGGCAATGGTGGCAACTAAGGATCATAAATCCCCAGAGAAACAACAAGAGAAACAACAACTTAACCTCCCAACCGAAGGTCCACAAGCCCCCCCCACAAGGCAAGACATGATAGATATGATGGATATGATGTCCCGCTTGGAACGGACAGTTAAAGGAGAGATGGGAGCAACAAGGAAGGATATACAGAGTGTATTACAGAGGGTGGAAGGTATAGAAGAACAATTGGAAGAGCATAAAAATGCAATAGTAGAACTGAGAGACCGAGTAGATATGGACTTAGTAGAAATAAGAAATGCGCGATATAGATTAGAGGACCAAGAAAATCGCAGCAGGAGGAAAAACTTGCGTGTAAGGGGCCTCACGGAAGAAATAAAGGATGGAGAACTTGGTGAGACATTACGCTAGATATTTAATAAAGCACTTAAACGAGAGCCAACTGCTCAGATGCACTTTGTAAGAGCACACAGAATACAAAGATCATACAATGCCCAGAGAGACTCACCAAGGGACACTATAGTAAGATTTCAGGACTCTGAACAAAAAGAGTTAGTGTCCCAAAGTACGAGAAACTCGGTCACGTTGGAATATAAATGGTATATTCTCATGGATTTATATATATGCTATGTTGGCTAGGACTGGTGCCTTTAAATTTGACCTGGAGCGTCTCCTATGTCAAGCAGGGGTCAGATGTGAGAAGAAAGTATAGAAAATGGCTACATTGAAAATTGTCACGTATAATGTACGGGGCCTAAATAACCCAAAGAAGCGATATCAGATACTGCAGGATATGAAGAGACTCTCGGCCAATATAGTGTTTCTACAAGAAACCCATCTTAAGACAACATCCAAGACTAGATTGAATTCAAAAGAGCTCCCTACCTGGTATCATAGCTATTCCCCAAATAAAAGGTCAAAAGGTACCGCAATAGGATTTGATAGAAATACCTGGTTTGTTCTAGAAACTATAGAAATGGATCCTGAAGGAAGATATCTATTTATTAAAGGTTCTATATCTAATGTGAAATATACATTAGCAAATGTGTATTGTCCAAATGTAAGGCCAGTAGCATACTTGAAGAAAATACTGAATAAATTAGAAGGATTTAGAGACGGTAAGGTGATACTAACAGGGGACTTTAACTTTGTTTTTGACCCATTGTTGGACACCCAACCTGTATCATTGAGATCAGAGGGAAAACATTTAAAAGCAATTAAACATAAATGATGTCAAATGCAATTAGTAGAAACTTGGAGAATCCTTCACCCAAGGGAGAAGGATTTTTCATATTTCTCATCGGTCCATAGATCATACTCTAGAATTGACCATATCATTCTAGATCATCGGCTATTGGAGGGACTGAGAAGTGTGGATATAAAATCTATAACACTATCAGACCACGCTCCGGTGGTGATGACCCTAGATACGGGGGAAGTCCCTGTGGGACAGAGAACATGGAAACTAGACGAATCCCTGTTAAGCAACATCAAGATAGCCGATGACCTGGAAAAGGATATGTGCCTATTCTTCCTTGAAAATGATATAGATAATGTTGCCCCCTCGCCATTATGGGAAACACACAAGGTGTACATGAGAGGGAGGTTGATAGCTGAAAATGCCAAAAGAAGAAAAATCAGGCAGGCTCAGAAGCAAAGGGTACGGGGAGAAATCTGGAGCCTAGAACAGTTGCATAAACAAATACAGGAAGAGGAGGTACTTAAGGCATTAACTAGGAAGAGAGAGGACCTTTGTAACCTATTAGAACAGGAAACAAAGTGGGTATTCAACAAAATTAACAATAATTTCTATGCTATGGGGAACAAACCGGGGAGATTTCTGGCAAGGACTATTAAACCTAGAAACTCACAACATTTTATTTCTAAAATAAAAGATAAAAAAGGAGACCTGAGACACTCTACTAGGGAAATAACTAAAATTTTTCAGGAGTATTACCAAAACTTATATAAGGTGAATAAAGAACAAGGTATACTAGAAACTCAGAATAGAAGAAAGAAAATTAAACAATATCTAGAAAAGGTTAAGACCCCAGGTTTATCGGAGGAAGTAATCAGTAACTTGGAAAGGGAAATTACAAAAGATGAAATAAGCCAAACTATAAAAAATATTAAGATGGGAAAGAGTCCCGGCCCAGATGGGTATACCTCAGCTTATTATAAAAGATTTGGAGAGATTCTAGTCCCCTTTTTACAGAAGTATATGAATTCCATTGGGGGAGGTATGAGAATACGTGAAGAGGTTCTAGGAGCTCACATAACCCTAATAGGGAAGGAAGATAAGGACCCATCGCTATGTGCAAGTTATAGACCTATATCCCTGATCAATGTGGACATAAAGATCTATTCAAAAATCCTGGCGGGGAGGATAAGACCCCTCTTGCCGGGATTGATTGAAAATGATCAAGCAGGGTTCATACCAGGGAGAGAAACAAGGGGGAATATTTTACGAGCTTTGTTCTTGATACAAAAGGCCAAAAAAAGTAAAGAGTCAGTACTGTTCCTGTCACTGGATGCCGAAAAGGCCTCTGATAGGCTGGACTGGGAGTTTATGCTAGCCACCTTATCACATTATGGGCTAGGCCCAAATGTGCTTAGGTGGATAGGCGCATTATACTCTAATCCTTCGGCCCAGGTGAGGGTGAATGGCACCCTCTCAGATAGATTCCCACTTTATAATGGGACTCGCCAGGGTTGCCCACTCTCCCCCTTTTATTTGTCCTGACACTAGAGCCGTTATTGGAGACAATTTGGAGGACTCAGGAAATAGAAGGGATAAAGGTGGGCGGGAGGGAGCACAAGATCTCTGCGTTTGCAGACGATATGATGCTGTATGTATCTAATCCGAGACAAACACTCCCGAAGATAATAGCGGAATACGAGAAATACGGCGAGATATCCAACTTAAGAATAAATCAAGAGAAAACAGAGATCTTGAGTATCTCGGTAGACCGTAGAGAATGCAGAGATCTTGAAGCTCTATATCAATTTAAGTGGAAGCAGAGGAGGATGAGATATCTGGGGGTCCTTCTGTCCACTACAGAAAGATACATATATGAAGATAATTACATACTGTTATTAAATAAATTAAAGGCAGACCTAAAGGGATATAACGTAAACAGAGTTTCCTGGCTAGGAAGGATAAACACTATAAAAATGATGATATTACCCAAAGCCTTATATATCTTTCAAACACTCCCGATAAAAATTCCCGAAGCCTTCTTTACAATTCTGGGCAAGATAATAAGGGGATTTATATGGAAGGGAAAAAAATCTCGTATAGCGATAGGAACCCTGATTAGACCCAGACAGGAAGGGGACTCCAATTGCCTGATTTCAAACGGTACTACGAGGCATCTGTACTGAGGAGGATAATGGACTGGTTCCAGAGAGAGGGAGGGGGGGGGGAAGAAAAAAAGTGGGTAGAAGTAGAAGAGAGTTTAAGTGTTCAAGATTTGGGAAACAGAATATGGGTCCCGAAGCAATATAGAGGACTACCTCATGATATTCCCATAATGACAAGAGAAACATATAAAACTTGGGACAAAATATGTAAAAGATGGGAATGGCCTTATAATAGCCCGCTAATGCCCCTTACGGGTACAGAGTACTTCCCGCCTGGCAAAGGGGAGGTATGAATCGGAGATGGGAAACTTCAGAAACATTAAAACTGATGGACATAATGAAGGGGGATTGCTTGTGCTCTGTTCAGGAACTACAAGAAAGATACGGAGTATACCCAGGAGATGTATGGAGATATAGACAAGTTCAACATGTTATAAATTGCTTACCAAAGCCACTGCGAGCGCCCAATGATTTAAACCAATGGGAAAAAGGCACACTGCGGGGTGGAACAGGACGACAGGGACTCTCCAATATATATAAGATATTGACACCCACTGGGAAACCAGAGGCAATTAAAATAGTGGAAAGTTGGGAAGTAGAGTTGAACCAAACTAAAGGTACAGAAAAAAAAAGGAAGGTACTAGAATATGTTCATACTACCTCAATGGATGCTAAGGTAAAAGAGATGAACTATAAGCTTCTCATCAAATGGTATTATGTTCCAATGAAAATGCATAAAATAGATAGGGAGGTATCGCCCCTGTGTTGGAGAGAATGCGGGATGGAGGGAACCCACGCCCACATTTGGTGGCAATGCCCCCGAATACAGAAATATTGGAAGGATATACTAGTTCAGATAAAGAAGATTAGCGGGTATGAGGTGAAGCAGGACCCCTGGGAATGCCTATTTCATAATACGGGGATGTCAAGAAAAAAATATAGGGGTTCACTGGTCCCACATCTACTAAATGGAGCTAAGGCACTTATCCCTAGGAAGTGGAAGAAAAAGGAAGCACTTTTGATAGAGGAGTGGATTAGTGAAATGGATAGAATTAAAATGATGGAGGAATTATGGTCATTCCACGGCAACTCCAGGCTGAGACACGAGGGGATGTGGGAGGGATGGAGGAGGTTTAGGGGGATGGGGGGAGGGGGAGGGAGGACTGAGGAGGAGGAAACGTGAGAGGTCTCCCTTCTTCACCCGTTTTAATTTTTTCTTTTTCTTTGGAGATAGGAACACATACATAAGTAGCTGGAACATGTGGAAGAGGGACTTAGCCCACAATTTTTATTTTTTTTAATTTTTTTCTCTCACTTGGGGGATTTTTGGATAGCTACACGCACCCTCAGTAGCTGTATTCTGGATAGATTATTTTTTTTTTTTTTGTATTGTGTTTTTTTTTTTTTTAGGTACACGCACATAATTAGTTGGATCATATAGAGGAGGGTCTGAGATTTTTTTTTTTTTCCTCTGTTGTATTTTCCTCTTACGAGGATAGGGACAATGAAGTCCCCTTAAATTCACATTGTGTTAGAATTCGTACCACTATATAGGGTAGGTAAGAATCAAAATAAACAGATTATACACGTTTGCACCTTAAAGAAATGAGGGAGTTTGACTATATTACACACAAATTGGAGTTATTTTTTTTTTTTTTTCATAGGAGGGACATGGGACAGTAGGGTCCCCTTAAAATCACTGAGGGAAAGTTAGATCATAATATGTAGTGTGTGATCTCTTTTTTTTTTTTTTTTTTCGTTCCCTTCTCCTAGAGGATGGGGTATGGTCCCCTTAAAACTCACTGAGGGAAGATTAGATCACCCCTTTTTTTTTGTCCCCCCCTTTTTTTTTCTCTTCGTCCCTCCCCCCCCTCCCGTCCCTGTCCCTCTCTTTGTCCAACTGGATTCGTTGTCTCTCTCCCCCCATCTCTTACTCCCCCGGACTTGGAGCCTATTCTAGAGATCTATTGAAATTAAGCAGGGGAATTGGTTTAATGTGGGGGTATGCTAGGCAGACAGTTGTTGCCATAATAGACTAATTAAGGGAATACAAGGAGACCATGTACATGTAGATGTATGTATGTCAATGTATCAATGTAATAGTGTAATTTTTTTTGTTTGTTTGTTTGTCTGTATATGTATGATGTTAAAAAAAAAAGCTTAATAAAAAAAAAAAAAAAGAAAACAGAATACATATACACATTGTCAGTAAGTAAGTTCACTTGAGATCCCTTGTAATAATTTTACCAGCTATCGGGATTAAAGGAGAAGTATAGTCAAAGCTTGTTTAGGTGAAGTACACTGTTGGCTGACATCACAGAGCCAGTCCAGGCTCAGGAAAGATGACGACCATATGGTCGTGAACCACCCACATTTATGGACCAGCACCCGGCTCAGGCTCTCATCAAGTTGAGCAGAGCAGAGAGTGGTGACTAAGAACCAAGTGAGAACCAAGCAATTGGTGGTGTTTGATTTCTCAGTACTCTAAGGCCGCATACACACGATCAAACATATCTGCTGAAACTGGTCCGCAGACCAGTTCCAGCGGACATATCCGTTCGTGTGTACGGGCTAGCAGACAGGTTTCCAGCAGACAAAAGTTTTAAAGCATGCTTTAAAACTTGTCTGCTGGAAACCAGTCTGTCGGATATGTCCGCTGGTTAGTACGCCTAACAAGCGGACTGAAATCTCCCGCATGCGTCGAATGGATTCGACGCATGCGTGGAAGTATTTTACTTCCTGGTTTGGTCACGTGGCGGCGTCAACGTCACCGCCACGTCACCACGCTATCTGTCCGCGGGGATTTTGGTTTGATCATGTGTACACACATCAAACCAAAACATCCCAGGAGGGGGGGCGTGGCCTGGCACCGGAGCGAGATGGCAGCATAGTGGCAGAGCTCCGCTGTCCAGACCCTCAGACTTGCTTATAATTTGCTGAAACCCTTGGTCCTATACCGCCACAATGGCAGGAAAGAACCAGACAACTACCCGCTCGCAGATGGATTCATCCACACAGCTGAATAAGACCATCCCGGCGATATTCCGCTCGATCCCGTCCGACATGCAGGCCGCATCTCAAGCCGCGGACTTGAGTTTGGAGTTCTCTCCATCCTCTTCCGGCGCCTCCTCGGGACATCCGCAAGGTACGGCTCCCATACATGATTCGCGCCCTTTGTGCATGGCGGACCTACAACAGGTAGCCCTGGACATCAAAAATGCCATGTTTGCAGCGATTGCAGACCTGAAGTGAGAAATCAGAACAATCGCTGCCCGGGTGGAACACGTGGAGTCGGCCACCATGACACAAGGGGCGGCCATACTACAAGTGCAGAGGGCCTCCGACTTCCATGCCCAACATCTCATAGAAATGCACAGGCATCTTGAGGACCTGGATAATAGAGGACGCAGGCGGAACCTACGTGTCCGGGGGATCCCGGAATCGGTGAAGGGACCCCAGCGCATGCAGCAAGCGGAGTGGGCGATATTCAATAACCTGCTGGGAAGGCCGCTTGATTCCCCAGTTGAGATGGAGAGGTATCACAGGGCGCTCAGACCCAGAGGCAGAGACACAGACCCACCCAGAGACATAGGGGCTGATTTACCAAGCCTGTGCGCCATGACTCATGGTGCACAAGCAGGAGTAAAACCGTTTTTGAGATTTACAAAAGAGATACACTGCCAGTGCAGTGTATTTCTTCATTTACTAAACTGCCTAATGTGCCCAGGAGAGGGCACACAGCACGCCAGTACAGAGCTGGCGTACGGCATTTAGTTATGTAAACATCGGGGATTCGGGCGGGAGTTTATGAGGGGAGGGAGGGGGGTGATGCAGGGGAAGTGTAGTGACATGTGTTTGAACGTGTGTGGCGGGCCGAATTGAAAGCGAAAGTGACTTTTGAGAAACGATCCCCGTGCGCTTGCAAAGTATGCCAGAACCTCGGAAGGTTCATTTGCAAACTGGGCATGCGCAGAGGGAGATTTCAGGGAATGGCGTGCGCTGCGTCAGTACGCCGAGAAATTATTGGTAAATACCAAGCGGCGTAGCAGTGTTTGCACTGCGTGAAACGGCGCACGGCAATCTTCGAGCTGTTCTCGGGCTGCGCCGACACTGAAGGGGAACTCCGGGCCAAATTTCAAATTTGAAACCGGCGCGGGTTCCCCCCAGGGGTATAATAGGCTCTCCAGCTTTGGTCCGGAACGTGAGGGGTTAACCCACACCAAAAACGGCGTGGGGTTCGCCCCCAGATCCGTACCAAGCCTTATCCAAGGCACGCAGTCTGGCCGGACAGGAATGGGGGTGGGGACGAGCGAGCGCCCCCCCCCCCCCCTCCTGAGCAGTACCAGACCACATGCCCTCGACATGGGGGAGTGTGTGCTTTGAGGGAGGGGGGCACTGCCCCCCCACCCCAAAGCACTCTTGTCCCCATGTCGATAGGGACAAGAGCCTCTTCCCGACAACCCTGGCCATTGGTTGTGGGGGTATGCGGGCGGGAGCCAATCAGAATCTGAGAGCCCCTTTAATAAGGCGGCCCCCAGTTTCTGGCCCCCCACCCTATGTGAATGAGTATGGGGTACATGGTACCCCTACCCATTCACCTGGTGGAAAAAGTGTAAACACAAATAAACCACACAAGAATAAAATAATTTATTAGCCAGCTCCGGGGGTCTTCCGCCAACCCACCCCGGTCTTCGCCGCCGCAGTCTTCCACCGCCGCCCCCTTCACCACGAAGCTCCGTGCTTGTGGGGGAGGGCAGCGGGCTTCGAAGTTTTCGCCGGGGTGAGGGTCGCACATCCCACCCCGGTTTTCTAGTCGTCTTCCGCTGCGGCCCCCTTCACCATGAAGCTTCCTGCCTATGGGGAAGGGCCGCGGGCTTCGTAGTTTTCTGCCGGGGGGGGCTCTCGATAGCCTCTTCTGCCTGGCTCTTCCGCGGGGGCCAGGGCTTCTCGTCGCTGTGTCGCCGTCTTCCTCCGCCGCCCCCTTCACCACGAAGCTCCGTGCTTGTGTGGGAGGGCAGCGGGCTTCGAAGTTTTCGGCCGGAGTGAGGGTCGCACATCCCTCTTCGGACTTCTAGTCGTTTTCGCCGCCGCCCCCTTCACCATGAAGCTTCCTGCTTATGGGGGAGGGCGGCGGGCTTCTCATCGCTGTCTTCCGCCGCGGGGTGACACTCGCGGGCTTCTTCTTCCATTCAATGTTGACACGGCGAGGTCCGGCGCTGAAATGCCGACAGAGCGGTGGGCACGGACTTATATTGGCATTGGGCGTGGGCGTGGTTATGCCACCATGTGACCTTAACCCATGTGACATCACAGGGCATGATGGGAATGTGATGTCACATGGGTCAAGGCCACATGGTGGCATAACCACGCCCATGCCCTATGCCAATATAAGTCCGTGCCCACCGCTCTGTCGGCATTTCAGCGCCGGACCTCGCCGTGTCAACATCGAATGGAAGAAGAAGCCCGCGAGTGTCACCCCGTGGCGGAAGACAGCGACAAGAAGCCGCCGCCCTCCCCATAAGCAGGAAGCTTCATGGTGAAGGGGGCAGCGGTGAAAACGACTAGAAGTCCGGAGTGGGATGTGCGACCCTCACTCCGGCCGAAAACTTCGAAGCCCGCTGCCCTCCCACACAGGCACGGAGCTTTGTGGTGAAGGGGGCGGCGGTGGAAGACGGCGACGAGAAGCCCGCCACGTCCAAGTCCGGGATGGGATGTGCGACCCTCATCCCGGCAGAAAACGTCGAAGGGGGCGGCGGCAGAAGACGGCGACACAGCGACGAGAAGGCCTGGCCCCCGCGGAGGAGCCAGGCAGAAGCCGACAAAGCCCGCGTGTGGTGCCCCGCGGCGGAAGAAGTGACGAGAAGCCCGGAGAGTGGCGCCCTCCGGCAGAAGACGGCGAAAGAAGCCCTGGCCTCGGGAGGAGCCAGGCAGAAGCGGAGAAGCCCGTTGTTCTCCGCTGTTTTCGGCCGCCCCCCCCCGGATGTGAAAGAGATTAATTTTGGGGTGGGGGCCCGGCCGAGCATGGCGGAGAGCATCGGTGGGTGTTTCCCCCCTCCCCCCCCGGCAGAAAACGGCTAGAAGACCGAGGTGTGGCGACGCCCCCGTTGTTCTCCGCCATTTTCCACCGCCCCCCCCCCCGGGTGTGAAAGAGCTTAATTTGGGGTGGGGGCCTGGCCGAACATGGCGGAGGGGGGGGGGGGCGCTCGCTCGTCCCCACCCCCATTCCTGTCCGGCCAGACTGCGTGCCTGGGAGAAGGGTTTGGTCTGGATCTGAGGGGGAACCCCACACCGTGTTTGGCGTGGGTTTAACCCCTTATGTTCCAGATCAAATCTAAGAGCCTGTTGTGCACCTGGAGGGGGACCCCCACGCCGTTTTTTTTTTAAATTTGGTGTGGAGTTCCCCTTTATCCCGGTCCTGTCAGGGGGGGGGGAATGCCTGCTCGTCTGTCCATACAATGTATGAACAGCGATCTGTCATTTCCCCTAGACAGTCCCACCCCCTTTACAGTTAAAACACACCCAGGTAACATAATCAACCCCTTCCTCGCCCCTAGTGTTAACCCCTTCCCTGCCAGTGAAATTTTTATAGTAAGCAATGCATTTGTATACCATTGCTCGCTAGAAAAATGCCAAAGCTCACAAAAATGTGTCCGCCACAATGTCGCAGTAGCCAGAAAAATCAATGATCGCCACCATTACTAGTAAAACAAAAATATATTCCTAAAAAACCCATAAGACCAACCCCTACTTATAACTTTTGCCTAAA
Source organism: Rana kukunoris (assembly GCA_029574335.1). NCBI lineage: Eukaryota > Metazoa > Chordata > Amphibia > Anura > Ranidae > Rana > Rana kukunoris. Next base: position 343,844,248 of record CM056050.1, read on the forward strand.
CCAATCAAACGCTTATTGCGATTGTTTGGAACCAAAAATATGTCGAAGAATACGTATCGGCCTAAACTGAGGGCAAAACGTTTTTGAATATATTTTGGGGGAGATTTATTATAGCAAACAGTAAAAAAGTTGTCTTTTTATTTACAAAATTGTCGCTATATTTTTGGTTTTAAGCAAAAATAAGAAAAAACGCAGAGGTGATCAAATACCACCAAAAAAACAAAAAAAAATGTTGTTGGGGGAAAAAAGAGGACGCCAAATTTGTTTGGGGGCCACGTCGCACAATCACGCAATTGTCAGTTAAAATGACGCAGTGTTGAAATGTAAAAACTGGCCCCGTCAGTAACCAGTAATATGGTCTGGGGCTCAAGTGGTTACAAATTAAGAAAACACTAAAGTTAGCCCAATTTATGGCCTTAATGTGAAAGATGATGTTACACCGAGTAAATAGATACCCAACATGTTACACTTTAATATTGCACACACTCATGGAATGGCGCCAAACTTCAGTACTTGAAAATACCCATAGGCAACACTTTTTTATTTATTTTCAGGTTACCAGTTTAGATTTACAGAGGAGGTCTAGTGCTAAAAGTATTGCTCTCGCTCTAACGTACGCTATGATACCTCACATGTGGGGTTTGAACGGGGGTTAAATATGTGGGCGGGACTTACACATTTAAGGCGCGCCCACATATGGAAACATCCTTCAAACCACACATGTGAGGTATCATAGCATGCGTAAGAGCGAGAGGAATACTTTTAGCACTAGACCTCATCTGTAAATCTAAACTGGTAACCGGAAAAAAAAATGCTGCGTGTTCGCTTCTGACTGCGAGCTACTAGGGACAGGGGCGTTTAAATTATTATTATTTATGTTTGTTACGTAAAAATTCTATAAGACCTCCCCTTCAGGTTGTAAAGCATCAGTTCAGGGGGACCAAAAAAAAAAAAAAAAAACCTCTAATGCTTTCATCCGCCATTGCAGATTTGATTCTGGTAATGCATTTCAAGTGAACTGGGCATGCTCGAACACTTAGAAAAATAAGCTGGGTGTTTGAGCCTGAAAATGACATGCATCTTTCTGAGCATGCTCAGAAAGCTTGTTTTTTGGCTTAGTAATTTAAGGACATCCTTAACAGGTGTAAGCAGTTACAAGTGCACACAAACTAGAGGCTGACATTTCTTCATGTGTTTCCAATGGGTTCATTAGCACACATGTTATAAAAAGCGTGGATAGTGCACGTGTCAGCTGCCCTCAGAGAGGGCAGATTTGCTGGCTGGAATTAATGGCAGAGCGAAACAGAGATGTTTTGGAGCAAGTTTTGTTTTTTTGATGTTTTGTCTGCTGCATAATTTTGCTAAATGTTTCTCAAGATGTTAATGACTAATGTTTTAATCCTGTGGGTCTATCCTGTTATTTCAAAAGCATGATTTTTTTTCCAATGACTGTGTGAAATAAACGTTGGTCTTTTTTGTTTTTAGGTTTTCTTATATGTTTTTTGTGTGTTTATTTGTAATTTTTTGTTTTGCTTTCCCTGTTTTGTGGACCAATAAAATTACTTTCAAATTTTGAAGTTTGTTTTGTGATATTTTTTTCATGCTATGGATTTCAACCTCTGCAGCTGAAATAGTTTGGGCCTAAACCATCAAGTGTGATTTGTCTCTAAGCTCTTTCCTGGTGTGTATGCATGAAATGTTTAGTCACCAGAAAAGGAAGGACAAAGCGGTAAGTATTGTTTCCTAGAATTGATGTCCAGACTGACTTTTTAAAGCACATGTGCAAGATGTAGGAAAACCTGCAAACAGGGCCTGTTTGGAGGGGGGGGGTGGTGTATTGGTGGACAGGCTTGAAGTGCTGATTTACAGCGCTGTGCTTGAAACTAGCACAAGACAATCCTATTCTAATTGTGGGTTGTTTGAGGGAAGCCTGCTAGTGTTTTTAGGTTGGGCTCTGTGTCCCTTTTCTTATAATTGGCTTCACTTCCTGTCACACAGCTGAACAGGAAGTGAGGTTAAAACCCTACCAATGGTCTTTTCTTCGGGACACAGGTCAATCTAACTAGTGTCCCCATTAAGCAAATTGCACTGCAGTGTACACCCCAAATGATTAGTTACTTTGGGGTTCAGTAAAGGCAAAGCCGCTCTGCAGTAGAAGCGTAGGCAATGAAAATCAGAAGGGGAGCACTGATGGTTTTAACTTCCAATCCCGCCAAGTTTTTATTTTTCTTCCTTGCTTGTCCACTTGTAGTGCAAAGTGGATTTGCCTTTAGTAAATGGACCCCAAAGTCCAAGATCTATACTAATTTGGGGTGTACACAGCAAAATGCAATTTCCAAAATGGGAAACTATTTAGATTGATCTGTGTGTCCCCAACAAAACATTACTCAGGTTTTTCCCTCACTTCCTGTTTGGCTATGTGGCAGGAAGTGAATGAGTTAAGTAGAAAGTGACAACATTTGTGAGGTGTCTTTACCCTATCAGGGGTGCAGGCATCCCCAAAACAAACAAGAAAATTGTTGATTTAACATTGGGTGGTGTTTGTGGGGGTCCCTAACACACATTCATACATATTAGCAACGCTGGATCCTGGCCTATTGGCATGGTTATATTTTCTTAAGCCTCTCGATAAAATGATCTGAAATTTGGGGTTAAACTGGAACTATAATCATCACTTTTATTTTTTAGTTTTCTTTCATTTTGGATAGAGTTGGGGGGGGGTTAGAAGCTCTGTCAGTTTATTTTGTATTATCCCTGTCCGTTTGGGGAGATTGGCCTTCACTTCCTGCCCCATAGCCAAACAGGAAGTGATCGAAAAACTAGGCAAATTAAGGGACTCCTGTGCCCCCGCCCCCCCCACAGAACTTGTGTGTGTCCCCTGAAAATTCCTGGGTGGGTCATAAAAAAAACAGGGTATGGCCTTGACAGGAAGGGTGGGTCATTTTTCTATTAGGGGGTGCCAAAATTTGGTCAGGCCTAGGGCAGCACAAAACCTAAATATCCTACTGCATATTAGGGCTTATTTAGACAGGATCCAATTTACAGCACGTTTTTAGATTGTGGGAGGAAACCCGCACAGGGAGAACATGCAAACTCCAGGCAGATAGTGTCATGGGCGGGATTCGAACCAGCAACCCTTTTGCTGCTAGGTGAACATGCTACACACTACACCACTGTGCTGAACGAACATGATCGCAGCTGAAAGCATGAGATGTTTTTTTTTTTTTTCAATTCCATGCTTTCCAGCCTGGAGGACAGATGTTCCTGTCCCTAGTAGCTCGCACTCAGAAGCGAACACGCATGCAAGTCCCACCCACATATGTAAACACCCTTCAAACCCCACATGTGAGGTATCATAGCGTGCTTTAGAGTGAGAGCAATAATTTTAGCACTAGACCTCCTCTGTAACTCAAAAGTGGTAACCTGAGAAAAAAAGTCAAGCGTCGCCTACGGAGATTTTTAATAACGAAGTTTAGCGCCATTCCATGAGTGTGCGCAATATGAAAGCGTGACAAGTTAGGTATCTATTTACTCGGTGTAACATCATCTTTCACCTTATCCCTAAAAATTGGGCTAGCTTTACTGCTTTCTTATTTTGTCATTCATGAAACAGGTTTTTTTTTGAAAGCCAAAAAAAAAAAAAAACATTTGAAAATTTTTGGCGCAAATACCGTTGGAAATTTGTAAGAAAAAATGGCCGCCACTTTATTCCCTAGGGTGTTTGTTAATAAAATATATATAATGTTTGGGGGTCCTGAGTAATTTTCAAGGAAGAAAATATAATTGTTACATGAAGGAGAGAAGTGCCAGAATAGGCGCGGTATGGAATTGGTAAAGTGCAACAATAAAAGTTAAAAAAAAAAATTGGGATAGAAAGGGCCCATAGAGTTCCATTCAGAGCCTTAAAGGATGGGCACCCTCGGCCTTTACTTTTGAAATTTCTCAATTACAACGACAAGGTGATAGCGCTGCAAAAGGCAAGAGAGAAGGGGGAAATATTTTACACCCCAGTTAAGCGTAGCCTCTTAAAAAATAAAATTACATATGCACTATTGTACCCAGCACGCTTGCGGATAATGACTTTAAAGGGACCCCAGCTATTTGACTCAGCAGGAAAAGCAACACACTGACTGGAAGAAAATAAACTGCAAATAGAACAAGCAAATTGATTGAACTTTGGCAGGGAGGAGCAAAGAAGGGGGCTAGACCTTATTAAGAGGTCTTGGACTCCCCCCTCTCTGTTGCTGTGATGGGGTTTTGCTTTTTTCCTCTTGTCTTGTTTGACATTATATACACTTTTATATATACACGTACATACATTTTTATACATACTTAAACACATTTTTTCATATACACATTTTTTCATTTTTGACTATAGGTTCTTTTTTTTTTTTATTATTATTATTCACATTATTTTGAGGGCTGGAGGGCGTTTCCCTCCTAAACCCCCCCCCCTTTTTTTTGGGGGGGGGGGGGCTCTCAATCTTAAACGCACTTAAATGAGTAAATGAGTAATTCCATGAAGAAATGTAAAAAAGAATTATGTAAAACACAAACTAGCAAAATATAATCACTGATCAGAAATGGGGGGTCATACTCTTGGTAAATATATGCATCGGGAGGGGAGGGGGGTAAGGTAGGAGGGGACACATGGGACCACAGGTGGGGATGAATGTTGCAAGGAATGTAAGGGAGGGAGGCAGACCACAAACACAGCCACGGGGGAGGGCCTAGATAGGCAAGGGAAGTGGGGGGGGTGGAAGCCCAGAGGGGCAGGGGAGGGGAGGGGAGGGGTGGGTTGGGAGGGATAGAGGGAAGAGGGCGGGGAGGTGTAGGGTAGGGAGGGAGGGAGGGTTAAAACGGGACAAAAGCACGAATATCACATCTAACATTATAATTATAGAACAAGGTAAAGGGAAGGTCGAGTCGATGAGCTTTGGGAGATACACACATCTTTTGAAAAGTATATTTAAGAAAGTTAATTTGTTGAAGGTTTCTTTGATAGATCAGAGGCAGAGATGGTGGAATATGGCAGGAGGACGAAGACAAAGGAGTAAAATTGTCCTCTTGGCCTTACTACTTTATCTCTCCCCCTCTCTCAGACATGGTGGAATTATTATTTATCTGCCCTGCAGGATGTTGCCTTGTAGGATCTTCGTCCTCTTGCTGCTTCGGTTGGAGGTGGTACCCACTCCCATGAGTATTGTTAAGCGGTCCTCTCCTACACGCTCAGGGCCACACTTGTCATTTTCATTAAGTTTGTTTTGGTGATATGAGGCCGAAAACACTTAAAATCGGCTCCTGGAATGTGCGGGGGATGGGCGACCCGGTTAAAAGAGCAGCAATCTTTTCCACGCTTGAGTGGCATGGAGTGGAGCTAATCTGCCTGCAAGAGACCCATCTAACAAAGGAAACAAAGTCAAAGCTATCAAACAGAAAATATCAAATATCAAGTACCACTCGGTCCACTCCTCCTATTCTAGGGGTGTGAGCATAATGGTGAAAAAAGGGGTATCTTTTGCACGCAGAGAGCTTAAAATAGATGAACTGGGTCATTATATATTCATGCATTGCTTGATAGAGAATGCATCTTATGTACTGGCCAATATTTATATTCCTCCATCCTTTAAAATGGAGATCCTGTATAAATTAAAGGAATTTGTAACAAATAGGTAGGGGACTTTAATGTGACATTGAACAGAACAAGAGATAGATTCCCACCAGTGGTGACAGCAGGGGGGAAGGACATTTAAACCAGTTCCTGGAGGAAGTTGGTTGGCGCGATATGTGGAGAACAAAATATCCAGATATACGTCAGTACTCCTGTTTTTCAAGCTCATATCACACTTTGTCCAGAATAGACATGGCCCTGGGGAACTGGGAGAGTCTGCAGCTAATGGGTGAAATAGCTTATTATCCAAGGGGGGTGTCGGACCACTCCCCATTGGTTCTGACACTAAACATAGGGAGGCAGAGGCCCACAAACTATTGGACAATAAGCCCATTCTGGTTGGAACTGATGGGAAAATCGGAGGAAACAAGTAGTAAATTAAGAGAATTTTTGAACTTTAACTCAGGAACAGTACCGGTGGGAGTGGTTTGGGATGCCCTAAAGGCCTTCCTTAGGGGATTATTGATTCAGCAGGTTGCCAAGATTAAGAAAAATTCCAGGGACTGGGAAGAGAAAATTAGGAAAGAAGTCTTGGAAGCAGAAAAACAATATGTAGAAGACCCCTCATTGACTAAACAAAAAAGATAGCTCGAGAAACAACAGGAGTACAAGGTGGCAATCAATAGGAAAGTGGAGAATAAACGCCTATTTCAGAGTCAGAGATTTTTCGCGGAAGGGGAGAGTGTAGGCCACACATTGGCACTTCTAGCTAAAACTAACTCGCCCCCCTCCAACATACCCGCAATTAGGACAGTGGGAGGTGAGATATCCTCACAAACGTCAGTAATTCTGGACACATTTGAGGCATATCACGAACTGTATAAATCAAAAACAAGGAATGAGTTGCCCCAAACGAATGAGTTCCTAAGGGGAATAGAAACACCAGTTCTATTAGTGGAGGATAGAAATTCCATAGAAGCCCCAATAACCTTAGAGGAACTACAACAGGCCCTGGGGGGGGGGTGACCAATCAGAAGTCCCCTGGACCTGATGGTTTACCAGTAGAAATTTACAAACAGTACAGCGAGGTGCTGCTCCCAGAACTACTTAAGGCGTTAAATTGGGCACTGGAAAGGGGGAGGCTCCCTACCTCAATGTCAGAAGCCACTATAATAGTGTTACAGAAAGAAGGGAAGGACCAATTAAATACAGCATCTTATAGGCCAATATCTTTATTGTGCTCCGATGTGAAGATATTGGCCAAGGTGCTGGCGGCCAGGATAAATAAATTTATTCAGAAATTAATACACCCAGATCAGTCTGGTTTTATACCAAACCGATCAACTAGTGTTAACATTAGAAGGTTGTATCTGAATCTACAAACACCAACTGAAAATATGGGAGACAAATCCATCTTGTCCCTGGATGCTACCAAGGCGTTTGATAGTCTAGACTGGGACTACCTCTGGCTTGTCCTGGAAAAATTTGGATTCGGCCCTACTTTCATCGGGTGGATAAAAATGCTCTACAATTCCCCAAGCGCGAAGATAAATATCAATAACGAACAGTCACGGATGTTTAAGTTAGAAAGGGGTACAAGGCAGGGTTGTCCTCTGTCTCCCCTCCTGTTTGCTCTAGCAGTATAGCCATTGGCCATTGCGATTAGAAATAGCCAGGACATACAGGGGTTCCAGAGAAGGGCAGGAGAGGAAAAAACTGCACTTTATGCAGATGACATCCTGCTCTTTCTGGGGGACTCAACAAAGTCCCTAAAAAAGGCAGTAGAGATAGTGGAGGCATTCGGACAACTCTCGGGCTTAGTGATCAATTGGGAAAAATCATCTCTTTTACCGGTGGACTCAGTGGGTAATACGACATGTGCAGAAATCCCCCAGCTGAAAATAGTGGAAAAAATGGACTATCTAGGGATAGTCGTAACCCGTGACCCTGAACAATATATCAGTAATAACCTTGAGCCACTCTTGCTTAAATTTAAAAGGAAAGCGGATATCTGGGGAAGACTTCCCTTATCGGTAGCCGGAAGAAGTAATCTTATAAAGATGATCTGGATGCCACAACTACTTTATGTACTCCACAATTCACCGGTGTGGATAGGAAAGGCATGGTTTAAAAAAATAGAGACCCTTTTTAGGGAGTTAATTTGGAAGAAGAGGAAGGCCAGGATAAGTTTACGGACATTGCAATTGCCAACAAATAGGGGTGGCCTGGCGGTTCCACACCCCCGCAGTTATTTTTTAACAGCTCAATTACAGCATCTGGGGGGATGCGGTTCTGAAGGAGGAGGGAACTCTAGTGGGAAAATTATGTTAACGGGGTCCCCACATAGATCTATAATAGAAACCCTGGAGGCTGATTCTTTCCCGGATATGAACGCGACACTGTGTCTGGTTAAAAGAACATGGCAGGCGGGTAAGGCAGCTTTGGGGTATAAGGGGCTAACAGAATACTCCCCTCTATGGGAAAACAAAAACCTGCAGGAGATTGTAAAAATGGGAAAAGTGAAAGAATGGGAAAAGCGAGGAATAACTAGGCTGGCACAACTATATATAGGGGACACATTGAAATCTTTTGCAACATTAAGGGAAGAGTACGACATACCAAACTCCCTGATTTATACTTACCTGCAGGTCAGACATGCCCTACAGACCCAATTCAAGACGGACCCGGCAAGAGGGCAAAAAATCCCCCACTTCCAACGTCTGATTGATTCCGAGAGTACCAAGGGAACTATATCAGACCTATATGCAAAGATTAGCGAGGGGGCGATTGGGGGAGGAAGTCCAGGGAAAAACAAACAAAGATGGGAAGAGGATATAGGCCAGATAACAGATGAGCAATGGGAACAGATCCTCGAGACGGGGAAACTGGTGTCACTAGCCCCGTCACAGAGAGTTTCCCACCTGTTCCGAAACTACATAGATACTGGGGTAACGTACTAGAGATAATAAACACAACCTTCGGGATAGATCTGGAACTGGAGGCTAGGGTTTGCTTGTTGGGAGGTATGGAGGTGAGATCGGAGCAAAGGGGCAGTGCAGTAGCGGCTGTGAGATGTTTGTTCCAGGCCAGGAAACTAATAGCACAAAAGTGGCAATCAGAGAAAGCGCCCACAACTGCAGAATGGGTTAATATGATCAATGCCACAGTATGGAAAGAGAAAGTAGCATTAACTAGACAAGGCAACTTTGAAAAATTTAAAAAGCTATGGGCGCCCTGGCTGAGCAGAATGGGATGTCCACCCTAGGGCGGAGAGAGGAATCATGCCGGGCTGTCGGGGAAAGGTCGGGGCGGAAGGGAGAGGTAACGGCAAGAGAGAGGGAGAGAACTCCTAGAGTAAACATGGTGATAGTCACGCAAAAAGAGAAGAGAGAAAGCCATAACATAGAGTGCACTAACATGGGATAAATAAGAAGGGTGGGGGGAAGGGGTATGGGCAAAAGGGGCACAACCAAGGTCTAAAGACGTGCTATATGTATAACCACATTTACAATGATGTATGTAAAGAAAATAAACGCATGTGTATTTTTGTATCACAAAAAACGTAATAAAGAATACTAAAGAGGAAAAAATAATAATATCTAAACAAAAATAACATGGGGTGGGAGCTGTGTTGGCTCAACGTGAATGGCACTGCACTGACAAGCCGTTCACCTCTGCAGCCAAGGGTTCGGATCCCGTCTCGGCTACATGTGAATTGAGTTTGGTGGTCTCAGCCCGCCTCCCGGTGGGTGTGCTATGCAAGGTACGCCTGTGCTTAGTATGCCCACCCCCCCCCAAAAAAAACACCACACTTGCACGCACACGAAATTGGTTTAACACACACGCACTTTGGCCATGAGTTCTCCTTAAAATAAAGAGAGGCAAAGGACCTACAGGGCTGGCTGGGTGGGCTAGACTCCCTCATAGGGGGAGTCCCTCTGTCCCATCGGGCTCCCAAGTGGAGCAGGTAGGGTGGGGTGAGGTCCCCCCCGCACACCCGACATTGCCACCGGGGGCATGGAGAAGGATGGCGATTGCCTCTGGGGGGAGGGTCTGCCTAGTCCAGCTCCTCTCTCTCGACTTCACGCACAAAATACACTTTAACCACTTTGCAACCGCCCTATACCGAAAGTACGGCTATAGGGCGGTTGCTTGATTCTAAGTGGTCATTAATTAACAGCCTTTTAGAATCGCGCTCCCGCGCGCCCCCTGAGGCGCGCACACGGGAACATCCATGACCGCCGGGTCCAGAGGACCCGGCGCATCACGGATCACGGTAAATCGCCGCTGATAGCGGCGGTTTACCACGTGATCGCGCCGTCCAATGACGGCGCAATCACTTGTCAACAAAGCGGCGTCATGTGCTGACGCCGGTTCCTCCCTCCTCTCTCTGTACCGATCGGTACAGTGTGAGAGGAGAGGGGAGGGAGCGGATGGCATCGGCAGTGATGCGGGCTGGATCTGTGACAAATGTAGTCACAGATCCATCCATCCATCCCTCCCTGCTCAGCCATCCCTGCTGCAATACTCTGCAATACTCGGCAATACCTCAGCTGGGCATACTCTGCAATACTCGGGCAATACTCTGGCAATACTCTGGGCGTACTCTGGGCAATACTCTGGGCATACTCTGGGCATACTCTGGGCATACTCTGCAATACTCTGGGCATACTCTGGCAATACTCTGGGCATACTCTGGCAATACTCTGGGCATACTCTGCAATACTCTGGGCATACTCTGGCAATACTCTGGGCATACTCTGCAATACTCTGGGCATACTCTGCAATACTCTGGGCATACTCTGCAATACTCTGGCAATACTCTGGCAATACTCTGGGCAATACTCTGGGCATACTCTGCAATACTCTGGGCATACTCTGCAATACTCTGGGCATACTCTGGGCATACTCTGGGCATACTCTGCAATACTCTGGGCATACTCTGCAATACTCTGGGCATACTCTGCAATACTCTGGGCATACTCTGGGCATACTCTGGCAATACTCTGGGCATACTCTGGGCATACTCTGGCAATACTCTGGGCATACTCTGCAATACTCTGGGCATACTCCGCAATACTCTGGGCATACAGCGCCCCTGTCCCCGTGAGCTCGCATGCAGAAGCGAACGCATACACAAGTCCCGCCCACATATAAAAACGGTGTTCAAACCACACATGTGAGGTATCTTTATATCATGTTTTGGGGTTTTATGTAATTTTCTAGCAAATAAATGATGATTTTTACATGTAGGAGAGAAATGTCAGAATTGGCCTGGGTGCTCCCTGCATGTTGGGCCTCTGTATATGGCCTCACTGTGTAAAAGTCTCACACATGGGGTATCGCCATACTCGGGAGGAATAGCAGAATGTGTTTTGGGGTGTAATTTGTGGTATGCATATGCTGTGTGTGAGAAATAACCTAATAATATGAAAATTTGATGGAAAAAAAAAATCTTGATTTTGCAAAGAATTGTGGGAAAAAATGACAACTTTAAAAAACTCACCAGGCCTCTTTCTAAATACCTTGGAATGTCTTATTTCCAAAAAGGGGTAATTTGGGGGGTATTTGTACTTTCCTGGCATGTTGGGGTCTCAAGAAATGAGAGAGGCTGTCAGTACATTAGGTGTGATGAAATTCATCAATTTTCAGTAATTGGTACCATAGTTTGTAGACCCCATAACTTTCCTCCCTCCTCTCTCTGTACCGATCGGTACAGTGTGAGAGGAGAGGGGAGGGAGCGGATGGCAGCGGCAGTGCTGCGGGCTGGATCTGTGACAAATGTAGTCACAGATCCATCCATCCATCCCTCCCTGCTCAGCCATCCCTGCTGCAATACTCTGCAATACTCGGCAATACCTCAGCTGGGCATACTCTGCAATACTCGGGCAATACTCTGGCAATACTCTGGGCATACTCTGGGCAATACTCTGGGCATACTCTGGGCATACTCTGGGCATACTCTGCAATACTCTGGGCATACTCTGGCAATACTCTGGGCATACTCTGGCAATACTCTGGGCATACTCTGGCAATACTCTGGGCATACTCTGCAATACTCTGGGCATACTCTGGCAATATTCTGGGCATACTCTGCAATACTCTGGGCATACTCTGCAATACTCTGGGCATACTCTGCAATACTCTGGCAATACTCTGGCAATACTCTGGGCAATACTCTGGGCATACTCCGCAATACTCTGGGCATACTCCGCAATACTCTGGGCATACTCTGGGCATACTCTGGGCATACTCTGCAATACTCTGGGCATACTCTGCAATACTCTGGGCATACTCTGCAATACTCTGGGCATACTCTGCAATACTCTGGGCATACTCTGGGCATACTCTGGCAATACTCTGGCAATACTCTGGGCATACTCTGGCAATACTCTGGGCATACTCTGCAATACTCTGGGCATACTCCGCAATACTCTGGGCATACAGCGCCCCTGTCCCCGTGAGCTCGCATGCAGAAGCGAACACATACGCAAGTCCCGCCCACATATAAAAACGGTGTTCAAACCACACATGTGAGGTATCTTTATATCATGTTTTGGGGTTTTATGTAATTTTCTAGCAAATAAATGATGATTTTTACATGTAGGAGAGAAATGTCAGAATTGGCCTGGGTGCTCCCTGCATGTTGGGCCTCTGTATATGGCCTCACTGTGTAAAAGTCTCACACATGGGGTATCGCCATACTCGGGAGGAATAGCAGAATGTGTTTTGGGGTGTAATTTGTGGTATGCATATGCTGTGTGTGAGAAATAACCTAATAATATGAAAATTTGATGGAAAAAAAAAATCTTGATTTTGCAAAGAATTGTGGGAAAAAATGACAACTTTAAAAAACTCACCAGGCCTCTTTCTAAATACCTTGGAATGTCTTCTTTCCAAAAAGGGGTAATTTGGGGGGTATTTGTACTTTCCTGGCATGTTGGGGTCTCAAGAAATGAGAGAGGCTGTCAGTACATTAGGTGTGATGAAATTCATTAATTTTCAGTAATTGGTACCATAGTTTGTAGACCCCATAACTTTCACCCAGACTAAATAATATCCAACATTTTTTATTTTTTTTACTAAAGATATGTAGCAGTATACATCTTAGGCCAAATTTATGAAGAAAAATTACTTTTTTGCAAAATTTTATAATAGAAATGAAGAAAAATTATTATTTTTTGCAAAATTTTCGTTCTTTTTTCATTTATAGCAAAAAAAAAAAAAAAAAAAAACGCAGAGGTGATCAAATACCACCAAAAGAAAGCTCTATTTGTGGGAAAAAAAGGACAAAAATTTCATTTGGTTACAGTGTTGTATGACCGAGTTATTGTCATTCAAACTGTGAGAGCACCGAAAGCTGAAAATTGGTCTGGTTATTAACCACTTGCTTACTGGGCACTTACACCCCCCTCCTGCCCAGGTGAAATTTCAGCTTCCGGCACTGCGTCGCTTTAACTGACAATTGCGCGGTCGTGCGACGTGGCTCCCAAACAAAATTTACGTCCTTTTTTCCCCACAAGTAGAGCTTTCTTTTGGTGGTATTTGATCGCCTGTGCGATTTTTATTTTTTGCGCTATAAACAAAAAAGAGCGACAATTTTGAAGAAAAATACAATATTTTTTAATTGTTGCTATAATAAATATCCCAATTAAAAAAAAAACACATTTTTTTTTCTCAGTTTAGGGCGATACGTATTCTTCTACATATTTTTGGTAAAAAAAAAAAAAAAAAATCGCAATAAGCGACTGGTTTGCGCAAAAGTTATAGCGCTTACAAAATAGGGGAGAGAATTATTATTTTTTATTATTTTTTTTTTACTAGAAATGGCGGCGATCTGCGATTTTTATTGTTACTGCGACGTTATGGCGGACACATCGGACACTTTTGACACATTTTTGGCGCCATTCACATTTATACTGCGATCAGTGCTATAAATATGCACTAATTACAGTATAAATGTGACTGGCATTGAAGGGGTTAACACTAGGGGGTGAGGAAGGGGTTAAATGTGTATGCTAGGTGTGTTCTAACTGTAGGGGGAGGGGGGGGTGACTGGGGGGGTGACCGATCTGTGTCCCTATGTAGGAAGGAACACAGATCGGGCTCCTCCCTTCCAGAGACAGGACATTGTCTCTGTGTCAGCCGGCAATGAGAGATGATCTATGAGAGATCATCTCTCATTCGCCCACAGATCGCATTGCAAACGGCCGCTCTGATTGGCCGTTTGCCGCGATCTGTGATTGGCCGTGTCCAAGGGACACGGACAACACAGGGCTTCCCCGCAGCGCGCTGTACATCGCGCGCTGGGAACGCCAGAAAGACATGCCGTCAAATGACGGCATGTTGGATATTGAGGTCCGCGCTGTTGCCGTCATCCGACGGTAGCGCGGGCCTCAAGTGGTTAAGGGTGTTTAAGTGCCCAGTGGTCAAGTGGTTAAAAAATAAATTAAATTATAATTACATAATTATATATATATATATATATATATATATATATATATATATATATATATATATATATATATATATATATATGTTAAAAAAATAACAAAAAAAAATATAAAAATATATAATTTTTTGTATTTTTTTTAAAAAAGGGGGGGGGGGTTGTCATCTGGAGCCCTGGGGATCTCCGGGCCACTGGGGACCTCCAGACCCCTAAAAAAAAACATTGGCCCTTTAATAACAAAAAATATGGGGGGTTGCCACCCGGGGCCCTGGGGGCCTCTGGGCCCCTGGGGACCTCCGGACTGCTAAAAAAAATTAAATTCCAAAAATTAATAAAAAATAATAAAAAAATAAACTAAAAAATATATATATATATAAAAAAAAAAAGAGGGGGGTTACCATCTTGGGCGCTGGGGGGCCTCCAGGCATCTGGGCACCTCCGGACCCCCGGGCCCCTTACAGGTGTACTGCCTGTACCCCCCTGATGGCTGCCCTGGGTGTAATGTCAGCATGTGAAAAATGACATTCTGAAGGAAAAAAGCCGTTTAAAACTGACTCGCGGCAATAATGAATTGTCAGCTCCTGGCAATTGCAGCAGAATTCATTCATAAAAAACACCAAAAAAAAGCGTGGGGGTCCCCCCAAATTCAATAACCAGACCCTTTAGGTCTGGTATGGATATTAAGGGGAACCCCGCCGTCAATTTTCTAAAAAAATTGACGTGGGGTTCCCCCCAAATATCCATAACCAGACCCTTCAGGTCTGGTGTGGAATTTAAGGGGAACTCCACCCCAAATTAAAAAAAAAGTGGCGTGGAGTCCCCCCTAAAATCCACACCAGACCCCTTATCCGAGCATGTTGACCTGGCCGGCCGCAGAAAAGAGGGGGGGACAGAGCGCGCCCCCCCCTCTCCTGAACCGCACCAGGCCACATGCCCTCAACATTGGAAGGGTGTTTTGGGGTGCCCCCCAAAACACCTTGTCCCCATGTTGATGAGGACAAGGGTCTCTTCCCCACAACCCTTGCCCGGTGGTTGTGGGGGTCTGCGGGCAGGAGGCTTATCGAAATCTGGAAGACCCCTTTAACAAAGGGGCCCCCCAGATCCCGGCCCCCCCGTGTGAAATTGTAATGGGGTACACTGTACCTCTACCATTTCACCAAAAAAAAAAAGTGTCAAGGGTTAAAAACGACAAGAGCCGGTTTTTGACAAGTCCTTTATTATCTTCTTTCTTCTTCTTTCCTTCGGGTTTCTTCCTCCATCTTCTTCTTCCTCTGCTTCTGTCTTGGGTCTTCTATTCCCGCATCTTGCCCGGAATGTTCTTCCATCTTCTTCTCCTTCCGCTGTCCTTCTCGTCTGCATCTTCTTCTTCTTGTTCTTCTTCGCCGGAGCCGCCGCTTCCAATTGAAATCCCCGCTGTCTGCCGGACCACGCCCCCCCTCTGACGCCACGGGCAAGCTCTTAGGAGTGTGCTGCAAGTGCGTCAGAGGTGGGCGTGGTCACATGTCAGAGGGCGGGCAATTCAATTGGAAGCTTGTGCGCGGCTTCTTCTTTGCCAGAGTCGCCGCAGTTGAATTGCCCGCTTTCTGATATGTGACCACGCCCCCCTCTGACGCACAGGCACCACATGGGGACTTTCCTAAGAGCTTGCCCATGGCGTCAGAGGGGGGTGTGGTCCGGCAGACAGCGGGGATTTCAATTGGAAGCGGCGGCTCCGGCGAAGAAGAACCAGAAGAAGATGCGGACGAGAAGGACAGCGGAAGGATAAGAAGATGGAAGAACACGCCGGGCAAGATGCGGGAATAGAAGACCCAAGACAGAAGCAGAGGAAGAAGAAGATGGAGGAAGAAACCAGAAGGAAAGAAGAAAAGAAGAAGAAAGAAGATAATAAAGGACTTGTCAAAAACCGGCTCTTGTCGTTTTTAACCCTTTACATTTTTTTTTTGGGTGAAATGGTAGAGGTACAATGTACCCCATTACCATTTCACACAGGGGGGGGCCGAGATCTGGGGGGCGCCTTTGTTAAAGGGGTCTTCCAGATTTCGATAAGCCTCCTGCCCGCAGACCCCCACAACCACCGGGCAAGGGTTGTGGGGAAGAGACCCTTGTCCTCATCAACATGGGGACAAGGTGTTTTGGGGGGCACCCCAAAACACCCTCCCAATGTTGAGGGCATGTGGCCTGGTGCGGTTCAGGAGAGGGGGGGGCGCGCTCTGTCCCCTCCTCTTTTCTGCGGCCGGCCAGGTCAACGTGCTCGGATAAGGGGTCTGGTGTGGATTTTAGGTGGGACTCCACGCCATTTTTTTTTAATTTGGGGTGGAGTTCCCCTTAAATTCCACACCAGACCTGAAGGGTCTGGTTATGGATATTTGGGGGGAACTCCACGTAATTTTTTTTTTAAATTGATGGCAGGGTTCCCCTTAATATCAATACCAGACCTAAAGGGTCTGGTTATTGAATTTGGGGGGACCCCCATGCTTTTTTTTTCGTTTTTTTTATGAATGAATTCACCTGCAATTGCCGGGAGCCGACAATTCATTATTGCCGCGAGTCAGTTTTAAACGGCTTTTTTGCTTTGGAAAATGTCATTTTGTGCAGAGACAGTTCTAACCACGGGAAAATGGCGCCTTTTCACATGCTGACATTCCCCCCCCCATGCTACGAAATTTAAAAGAATGTTTCAAATGACGTGGGGTTCCCCCCAAATTCCATTACAGGCCCTTCAGGTCTGATATGAATATTAAGGGGAACCCCGCCGTAATTTTTTGGAAAAAAATTACGTGGGGTCCCCCCCAAATATCCATAACCAGACCCTTCAGGTCTGGTGTGGAATTTAAGGGGAACTCCACCCCAAATTAAAAAAAAAATGGCGTGGAGTCTCCCCTAAAATCCACACCAGACCTCTTATCCGAGCACGTTGACCTGGCCGGCCGCAGAAAAGAGGGGGGGACAGAGCGCCCCCCCTCTCCTGAACCGCACAAGGCCACATGCCCTCAACATTGGGAGGGTGTTTTGGGGTGCCCCCCAAAACACCTTGTCCCCATGTTGATGAGGACAAGGGTCTCTTCCCCACAACCCTTGCCCGGTGGTTGTGGGGGTCTGCGGGCAGGAGGCTTATCGACATCTGGAAGACCCCTTTAACAAAGGGGCCCCCCAGATCCCGCCCCCCCCCCTGTGTGAAATGGTAATGGGGTACATTGTACCTCTACCATTTCACCAAAAAAAATTGTAAAGGGTTAAAAACGACAAGAGCCGGTTTTTGACAAGTCCTTTATTATCTTCTTTCTTCTTCTTTTCTTCTTTCCTTTGGGTTTCTTCCTCCATCTTCTTCTTCCTCTGCTTCTGTCTTGGGTCTTCAATTCCCGCATCTTGACCGGAATGTTCTTCCATCTTCTTCTCCTTCCGCTGTCCTTCTTGTCCACATCTTCTTCTTCTTGTTCTTCTTCGCCAGAGCCGCCGCTTCCAATTGAAATCCCCGCTGTCTGCCGGACCACGCCCCCCTCTGACGCCACGGGCAAGCTCTTAGGAGTGTGCTGCAAGTGCGTCAGAAGGGGGCGTGGTCACATGTCAGAGGGCGGGCAATTCAATTGGAAGCGGCGACTCCGGCAAAGAAGAAGCCGCGCACAAGCTTCCAATTGAATTGCCCGCCCTCTGACATGTGACCACGCCCACCTCTGACGCACTTGCAGCACACTCCTAAGAGCTTGCCCGTGGCGTCAGAGGGGGGGCGTGGTCCGGCAGACAGCGGGGATTTCAATTGGAAGCGGCGGCTCCGGCGAAGAAGAACCAGAAGAAGAAGATGCGGACGAGAAGGACAGCGGAAGGAGAAGAAGATGGAAGAACATTCCGGTCAAGATGCGGGAATAGAAGACCCAAGACAGAAGCAGAGGAAGAAGAAGAAGATGGAGGAAGAAACCCGAAGGAAAGAAGAAAAGAAGAAGAAAGAAGATAATAAAGGACTTGTCAAAATCCGGCTCTTGTCGTTTTTAACCCTTTACATTTTTTTTTTTGGTGAAATGGTAGAGGTACAATGTACCCCATTACCATTTCACACAGGGGGGGGCGGGATCTGGGGGGCCCCTTTGTTAAAGGGGTCTTCCAGGTTTCGATAAGCCTCCTGCCCGCAGACCCCCACAACCACCGGGCAAGGGTTGTGGGGAAGAGACCCTTGTCCTCATCAACATGGGGACAAGGTGTTTTGGGGGGTACCCCAAAACACCCTCCCAATGTTGAGGGCATGTGGCCTGGTGCGGTTCAGGAGAGGGGGGGGGCACGCTCTGTCCACCCCTCATTTCTGCGGCCGGCCAGGTCAACGTGCTCGGATAAGGGGTCTGGTGTGGATTTTAGGGGGGACTCCACGCCATTTTTTTTTTAATTTGGGGTGGAGTTCCCCTTAAATTACACACCAGACCTGAAGGGTCTGGTTATGGATATTTGGGGGGAACCCCACGTCATTTTTTTTTTTTAATTGATGGCGGGTTCCCCTTAATATCCATACCAGACCTAAAGGGTCTGGTTATTGAATTTGGGGGGACCCCACGCTTTTTTTTTTCGTTTTTTTTATGAATGAATTCTCCTGCAATTGCCGGGAGCCGACAATTCATTATTGCCGCGAGTCACTTTTAAATGGCTTTTTTTCTTTGGAAAATGTCATTTTGTGCAGAGACAGTTCTAACCACGGGAAACATGCGCTTTTTCACATGCTGACATTAGAGCCCCCCATAGTACGAAATTTAAAGAAAAATTACACTTTTATTGTTGCACTTTTAGCATTATTAAAATCACTGCTCCCGAAAAAACTGCCGTTTTAAAAAATAAAAAAAGCATTGGTACATGTCCCCTGGGGCAGGACTGAGGTCCCCAAAAACTTTTTAGGACAAAACTTGCAGATTAGCCTTTAAAATTCACAATTAAGATTTCCCCCATAGACTTTAACAGGGAGTTCGGCGGCGGCTTTACTTATCAATTGCATCGCGCTGCTGTGCTACGCCGGTGCATGCGCCTAATTAAGGCTTCATCCAGCGCACGTATTAAGGCATGTACCGGCGCAGCGCAGCTTCAATAGTAAATCACCCCCATAGTGTGCTGCCTAGTGAACTATGTCCAGAAAGAAGAAATATTGCGCCTAGCCCGCAACCAGGCCAATTTGGAATATGAAGGGGCTCGCATACAATTGTACCAAGATTTATCGGCCATAACACTTCAGCATAGGAGGGACCTACGCCCCTTATTACAAGTGTTACGTGACAGGCGAATAATATATAAATGGAAGTTTCCATTTTGCCTTCAAGCCACAGCAGGAAACAAGACGGCGTCGCTGAGAACACCTGCTGACATACAACAGTTTTGTGACACTCTGGGCATCCCTGTTGCTAACGTTCCTGATTGGTACAGCTCGTTCTCTCAGCCTGAACCCTGGATTCCCACCCGGATGGATGACACTCCGAGATCAATGAGGAACAGGCAAAGAAGACGCAGACCTTCTGATATCTCCCCGCCTAGATCTCAGGGAGATATGGAAACAGACGAGAGTCCCCGGGTTTTGCCGTCTTCAGTGCGACGACGGATGGAAAATTAGGATCAATGCACAGACTGTGGTAAGCTGATCCCTTCTTCTTTCGACATGCGCCCTCCCTCCCCCTCCCCCCCTGAATACCTGAACATTGTTGATCACCTAATATACACGTGGCTACCCAATACTTGCCTCATATTGAACTCTCGTTTTTTTTTGAGTATACCAGCAAGGACATGGTCGACCACCTATGCTCCCAGACAGGACTCTCAGGGAGAAACTGACTGATTTGCCCCGTGCTTTGGGGTACTGATTGCTAGCTCTGATATTCTCATGGAATTGATTCCGAGATTACTCTCTTCCTCCCATCCGGGTAGTAGAGCCCAATAACAGGGAGGTAAGCTGCCACCTTACGTATGCATGATCCCTTTTGGCTGTGATGTTTTTGGATTTTTATGCTTGTGACGAAAACCTCAGGGGGAAAGGCTACATGACGGACTTACCTCCTCGCAATACCATTAAGTCACCCTGAGGAACTTTTTCATCTCTATATGACCTATGGAGGCCTTCCTCACAAGGCTCTGCACTGAAGGGGGTATATAAATGTACATTAATTCCTTACTGCAGTCTCAGATGGGTAACTTGGGAGTACTTTGGATCCCCATCCTCTTGCCCCCCCCCCTCGTCTTCCCCCCCTACCCTTCCTATCCCTCCCCCTCCCCTATCTCCTCCCCTACCTACCCCCTTTCTTTTTGCCCTCTTTCCTCTTTCCCTTATTCCTTCCCCCCCTCCCCAACTATCCCCCTTCTACCCTCCCCCCTCATATGTGGTGTCCATGTCCTAAAGATGCTAATGGGGCCTATAAGTATATGTTTATGCCTATGGTAAGGGGGGGTGGGGGAGACTGATATAGAGATACGTTGGTGGTTATTTTCTTGTGTTCCACTGCTTGGCCTTGTCGCAGGGGACGTGAGACTTGTAGAACCCCCCGGGGACATCTAGCAAGAAACACGCTGATAGGAGGTCACGTCTATGGAAAAGCCTCTTTGGGGGTTAATTGCAACAACTAGGGCGATATGTATTTTCATTGTTATTTTTTTTTTTTTTTTTGTTTTAATGTTATATTACAAGGTTCACCTATGGTTCACTAATGTTTTATGCATTGATTATATGATGACTGTTTTGTTCAGGTTCCAGAGGCCGACCAAGCTCCTTTAGCTAGGGGCATTTTGAGAATGGAGCCTGCAGGCGTGCCCTTCTTACAGAGGTCACTCTCTTAGGTCTAAATGCAATTAGTTGACATATAACATACTTCAATGTGTGCAGTTTCTCCTGGTTTTAGGATTGCAAAACAATGTGAGTTCGAATATTGCTTCTAGGATGACTCTGGAGGGCCATATGGGTACAGGGGAGGCCGTGGGGAGTTCACTTTTTGGATGAAAACTCTCACAAAATGGTCCTCTCACCTCACTATTAGTCACTATTAGTCAGTGGGTTTCTTGGTTAGGGCACGTTATTCCTTTAGTCTGGGCGGTTTGGACAGTGGGTTAGATAGACAAGTTTAGGTACAGGTTTTCATCCCCACCTCAAGTGAGGCAGGTTCTCTCTTGTTCCTTCCCGCAGTGGGTTGGGTTTTCAGGTTTCTAGATTACCCCCTACTAGGTAGCTCAGCGGGACTTAGTCTACCTCCGGTTTTGTTCTTGTGCCCCTCATTAAGGGCTCTCTTCCTTTTTTTTCTCTCTCTCTCACCTGCTCCCCCCTTTTCTCGTCCTTTTCTTACTTCCTACCCTCTCCGTCTACTACCGTACAAGGTAGGTGTAAATTCACCTGTTCAATACACATGGCTTCCATAATGCACTCTACAGCTCCTCTGTCGCTCAAAGTTCTCTCGGTTAATGCCAAAGGACTTAATATTCCTGAGAAACGCTCAAGTTTTCTCACAGAAGCACATAGGCTAAAAGCTCAAGTCGTCCTTTTTCAGGAGATGCACTTTAAAACAAACAATGTACAGCGCCTCACTAACAAGAGATACCCTGAGGCCTTTCACGCGACCTGTGCTGATTCCAAGACGAAGGGGGTTGCGATCCTGCTTGCAAAGTCACTTGCCTTTCATCTCACTGATCAGATGGTTGATCCAGGGGGTAGATTCATCTTCCTTAAAGGGTTATGGAAGGATAGGCGGATGACGCTGGCTAACATATATTGCCCTAACTCTAGACAGGTTTCTTTTCTAAAGGATACGCTCTTGAAGCTTACCGCCTTCAAATCGGGTCTCCTGATTCTGGGGGGGGACTTCAACATGGCCCTTGACCCATCGACGGGAACCTCGTCTCTCCCTTTCTCAGCATTGCGACAAGCAACTTGGTCCTGTCCGACCATCATCCGGTAACACTGACCTTACGATTCCCACAAAGGGAGCCTTTCACGAAGGTATGGAGGCTAGACGCCTCCCTACTTACAGATCTCGCAGACATGGCTACTCTTAAACAGGCCATTGGAAAATACTTCCTGCATAATGATACACCCGATGTATCGCCCATGACTCAGTGGGAGGCTCATAAGTGCGTTGTGCGGGGACACTTACTGTCCATAGCAGCGAGGAGGAAAAGGGAACATGTTGCCCTTATCCAGGAGTTCACGGACAAAATCTCTAAGTTGGAGACGCAACACAAAAGCTCCAGGGCTGTAGAAGTAGCGGCTGAACTAGCAGAGACAAGCCAGGTAGACTATTGGCAAGGTTCACGCAGAAACGTGTCCTTACTTCCACTATTCACCATATAAGAGATAGACGGGGTGGTATCCACAACAAGACGGAAGACATTGCTCGCCAATTCCAGGAGTACTACAGCGAATTATATAACATAGGGGCAAAGGAGAAAGGAGTGGGCTCGTCAGCTACTAGGGAATTCTTGATAAGAGACTTTCTACACAAATACTCTCCCCAAACATTAGCTGCTGAAGACCAACAAACGTTAGAATCGCCGTTGACGTCTGAAGAATGGGTAGAAGCCCTCAAAGCTACTAAATCGGGCAAAAGTCCAGGCCCAGACGGCCTAACGGCACAATATTATAAATGCTTTTCCGATCTTTTGGCACCAGGTTTCCTCAAGGCATTCAACTTTTTAGCAGGCTCTTCCTCTGGCTCTAACACCCTACTAGAAGCTTATATTGCAGTGCTACCTAAAGAGGGCAAGGATCCCTCAGACGTTGCAAATTACAGGCCGATCTTACTCCTAAACGTCAACGTAAAAATGTTCTCGAAAATTTTGCCGACAAGGCTGGCCTTCTACGTTCCGGTGTTGGTGGGTCTTGATCAGGTGGGTTTTGTCCCTGGCAGAGAGGCCAGGGACAACACCATTAAGGCCATTAATTTGCATCATTGGCTTACCTCCACAAAAGGCGAGGGGTTCTTCTTGTCACTGGATGCGGAGAAGGCCTTTGACAGGGTGGCCTGGGATTACATGCACTTGGTGCTTGAAGCACTTGGCCTTGGGACCAGATTGAGATCCTTTATTGGGGCTCTGTAAGAGAGCTGCTAGAGCCGTCCCCGCGAACTCGCGGGAGCGCGCGCGCGAATTCGCGAGTGCATGCGCGTGCACGGGAGCGCGCACCCGCGTCCGTTGGCGCCAAACAGCCTATTTAAAGGATGCTCTGACCTTAGCCGAGTGCTTACGGATCTCAGCGGTTCCGGTTCCTGTGTCCTGTGCTGTCCCGTGCTCTTGATCCCGGTTACCGATCCTTGGCTTCCTTGACCTTGTTTTGGACTCACTTCACCTCTGACTCTTGGTTCCTGATCTCGGCTTTCCACGTGACCCTGTTTCCTGCCTGATGACTTGGTACCTCGCTGCCTGCTCGTTGCTGAACCCGGCTTCCCATGTGACCACGATCCTGCTCCCTGTTTGGCTCCGCTTTACCTCCCGGGTACCTGCGACTTCGCTACTGCAACCTGCTGCGACTTCGCTACTGCAACCTGCTGCAACTTCGCTGCTGCAACCTGCTGCGACTTCGTCACTGCAACCTGCTGCGACTTCATCCCTGCAACCTGCTGCGACTTCGCTGCTGCAACCTGCTGCAACTTCGTCCCTGCAACCTGCTGCGACTTCGCTGCTGCAACCTGCCGCGACTTCCTGCCTTGCTGGACTTGCATCACCGGCTGTGGGCTTCCCCAGTCACATCTACAGGCACTCGTGTCTCCCCTGGCCCTTGGTTCCCCCTGTCTCCACTCTCAGCGTGACCAGGGCCGGAGATTCAAGAGAGGCTAACCTCATCATTTCAGACTTCACCCAGGTACGTGACAGTATCCGTCAGCCAGCAATGGAGTCTGAAAGGGAGGCCTCTTCTTTCAAAGACATTTGCCATTCCCTCTCTGCACTTGCCCACACAGTACAGAATCTTCAGACAGATCTGAGTCGGATGGAGGGTCAGCTCTGGGATCAGCCCGTTCCCTCTCCTCCTATGGTGAACTTGTCAGTTCAAACGGACTTCAGTCTGCTCTGTGTGGCCGCCACGCCTCCTGAACCCAGAGTGTCATTGCCTGAGCGTTTTTCTGGAAATCGCAAACAGTTTCGTACCTTCCGAAATGCCTGTGAACTGTATTTTTCCTTGCTACCTCAAACCTTCTTTTCCGAAGTAACCAAAGTGGGGTTCATCATCACCTTGCTTCTCGGAGAACCTCTTTCCTGGGCCCATCATCTCCGGGAGCAACAAGACCCGGCCCTGGCAACCACGGACTCCTTGTTTTCCGCCATGTCCCAGTTGTATGCCGACCCTTTTCTCCAACAATCCGCGGAGTCCACACTCAGTAGACTCCAGCAGGGTCCAAGGGCTGTGGAAGATTACGTGTCAGACTTTCGTGTCCTGAGTATGGATACTCAGTGGAATAGAGCTGTGCTCCATCATCAATTTCGTTGTGGACTTTCTGATCAGTTAAAGGATGAATTAGCAAGCGTGGGAATACCCACCTCCCTGGAAGATTTAATTAATCTTGTCATTCAGATTGATCGGCGGTTGCGAGAAAGACAATCAGAGAGGACCAATACCAAGCCACCTGCATTTTCTAGTCCCGATCCTTCAATTTCGGCCTGTTCTGTCGGGTCATTGAAAATGTCCAGAAAGAATAAGGACCCCCACAAACTCTCACGTGTAAGCTATCCGAGACCAGCTCTGTCTTCTTCGGAACGCCTCCGGCGACTACAAAATAGACTATGCCTTTACTGTGGGGGAACCAGTCACTTTATTCAGACTTGTCCTGTGAAACCTCCCAAGCCTGCCTCCCTGTTGCCCCACGTGATGCACCTCCCTGGAAGAAGTCCAAACCATCTTTCCTTACCACTTCAGTTACAGCTACCAGAAAAGACTATCCTTGTACCTGCTATTATAGACTCAGGGGCTTGCAGTTGCTTTGTGGATGCTGCATTTGCGACCCTTTACCAATTACCTCTGTGCTCTAAGAGGCAGGGGCTTATCGTTCACTTAGCAGATGGGTCTGGTCTCAAGTCTGGACCAGTAACCCAAGAGACTATACTTATTCCTTGCCGTACTACCTCAGGACATCTGGAACTCCTTTGTTTGGATGTGATTGTTTTTCCCATGTTCCCTATAATTCTGGGGATACCCTGGCTAAAAGCCCATAACCCCCATATAGATTGGGCCACTGGAAAAGTTTCCTTCTCATCCGACTATTGTCAGATACAATGTTTTCCAGAAAGGATCTGCAATCCTACTTCCCTTCTTAGTATTTGTCCGGATCCTGAAACTGTAAAACTGGTGCCAGTTGCCTATCATGAATTCTTGGATGTGTTCAATAAGAAAAGTGCAGATACCTTGCCCCCACACAGGACTTATGACTGTCCTATTGAACTTTTACCGAGATTCCTTTCGGTCGAATCTACCCGCTTTCTGAACCTGAACTAGAAGCCCTGCGCAAATATATAGACGAAAGTCTGGAAAAAGGGTTTATTCAGCATTCTTCCTCACCTGCAGGAGCTGGTATTTTCTTTGTAGAAAAGAAAGACCACTCTCTAAGACCCTGTATTGACTATCAGGACCTTAATAAGATCACTGTCAAGAACCGGTACCCACTTCCGCTAATTCCTAAATTGTTCCAGAGGTTGCGCGGAGCGCGGATATTTTCCAAACTTGATCTTAGGGGTGCTTACAATTTAGTCCGGATCAAAGAGGGAGATGAATGGAAAACAGCTTTCAGAACACGCTTCGGGCATTTTGAGTATTTGGTTATGCCCTTCGGCCTCTGCAATGCCCCAGCCACCTTCCAACATTTGGTAAATGACGTATTTCGGGACTTTCTTGATCTGTTCATCATAGTCTACCTCGATGACATCCTCATATTCTGCGAAACATGTGAACTTCACCGCACCCATGTGAAAAAGGTCTTGAGTAGACTCCGCGAACATCACCTCTATGCCAAGGCTGAGAAGTGCGACTTTGAAAAGCACACCGTACAGTTTCTTGGACTCGTCATCTCTGCTGATGGCATTTCCATGGATCCTCAGAAGGTTGCTGCAGTTCTAGAATGGCCGGCCCCTACGGACAGGAAAGCAGTACAGAGATTCGTGGGCTTTGCAAATTTTTATAGAAAATTTATTAAAAAAAATTCTGGTATTATCTCGCCTATTACTCAACTAACGAAACAGCATGTTCCTTTCCGATGGACTCCTGAAGCACAAGTAGCATTTGAACAATTAAAGACTCTGTTCACTTCTGCTCCCATCCTGAAACATCCCGATCCGTCCCTGGCCTACGTTTTGGAGGTGGACGCCTCCGAAAGTGCCGTTGGGGCTATTCTGTCACAGCGACAAGGTCCCAAATCTTTATTGCATCCTGTAGCCTTTTTCTCTAAAAAATTGAATCCTTCTGAAAGGAACTACGATGTTGGAGACCGGGAATTGTTAGCCATTAAAGCTGCACTTGAGGAATGGCGTTATTTGTTGGAAGGAGCCGCCCACCCTATTCTCATCTTCACTGACCATAAGAACTTGGAGTATTTGAGAACAGCCAAGAGACTAAGACCCCGGCAAGCAAGATGGGCATTATTCTTCTCCCGTTTCATATTCCATATTACCTTCCGTCCTGGTTCTAAAAATGGCAAACCAGACACGCTTTCGCGCATGTTCCATGATTCAGTGCAACCTTCAGAGCCAACTACCATTTTGCCAGCCAAGAACTTTCTTCTTCTCCAGTCTGACCTAATGTTTCAAATTAAGACAGATGTGACAGAGCATCCCCCATCCCCAGATTTACCTCTCCAGTTTAAGGATGGGCTCTACTATCACAAGGAACAGATCTATGTCCCGGAACAGTTCAGAGTCTCTGTTCTCAAACGGTGTCATGATCACCCCCTGGCAAGCCATTTCGGTATCCACAAGACTATAGACTTAATTTCCCGTTCTTTTTGGTGGCCCGACCTGATACAGGACTGTAACAAATATATAAGATCCTGTGCGACATGTCTACGCTGCAAAACCAGCCGAGCCAAGACTTGGGGCCTACTTGAAAGCCTTCCGGTGCCTAAGAAGCCTTGGAGCATGATTTCTATGGATTTCATTGTTGAACTTCCTCCTTCTGAGAACTTCACTTCTATATTTGTCGTAGTGGACCGTCTGACCAAGATGGCACACTTTGTTCCTTTACAAGGCACCCCTTCTGCCGCTGAGACAGCTTCCACATTTATCAGGGAAATAGTGAAATTGCATGGGATCCCTGATAACATTGTCTCTGACCGCGGGGTGCAATTCACCTCAAGATTCTGGAGGTCCCTATGCGAATCATTAAACATTGAACTCCGTCTGTCCACTGCTTACCACCCCCAGACAAATGGACAGACAGAGAGAACTAATCAAACCTTGGAGCAGTACCTGCGGTGCTTTTCCTCATTTTCTCAGGATGACTGGTCTTCCCTTCTCCCACTGGCGGAGTTTGCTTACAACAACACTATTCACTCTGCAACCAAGCAATCTCCCTTTTTCGCCAATTATGGCTATCACCCCTCATTTTTACCTGAACTGCCTGTTGAGTCCTCAGTGCCTGCTGTACAAGACAGACTAGACTTTTTTAACTCCAACAATAAATTACTCCAGGATACCATCTCTAAAGCCCAAGCGAGCAACAAGAAGTTCTTTGACAAAAAGAAGAGGGGTAACCTAAATCTGGAACCAGGAGACAAGGTCTGGTTGTCTACTGCAAATCTAAAGCTGAGTTGTCCCTCCAGGAAACTTAGCCCAAAGTTTCTGGGGCCTTTTCCGGTTAAAAGGAAGATTAATCCTGTGGCCGTTGAGTTAATTCTACCTAAGAGCCTGAAAATTCATCCGGTATTCCACATCTCCCTGCTAAAACCAACGGTGCCTAACCCATTTTCCAATCGGGATCCAGAAAACCCTCCTCCGCTTCTCGTCGAAGGCAACAAGGAATATGAAGTTGAAGCTGTTCCGGATTGCAAGACCAAAAGGGGTCAAACGCAATTCTTGATTAAATGGAAGGGTTATGGTCCGGAAGAGAACTCTTGGGAACCAGCGTCCAATGTGCATGCCCCACAAAAGATTTGTGCCTTTTTCCAGCGCCATCCGGAAAAGAAACCCCTGAGGGGCATCCGGAGGCTGCCCATAGGGAGGGGGCAATGTAAGAGAGCTACTAGAGCCGTTCCCGCGAATTCGCACCCGCGTCCGTTGGCGCCAAACAGCCTATTTAAAGGATGCTCTGACCCTAGCCGAGTGCTGACGGATCTCAGCGGTTCCGGTTCCTGTGTCCTGTGCCTGTCCCGTGCTCTTGATCCCGGTTACCGATCCTTGGCTTCCTTGACCTTGTTTTGGACTCACTTCACCTCTGACTCTTGGTTCCTGATCTCGGCTTTCCACGTGACCCTGTTTCCTGCCTGATGACTTGGTACCTCGCTGCCCGCTCGTTGCTGAACCCGGCTTCCCATGTGACCATGATCCTGCTCCCTGTTTGGCTCCGCTTTACCTCCCGGGTACCTGCGACTTCGCTACTGCAACCTGCTGCGACTTTGCTACTGCAACCTGCTGCGACTTCGCTGCTGCAACCTGCTGCGACTTCGTCACTGCAACCTGCTGCGACTTCGTCACTGCAACCTGCTGCGACTTCGCTGCTGCAACCTGCTGCGACTTCGTCCCTGCAACCTGCTGCGACTTTGCTGCTGCAACCTGCCGCGACTTCCTGCCTTGCTGGACTTGCATCACCGGTTGTGGGCTTCCCCAGTCACATCTACAGGCACTCGTGTCTCCCCTGGCCCTTGGTTCCCCCTGTCTCCACTCTCAGCGTGACCAGGGCCGGAGATTCAAGAGAGGCTAACCTCATCATTTCAGACTTCACCCAGGTACGTGACAGGCTCTTTACATGAATCCACAGGCCAGGGTCCGGGTTAATGGTCACCTGTCAGAGGCCTTCTCCATCCACAATGACACCAGACAAGACTGCCCGCTCTCCCCTATACTATATATCCTCACATTGGAACCTCTACTTCGCTGCATTCGGGCCCATCCTGACATAACGGGGATCAAGACTTCCCAAAAAGAATACAAGTTAGCGGCCTTTGCCGATGACATCTTGCTTTTTCTGTCGTCTCCCTTGATATCCTTACCTAACTTACTGCAAGTGTTTGAACAGTTCCGATGTATTTCACACCTGAAAATTAACTATTCCAAGTCGTTTGCCTTAAATGTCTCTTTGCCGCCTTCGCTGGTTACCCGCTGCCAGGAGAACTTCCCTTTTTCGTTGGAAAGTGGATGATACCACTTACCTGGGCATTCGACTTCCAGGCACACTCTCAGACCTTTATGAGAAAAACTTTTTACCCAAATTGAAGGCCATCCAACAAGATTTGTTACAATAGAACTCTCACTGGATCTCATGGTTCGGGCGAGCCGCCATCTTGAAAATGACAGTACTTCCCCGCATGCTTTATAAACTGCAGACGATCCCGATTGCACTCCCGCTTACTTTCTTCACAACCTACAAAAGGCTATGTAGGAAGTTTTTGTGGGGGTCCAAGGCTCCCAGAATAAGCTGGACGAAACTAGTGTTGCCTAAAATGGAAGGAGGTATCGGGCTTCCGGACCTACAGAGATACTACTGGGCCACACACCTAACGCGTGTAGTGGAGTGGCGAATACACACACGTTGTAAAGGCTGGGTACAGTTGGAAAACCAGATCACAAGAACTGACCTAGGGAAAATACCATGGATTTCAAAGAAGCATTGGACATCTGATATGCTGTCCCACCCTCTGGTGGGGGCAACCCTATCGGCATTTACTAAGGCCTGTGATAAATTCAAAGTATTGAAGACGGAATGCAGATTGACCCCTCTTAGGGATAACCCAGACTTTAGTCCGGGACGAGAAGGCGGCTACTTGTCGGCTGAATGGCCACATACAGATATGCTGGC
This sequence comes from Rana kukunoris, assembly GCA_029574335.1. Classification (NCBI taxonomy): domain Eukaryota; kingdom Metazoa; phylum Chordata; class Amphibia; order Anura; family Ranidae; genus Rana; species Rana kukunoris. The sequence continues at coordinate 343,874,239 of CM056050.1, forward strand.
CAAACATTTCTTTGCAGGAGACAGATTCTTGTCTCTGAAAGAACTTGAGAGGCTGTCCCTAACAAAGAAATTTCCCATGTTTGCTTACTTTCAACTGAGGCATTTTCTGGATAATCCGAAGTTCAGGGGCTGTTTTACTAAGGCATCCACAGTGCTTGAGTCATTGTGCTCTAGTGGGTCACCCCAGAGACATGTGATTTCAATGATTTATACATCCATGTTTAGGGCACCCTTTGTGTCTATGCAGACGGAACAGGCCTCCTGGGAAACCCAGCTGGGTAGACCAATTGAGACGAAAAATTGGGAGAAAATCAACTGGTTTATTTTCAAAGGCTCTCTGAGCGTGAACGTTCAGGAAAACGGCTACAAGATTAGGACAGGGTGGTATAGGACACCGAACATTGTACATACATTTGCTCAGTCAGTGCCGGATAGGTGCTGGAGATGTAGAAGGGCCTTGGGCACTTTCCTCCATATTTGGTGGGAATGCCCCCTGATTCAACCATACTGGCAAAAGGTGCACGATGTGACAATAACGGTTTCTACGCTTCCCCTGGAGTTTTCACCAGCACAGTATCTGCTTCATCTTACAAAACTTTCCAAAAAGCGGTATCGCAACTCGATAGCGATACACATGATTAATGCAGCCAGACTATGTGTTCCTGTACACTGGAGGGCCGTGGCGCCACCTCCCATTAAAGAATGGGTGGCGCGCAATAACCATATTGCAGCGATGGAGGAATTGATATGCACTGCACATGATAACATTTCCAAATTCACCTTTGTCTGGAATGAGTAGTTTAAGTTCCGAAACACAGCAGAATACCAGGCTCTTTTACAGACTACAGGCTAATTATGAACCCTACAGGTACGCCTGACTGGAGATTGGTTTGTTACACTGCCAGCCTAAGGTGCTTTCGTAGTGATGTAGACGGTGGGGGTAGTGGGCCTCCCCACCTACCTCCTCAAGTGTTTCTTTATGAGAAGTGATACACCCCCCCTCTTCCCTCGTCCTAAATACCCCTTCTTCCCCCCCCCCTCCTTTTTTTTTTCTTTCTCTTTTCTCTCTTCTTCTCTTCCTCTCTCTCTCTTCTTTCTTTTAGTTCTTACGGTTGGACGGCAAGGGTGGGCGTGGTGGCCATGGGAGGGCCTCCTCGCTCAACCCTTTTACGTCAGGAGGATCCTGGTTGTGACTATGGGACCGGGCTAGGCAGACAATAGATCTAGGTTGGTTGTGGTCCCTAGGTGGACATAGAGGCCCCTAAATAAAAACGAACTGCTGTGTCACTTCTAGATCACACTAGCATATATCTACTCTAGGAAAGATATACAGTTGAGGGGGCCTATGCAGTATGTGTGCTTACTCTCTGTTATATGCCTTGCACACTAGCCTCGTACCCTTTTTCCCACCGTGAATACTTTTCTTTAGATCCTCATGTGAAGACTTGTTATATTTGTCGATATTGTTATTTCTGTAACTGTATCATTGTTCCATTTTCTCAATAAAATCTTTACGGTAAAAAAAAAAACATCCCAGGAGACATGTCCGATGAAAACGGTCTGTCGGACCGTTTTCATCGGATATATCTCCTCGTGTGTACGTGGCCTAAGGCCGCGTACACACGGTCAGACCGGTCCGATGAAACTGGCCTTAAGAGCAGTTTCATCGGACCAAATTGATCGTGTGTACGGCCCATCAGACCGTTGTCCATCGCACCAAAGTTTTAAAACTTGCTTTAAAATCTGTCTGATGGACGCCTGTCCGTCGGACCAAAACGATGGTTAGTACACAAAAGCATCGTACCAAAAACCCGCGCATGCTCAGAATCAAGTTGACGCATGCTTGAACTTCATTTTTTCAGCACGTCGTTGTGTTCTACGTCACCGCGTTCTGACCCGATCGGATTTTGGACTGATGGTGTGTACGCACATCAGACCACTTCAGCGGTGGCCCGATGAAAACGGTCCATCGGACCAGTCTCATCGGACCGGTCTGATCGTGTGTATGTGGCCTTAGAGTACTGAGTGGTCTTAGAGCCAGCAGGAGACAGATGCAGTATCACACCAATACTGCATCCACCTAGGTAAGTGTGATTCTAAAAAAAAAATGTATCCCATGGGATGGGATGGGATTCCATGTGCATGGGTTTGAGGCAAACTCAACTTAGAGCAGAGCAGAGAGTGGTGACTAAGAACCAAGTGAGAACCAAGCAATTGGTGGTGTTTGATTGCTCAGTACTCAGTCTTAGAGCCAGCAGGAGACAGATGCAGCATCACACCAATACTGCATCCACCCAGGTAAGTGTGATTATAAAAAAAAAAATGTATCCCATGGGATGGAATGGGATGGGATTCCATGTGCATGGGTTTGAGGCAAACTCAACATATTCACAATTGCAAAAATGTTATGTTCCAGCCCCCTCACTATAAAAGGCTGGAATGCAAGAAGACATATTGACAATGTGGTTAGCTGTGATAGAAAAAGCATAGCTGATAAAGTATGAAAGGGACAAGTTAACCACTTGCCGACCAGCCGCCGCAGTTATACGGCGGCAGGTCGGCACTCCTGCGCGAGAGCCCGTAGCTCTACCTCGGGACTTTCGCGGCCACTAGGGGGCGCGTGCGCGCCGCCGGCGGCCCACGCGCGCACCCCCCGCTCGCCCCCGAGTCCCGCGCGCGTGCCCGGCGGGCGCGATCGCCGCCGGGCACGCGCGCTCGTTCGTTACAGAGCGGGGAACGAGAGCTGTGCGTGTAAACACACAGCTCTCGTTCCTGTCAGCGGGGGAAACGCTGATCTTCCGTTCATACAATGTATGAACGGAAGATCAATGATTCCCCCTAGTGCGTCCACCCCCCCCACACAGTAAGAACACAAATAGGAACACACTTAACCCCTTCCCCGCCCCCTAGTGTTAACCCCTTCACTGCCCATGGCATTTTTATAGTAATCCAATGCATTTTTATAGCATTGATCGCTATAAAAACGCCAATGGTCCCAAAAATGTGTCAAAAGTGTCCGATGTGTCCGCCATAATATCGCAGTACCGAAAAAAAACGCTGATCGCCGCCATTACTAGTAAAAAAAAAATATTAATAAAAATGCCTTAAAACTACCCCCTTTTTTGTAAACGCTATAAATTTTGCGCAAACCAATCAATAAACGCTAATTGCGATTTTTTTTTAACGAAAAATATGTAGAAGAATACGTATCGGCCTAAACTGAGGAAAAATAATGTTTTTTTAAATCTTTTTTGGGGATATTTATTATAGCAAAATGTAAAAAATATTGCATTTTTTTCAAAATAGTCGCTCTAATTTTGTTTATAGCGCAAAAAATAAAAACCGCAGAGATGATCAAAAACCACCAAAAGAAAGCTCTATTTGTGGGAAAAAAAGGACGCCAATTTTGTTTGGGAGCCACGTCGCATGACCGCGCAATTGTCAGTTAAAGCGACGCAGTGCCGAATCACAAAAAGTGCTCTGGTCTTTGGACAGCAATATGGTCCGGGGCTAAAGTGGTTAAAGTGGTTGTAATATTTGTTTTTTTATAAAAATAACAAACATGCCTATACTTGGCTGCTCTGTGCAATGGTTTTGCACAGAGCAGCCCTGATCCTCTTCTTCTGTTCCACTGGTACTGCAGGTCCCTTATCTTCCAGGGAAAGCAGCTTGCTCCCGAGTGCCGCTCCTGCGGTCATTGACACAGACAGGGGGACTCAGCTCTGCCCCCTACTCCCGCTTCACCGGATTTGATTGACAGCAGCGCCTCTGCTATCAATCTGCTATTAATCTGTCCAATGAGGAGAGAAATAGTGGCGGGAGCTGCTGCGCTTGTGCACATCACTGGATCTGGTCGGATCAGTTAAGGAAAAGGGGGGGGGGGCTAAGGGGCAGCTTCAGCACAGAAGCATTAAGGTGAAAAACCTTAAGGCTTTATAACCACTTTAATTACCTTTAAACTCTATTAAATCTACTTTAGGTAGGAACATGTTGTTTATATTGGCAAATGTGTTGAAGGAGATGGTAAGATGTTTTAAATCTTAATGCTGATGTGTACACTACAGCCACATAAGCAGCCTACATTCATAAAATGCTGCATTTTTCTTTTCACCTGGCATATTTCTTTTTTCTTGTTTTCCTTTTTTTTTTTTCTGGTTGCAATTGATTTTTTGGACAGCCTGTCCCTATCCACATGCACTGCAGTCATTGTAGGCTGCATGTGTTTTTTTTTTTTTTTTTTTTTTTTTTACAGATCATGTTTCCTAATTTTTATGGCTGCAAAAGCTTTTATTTACAGTATGTCTTTTCCACATACACTTTAGTGATAACAGACTGCAGTTGTTTTAAGATATAGCATATATCTTAATTGTTGCAACTCTCATCCTTTCTAAACTACTGCCATAGTGCTGATCTATAAGGATATACATGCCTCCTGCATGTATCCTCACCTGTCAAATGTTTCCCCTCTGTCTGTTATAAGAACTGAAAAACTGCAGATTCTGTGGGTGGATCTGTTGTCTGGAGCTCTGTGGGTCGTGATGTCAGTAGACTCCTCTACACTCCCCTTGTCAACATGCATTTTCTCCTATGTATTCCTTACACTAAATTCTGTTTAAACCAGCCCCTGTCTTTGCACAGGTTGCTGGTTTATCGTCAGCTCTGAGTAAAGTTTTGACACTTTGACTTGTGCTCTTTGACCCGGATTTGCTTCCCGACTCAGCTCTCGCCTAGAAACCTGACCTCGGCCTGTTTGTGGACTCTGCTGCCTTCTTGAACCCTCTGACCTCGGACCGTGACCTGGATTTGCCTCTGTCTCCTGCCCTTGAACTTCGGCTTACACCTCTGGACTTGTCTTAAGCTCTACCCTGAACCCGGACTTTTTACCTGTACCCCGGATCTGCTACCATTAGTCTGTTGGCTTCTGAACTGTGCACTGGGACTTTACCACTTTCACCTGCCTTGGTGACCATCCAGCACCTGCAGCACGTCTCAGCCGCTGATCTCCAGCACCTGCATCCCATCTACCAATCCGCCGGTACCGGTACCTCCTTGTGCCTCTGCCTCCTGTCTCAAATTCCAGGGGGCAGGTGCGCTTGGTCAGAAAGGTGAGCCGTCCTCAGCATCTCAGCCTCGGTAAGTACTCGTGTTTCTGACAGTATAAACCAGCCAGATGTCTGAGGCCGACAGGGCGCGCTCACCATTTGAGACACTCTGCCTGCAAGTGTCCGCACTTACTGACGCAGTTCAAAAGCTCCAAGATAGCTACCTCCAAATAGATGGCCGTCTCCAACAACTGGCCGTGATTCCTGGACCCTCATCTCCACCTGCACCACCATCCTCTGGAGCTGCAGCACCTCAAGCCGCCCCTAGCTCGGCCGTAATGGTGACCCACCCGGAACCACGTGTGCCTATCCCGGAACGTTTTTCAGGTGAGCGCCGGAAATATCGGGCGTTTAAGAATGCTTGCTCCCTGTACTTATCTCTTCAGTCCAGAACCTTTTGTTCAGAGACTGTGAAAGTGGGTTTTGTCATTTCTCTCCTCTCGGAAGAACCACAAGCCTGGGCTCACACTCTAATGGAGCAACAGAGCCCAATCCTAAACACAATAGACACCTTTTTTGAACACATGGCAAAGTTATACGATGACCCACAGCGTACGGTCACTGCCAAAACCATTCTCCATAACCTTACCCAAGGTAGAAGGCCCATCGAGGACTATACAGCCGAGTTCCGAAAATGGTCAGCCGACACAGGCTGGAATGAGGCTGCTCTAAAATACCAGTTTCGCCAAAGGCTTGTCCGAGTCTCTTAAGGACGAGCTGGCCCGGACAGAAGTCCCGGCCACTCTGGAAGATCTGATTCAAACTGCCACGCAGCTGGATCGACACCTGAGAGAACGTCGTTCTGAACGGTATAAAGTTCCACGCTCTACCTGGGCCCATCCAAGACTCACTCCGGCTCCACAGCCACCTGCAGCTCCTCAAAACACAAACCTCCCGGATCCTGAACCTATGCAAGTTGGATTAGTCCGAGCCCCGCTTACCTCTGAGGAGAGACTGCGGAGGCGTCAAAACAACCTATGTCTGTACTGTGGAGAAGCCGGTCACTTCCTTCACTCCTGTCCAACAAGGCCTAGTAAGTCTAAACTACAACCTACTCTCAGTTACAATATTGCAAACCTTTCTCAGACTCATGTTGTCCTTTTCATTTCCCTGCAGTTACCAGAAGGGGCAACCCGCCTACCGGCCATAGTTGATTCCGGGGCATGCAGCTGTTTCCTGGACGCTACACTGGCTCAAAAGCTTCATGTACCCCTTCGCAACAAAAACCATCCTTTTCAAATTCATTTAGCTGACGGTTCTCTACCCCGATCTGGACTTATCACGCAAGAAACCGAACCTATCTGTGCCACCACCGACTCCGGCCATCAGGAATTTCTACGTCTGGATCTCATTACTTCCCCACTGTTTCCCATCATCCTGGGTCTTCCCTGGTTACAAGCACACCAACTGGTCATAAACTGGCTAAAGAAAGAGGTCAACTTTACATCCTCATATTGTTCACAGAATTGCCTTCCACCTCCAGTTGTTTCCTGCTCTGCCGTGACAACCTTGCCTGAAACTCTCCAGAATGTTCCCTCCGTCTACCTGGAATTCACGGATGTGTTCGACAAACAGCAAGCCGTCTGCCTTCCGCCCCACCGACCGTATGATTGCCCCATTGACCTTCTACCCGGCTCCTAGATTCCCTTTGGCCACATTTTTCCGCTGTCCGAAACAGAATTAAAAGCCCTCAATGCCTATATTGATGAAAATCTGCAAAAGAAATGTATTCGTCCCTCGTCTTCCCCCGCTGGAGTAGGAATCTTTTTTGTTGAGAAAAAAGATGGTACTCTTAGGCCTTGTATTGATTATCGAGAGCTCAATAAAATCACGATTAAAAACAGATACTCACTTCCCCTCATATCAGAATTATTCCAGCGGTTCCGATCAGCTCAAGTATTCTCTAAGTTGGACTTACGGGGTGCTTATAATCTTGTCAGAATTAGGGCAGGAGACGAGTGGAAAACCGCATTCAGGTCAAGATTCGGGCACTTTGAATATCTTGTTATGCCTTTTGGACTTTGCAATGCCCCAACCACTTTTCAGCATTTAGTTAACGATATTTTCCGTGAACACTTGGACGATTTCCTGGTCGTGTATCTGGACGACATCCTCATTTTTTCACATTCCTTAGACCTACATAGGTGCCATGTAAAAAGGGTGCTTACTATACTCAGAGAACATAAACTCTACTTAAAAGCTGAGAAATGTGAATTCGAGAAATCTTCCGTGCAATTCTTGGGATTCATTATATCCACCAGTGGGGTCGCCATGGACCCTCAAAAGGTTAAAGCTATTCAGGAATGGCCAGCCCCGGTGGACAAGAAAGGGGTGCAACGGTTCATCGGCTTCGCCAATTTTTATAGACGGTTCATTGTGGGGTTCTCCTCCATCGTGAGCCCCATCACTCAGCTTACCCGCCAGGGTCATTCTTTTTGCTGGTCACTGGAGGCCCAAGAAGCATTCAGGAAACTAAAATCAGTTTTTTCTTCCGCTCCTGTTCTGCGACACCCCGATCCAATGCTGCCTTTTACCTTGGAAGTAGACGCCTCTGAGACTGCTACAGGAGCCGTGCTATCTCAGAGACAAGGGCCAAAGTCCCTACTACACCCTGTGGCCTATGCCTCTCGGAGATTAACTCCGCCCGAAAAGAATTATGATGTTGGGGACAGGGAACTGCTTGCTATCAAATTTGCTCTAGAGGAGTGGAGGTATCTGCTAGAAGGATCGGCTCATCCTATAATGATCTTTACCGACCATAAAAACCTTGAATATCTGCGGACAGCAAAACGCTTAAAACCCAGGCAAGCCCGTTGGGCTCTTTTCTTTTCTCGGTTTAATTTTCATCTCACTTATAGGCCTGGTTCAAAGAATGGAAAAGCAGACGCTCTTTCTAGAATGTTCCCTGAAACTCCATCCACAACTGAACCAAGCACCATTTTGTCATCTCGGAATTTTCTATTGATCTCTCAGAATCTAGACAACTGGTCTTGAGCACCTTTCACGACCGTAAACTAGCAGGTCATTTTGGAGCACGAAAGACCACGGAGATGGTTCTACGATACTTTTGGAGGCCAAGCTGCAGACAAGATTGTAAAGCCTACGTTGCATCCTGTACCACTCGCCAACGTAATAAGGGTCCTAAAACCAAGACCTGGGGGTTACTCAAGCCTCTACCAGTTCCAGAACGGCCTTGGTCTGAAATCTCTATGGATTTTATTGTCGACTTACCACCTTCTGAAGGCTTCACCACAATCCTAGTCGTAGTAGATCGTCTCTCCAAAATGGCACATTTTGTGCCCATGATCGGTACTCCCTCTTCCCTAGAGACAGCCAAAGTCTTCTTCAGGGAAATCGTCAGGCTCCATGGGGTGCCCAGGAGCATCAATTCAGATAGGGGTTCTCAATTCACCTCAAAATTTTGGAGGGAACTCTGTAAATCTTTGGAAGTCAAGACCTGCCTTTCCTCTGCCTACCACCCCCAGAGTAACGGCCAAACAGAAAGGACTAACCAAACGCTGGAGCAGTACCTCCGATGTTTCTGTTCCGCCTCTCAAGATGACTGGTCATTACTCTTACCTTCCGCTGAATTCGCGTATAATAATTCCGTCCATGCCACCACGAATAAAACGCCCTTTTGGGCCAACTATGGCTTTCACCTGCCCTTTCTTCCTGATGCCCTCCCAGAAACACCTGTTCCGGCGGCCCAAGAGCACTTAACGGCTATCCAATTAAACTTTCTACAGTTACAAAGAGTGATGCAACGGGCCCAGGAGGACTACAAAAGATTCTACGACAAAGGAAGGAAGGATTGCCCTACTTTTGAAGTCGGAGAAGAGGTTTGGCTATCTGCTACTAATCTAAAATTACCGGTCCCCTCTCGAAAGTTGGGCCCAAGATTCATTGGCCCTTTCAGGATCAAACGCAAGATCAACGCGGTGGCCTTTGAACTCTCTTTGCCGGATTCCTACAGGATCCATCCAGTGTTCCATGCCTCTCTCCTGAAGCCTGTTACCCCTGATCCTTTCCAAGGAAGAGAAAAAGGAAAAGAGGAAAAGAGGTAGACAACTTTAGTATTTGATTAAATGGAGGGGCTATCCCCCGGAAGATAACTCCTGGGAACCTGCAAGAAATCTGCATGCTCCATGTCTAATCTGAACTTTTCATCAGGAACACCCAGAATTGATGTCCAGCTTGGGCGTCCGGAGTCCGCCCCTTGGGGGGGGGGGCACTGTCAGGGTCCCAGCGCTCACAGCGCTCAATCTGTGCACAGGCACACTAGAATCGCGTCACGGCGTGTGCGTGGCGGCGCGGGGCGTGCACGAGCGCGCGGACGTGCGTGCCTCCTCCCAGGACCAATCACAGACCTGACAGCCCTATTTAAACCAGCCCCTGTCTTTGCACAGGTTGCTGGTTTATCGTCAGCTCTGAGTAAAGTTTTGACACTTTGACTTGTGCTCTTTGACCCGGATTTGCTTCCCGACTCAGCTCTCGCCTAGAAACCTGACCTCGGCCTGTTTGTGGACTCTGCTGCCTTCTTGAACCCTCTGACCTCGGACCGTGACCTGGATTTGCCTCTGTCTCCTGCCCTTGAACTTCGGCTTACACCTCTGGACTTGTCTTAAGCTCTACCCTGAACCCAGACTTTTTACCTGTACCCCGGATCTGCTACCATTAGTCTGTTGGCTTCTGAACTGTGCACTGGGACTTTACCACTTTCACCTGCCTTGGTGACCATCCAGCACCTGCAGCACGTCTCAGCCACTGATCTCCAGCACCTGCATCCCATCTACCAATCCGCCGGTACCGGTACCTCCTTGTGCCTCTGCCTCCTGTCTCAAATTCCAGGGGGCAGGTGCGCTTGGTCGTAAAGGTGAGCCGCCCTCAGCATCTCGGCCTCGGTAAGTACTCGTGTTTCTGACACACGTGCAAATTATTGCATCAAAAATTGTTATTAGGCGCCCCTGTTAAACAGGGGCAGAAAATTTGGGCCTTGGGCACAACACAACACTGCAACCCCTCACAATAACTCCAATTGGAGCGCAACAAAGAGCCACGTGCAAAGTATTGCATCAAAAATTGTTATTAGGTGCCCCTGTTAAACAGGGGCAGAAAAATTGGGCCTTGGGCACAACACAACACTGCAACCCCTCACAATAACTCCAATTGGAGCGCAACAAGGAGCCACGTGCAAAGTATTGCATCAAAAATTGTTATTAGGCACCCCTGTTAAAACAGGGGCAGAAAAATTGGGCCTTGGGCACAACACAACACTGCAACCCCTCACAATAACTCCAATTGGAGCGCAACAAGGAGCCACGTGCAAAGTATTGCATCAAAAATTGTTATTAGGCGCCCCTGTTAAACAGGGGCTGAAAAATTGTGCCTTGGGCACTGGTGGCGGAGCCCAGAAACACAACATTTCTTACTAGCTATCAGCAAGAAAAGTGAGGAGGAGAAGGATATTCCATCAGCAGCATAAGAGGACAGTCACTCAGCATCAGCAGTCTAAAAGGGATCCGACATTTCAACAAAAATATATTATTCATTAATATCAGCATCAGGTGCTTGGTAGCTGGTGTTGATCCAAGCCTGATTCATTTTGATGAAGGTCAGTCGATCAACAGAGCCGGTGGAGAGGCGCACCCTGTGATCAGTCACAAAGCCTCCAGCAGCACTGAATGTCCGTTCTGAAAGAACACTGGATGCAGGGCAAGCCAATAGCTCAATTGCGTACTGGGCAAGCTCTGGCCAGTGATCCATCCTCAAGACCCAGTAAGCCAGAGGATTTTCGGTGGGGAAGGTGTCCAAGTCGGATCTTGCCCCTAGGTATTCCCAGACCATGTAAACCAGACGCTGGCGATGGTTGCTGGAACCGGTCAGACCTTGGGGCTGCGGACTAAAAAACTGCCTGAACGCATCGGTCAGACGACCACCTTCTCCACCGCCCCTTCTGTGACTCACCGAAGCCTCAGCAAGACGTTGTCCAGAGCCAGGTTTTGGTAATCCCCCCGGTTCTGGGAACGCATTGCACAGACCCTTCTGCAAGGCCTCCCGCAGAAGTTTCATCTTCTGCTCCCTCTGCGATGGCAACATAAGGTCTGCAACCTTACTCTTGTAACGTGGATCAAGGAGAGTCGCCAGCCAGTAATGATCCCTCTCCTTTACAGTAAAAAGTTTTTTATTTTTTTGAAGACAGACAACAACATACACATAAACACGACAGTACAAAATTGCAAAGAAAAGAAAAAAAGAAATATACAGGGCGAAAATGAACAATCATACATGGACAGCATAAGCATAGCACAATGCTGGTGGTACAATGGACCAGCAACACCAAAAACGGGATGTACCATATGGAAAGGATAATCACCAGACAAGGGGGCGCCGCAAGGCGTCAGGCCGCCGTCACCCCCGCCCCGTCACCCCCCCGCGCCCCCCCGATGGGGGGAGCCAGGGGGGGCAAAGGAGGGGAGGACACCGCATGCCGAAAGGCGGGAGGGAGGGGAGGGGAAAACCCCGGCCGCCCTCCCGCCCCGGCGGTCAGATACATGGTAAAGGGAATGATCAGGGATCTCCAGTCGAGTCAATCCAATTTGACCAGATGTTTTCAAATTTTACTGGACAATTTCTGCTCTCGTATGTCAACTTATAAAGAGGGAGCACTTTGTTGATCGTGGCCAACCAGGAGGACACGGTGGGAAGATCAGAGCCCCGCCACCGGAGTAGGATCTCCCTTCTGGCATAAAATAATACAAAAGTGAGACACAATTTGGTATATCTATCTCCCTCGATCCCACCCAAATAACTCAGGAGGAAAAATTTCGGATCCCTTACAAGCTCGACCCCGCAGCGATCCGAAAGGACCTCCGCCACCTCTCTCCAGTACTTATCTAGTTTGGGGCAGGACAAGACCATATGAATGAAAGAACCCGTGTCCCCCAAAAACCTGGTACAAGCCGGGCTCCTGAAGGGGTAGATTTCAGCCAGTCTCTGTGGGGTATAGTAGGCCCTGTGCAAAAATTTTATTGTATAAATTGATCTCTAGAGGCGATAATGGATGGGAGAAAGGAAGAGACACAGTCCTCCCATATCTCCTCATCCAGATCCAGAATATCAGCACTCCACTTGGCCAGAGTCTGCGCTGTGTCCACGTCGTACGCCACTGTGAATCTTAAGTAGAGGGATGAGAGGGGCTTCCCCATTACGCCTGAGACCAGGAGGCGCTCGATCGAATCCGATTCAAGCACCACCGCTTCCGGAAACTGGGCCGCCAATGCATGCCGCAGCTGGGCATATCTAAAATTAAGAGAAGCTGGGATTTTGTAGGTCCGGCATAACTCTTGAAAGGGCATCACCACACCACCCGGCATGACGTGCCGGAGGGTGAGGACGCCCCGCCGAGCCCATACCACTGGGTCCGGGACTGAGTTCAGGTGAGGAAGAAGTGGATTACCCCAGAGCGGGGTGTGTGGAGAGACCGTATTTGGTTTCAGCATTCGAGCTCTGGACGATGCCCATACCCGAACCACAGTCGCCGTGGGCTTCCGTGACAGAGGGATGGGCCCTGCGCCCCCGAAACACTAGGTTGGACAGGGCTGCATAGGAGCCCAAAACCGCTGCCTCCAGAGTGACCGCCGGGTTTTGTCGTGGCTGGGAGAACCACCACCGGACCGTTACTAGGACTGTCGCCCAGTAATAGGCCAGGAAGTTTGGAAGGGCCAACCCACCCCCGGACAGGGGGAGATAGAGGACACGTTTAGCAACCAGGGGAGGACCACCCGCCCAAACGAACGCCATCACGATGGCGTCAAGCCGTCGAAAAAAGGACCGTGGGACAATGACTGGGGTCTGGCGGAAAAAATAAAGCAATTTGGGAAGTATTACCATTTTAATGAGGTTCCCCCGGCCCACCGGTGAAAGAGGGAGGTTACGCCACGTCGAACACCGCCTGGTCAGGTGGTCCAGCATTGGAAGGACATTTTTATTCAAGTAGGATCCGGGTTCGAGTCCCACCCTCACCTCCAGATAGGTGAATTCCTCCACCCACCGGAGAGGAGTGTGAGTGTCCACCCGAGGCAGCGACGAATGGAGCGGGAGCAGGACCGACTTGTCCCAATTAATTCGTACCCCCGAAAAACGGCCGAACGTCTCAAAATGTGACAACGCGTTCCGCAAAGAGGCGGAGGCGTCTGCCAGGTACAGCAGAGCGTCGTCGGCATATAGGGACAATTTTTCCTCCAAGGGACCCACCTTAACCCCCCGGACCCCCGGGTCACGCCGGATATGCGCGGCCAGAGTTTCCAGGGCCAGGGCAAACAATGCCGGGGACAACGGACAGCCCTGCCTGGTCCCCCGTTCCAAGGGGAAGGAGGCAGACAGGGTCCCGTTGGTCCGGATATGTGCCCTGGGGTGGGCATACAACATTTGCACCCAGGACATAAAACGGGGACCAAAACCGAAACGAGTCAAAACCGCCCAGAGTTAGCCCCACTCCACCGAGTCGAAAGCCTTCTCGGCATCGAGTGAGGCCACCACCCCGGGTTCTCCAGGACCAGCCACCGCCAGGTGAGTATGCAGGCGACGGAGATTTATGTCAGTACCACGGCCTGGCATAAAGCCTGTCTGATCCGGGTGAACCAGAGCCGTGATTACAGTGTTGAGTCTATTGGCCAGGATCTTTGCAAAAAGTTTTGCATCGACGTTCAGGAGAGATATAGGGCGGTATGAAGAGCATAGGGTAGGGTCCTTACCAGGCTTAGGAAGAACCACAATTATTGCCTCGCTCATCGATTCCGGGAGAGCTCCCGAAATCGATGCCCCTGCAAAAAGCGACTGTAGCCTAGGGGCCAGATCTTCCCCATAGAGTTTATAAAACTCCACCGGAAAGCCATCCGGCCCCGGGGTCTTGCCCCCCTGCATCATTTTAAAAGCAGCCTGCACCTCCTCTAGTTTAAACGGTGCATCCAGTTTACACATAGAGGAGGGAGTGAGAACCGGGACATCCACCTCCTCCAGGTAGCACAGTAGGTCGGCTAGGTCATATGTCACCCTGGAGCTATACAAGTGCTGGTAATAGTCAGTAAAGCATTGGTTGATCTTCTGTGGAGTCGAATGGAGAACCCCATCCCCGTCCCTAATCTGGGCTATGGCGGATGCGCCCGACTGTTCCTTGGACAGCCAGGCCAGGAGCTTTCCCGTCCGTTCCCCTTGCTCAAAAATGCGCTGGGATTGGTGAAGAAGCTTCTTTTGCTTCAAGGCCGTCCGCAAAATGACAGCCTGTTGTGTCAAAGACTGGAGATGTGAATAGTGGTGAGGGTCTCGAGTGCGAACATAGAGAGCCTCCTGTCTAACTGCCTCCCCCTCCACCTTATTGAGCTCCGCCCTACGCTCCCTCCTCACCCCCGAAATAATCGACTGGTAGTGACCCCGGGAGGACGCCTTGAAGGTGTCCCACACTGTGGCCTCCGCAGCCGAGCCCGGATTGTCCGCCCAGTAGGTCCGCAAGGTGTCATGGAACTTGGGTTCCACCTCCAGTCCGAGACCCAGAACCTGGAGAGCCTCCATACAGAGCTGTTAGGTTCAGTCGTCAAGGTCAACGAGAGGAGCAGGGGAGCATGGTCTGAGATCCCGCAGGGAAGAATAGTGATGTCCCTCACCCTGGGCAGGACCGACTTCCCCACGTACGCCAGGTCTATCGGTGAAAAGGATCTGTGGGTGGCCGAGTGACATGTGAAGGCAAGAGAAGTCGGGTGCCTCCAACGCCAGACGTCTGTGAGGCCATATGCGTCCGCCCATTCTGCCAGTCCCTGGCGAGTAGTACCCGATGGGGTGAACCTGTCCATACCAGTGTCTGGGACTAGGTTGAACTCACCCATCAGGACCACATTGTCACAGGGGAATTGCGCCAATTTGGCCGCAAGTACACCCAGAACCCCCAAGGAGGCAGGAGGGGGGAGATACAACCCCACCAGAACCCACGGGAGATTATAAATCAGAGCATGAACCAGCACAAACCTACCATCTGGGTGTAGGACTAGGTCAAGGAGTTTAAAAGGGAGTGATTTGAGCACCAAGACACTGACCCCCCTGGCGTAGTTGAAATATGTGGAATGGTAGTGGTGGTCCACCCATGGTTTTTTAAGACTAAGAGTCTTACTGCCCACCAGGTGCGTCTCCTGCAACACACAGACATGAGGATTATGTTTCTTAATAAATTGAAATACAAGGGATCTCTTAATTGGCGAGTTTAAGCCCTGTGTGTTCCAGGAGAGGACATCAAGGGTTGCCATGACGATCCTGCTGGGAGTTCACAGGAGGATGAGGCCAGCGTAGGAGCCACGGGCCATTCCCCCAGACCGGAACTCGGTCAGTAGAAGAGCCCCCGCCCACCACCAGAGCATGCAATTGAACGAAAGCAATGAGTACTGTCATAAACCACATTACATAAAAACTTAACCGGGCGCCAACAGGGAAGAGGGCTTGGAAGAGGGCTTGTTTCCCAAAACCAAACCCAGCTCTCAGGCCGGACATGAGGGCATTGAACAAGCGGCTGCCCGCTATTGTTGCTAACAACAGTCAGTGAACACGAGAATCCATAGTAGGAGAAGGGTGTGTGGATCACCCGGAGCCCCGGGGGCGCAATACTTAGGGAAGAACAAAAAGAAATTTCGGGACCAAAAGATAATAAAAAAAAAAAAAAAAAAGGGGAATAAAAAAAAAAAAAACCCTGGGGGGAAAGTCGCCGAAAGTTCCATCAGAGTTCTTAAGGCATCGCTGCAGTGAATCAGCTCCCAGAAGGATGAGGGGGGGTGCTCCCATCGTCGGAGTCAGGAGAGGGGTAGATGGAGGGGGGACATGATGGGGGGGTACCCCCTGCAGGACAAAGACAGGGGGGACAGGGAGACGGGGGGAGGGGGGCCGATGAGGACGGGACGCAGCCCCTCCAGCCTCCTGAACATCTAACAAGGAGAGCAAGCCTCCGCAAGGCTGCGGGGGGGGGGAGAGGAGGTCCCCAGCCTCTGTCCAGGATGGGGCAGTCAGTTTGTCCCGGAGGTACAATAGGAGGGACGGCTACCCCTAAAGACCTCTAGAGTCTCCAAACAAACAAGGCCCTCAACTCCCACAAGGAAGTCCCCCCAGAAGCTTACTCACAGTCAGGCGGCAGATAGGTTGAAGGAGAAGAGTCCAGGCCTCTCATCTAGGGAGGGAGTCAGCCCAGGCCGCAGCATCCCTCGGGGAAGTGAAAAACTGCACCCTCTCGCCGTCTTGAACTCAGAGTCTGGCAGGAAAGAGCATGCTATACTTAACCCCTCGGTCTCTCAGCATGGTGCGGACGTGATCGAAGGATTTGCGTTGGCGCTGTGTCTCCACGGAGAAGTCGGGGAAGATCAGGAGCCGGGCATTTTGAAATTTGAGTTCTCCCTGAAGGCATGCAGCTCGGAGGACGGTGTCACGATCCCGGTAGTGAAGGAGCTTGAAAATGAAAGTGTGCGGCGGCATTCCCACTGGGCCCCTGGTCGCCGGGATGCGATGGGCCCTTTCGATACAGAAATAATGGGAGAATCGGGCAGCGGGGAGGAGGATAGGGAGGATCTGCTCCATAAAGGCCACCGGGTCTGTACCTTCTGCTCCCTCGGGGAGCCCGAGGACGCGCAGGTTGTTGCGGCGATTTCTATTTTCGGCATCCTCCGCTCTGTGTTCCAGGGTCTTCACTCTGGCTTTCAGGGCCTGGATGTCAGAATGGTGGTCGCGTTGGATATCTTCCAAGTCTGATACCCGCCTCTCCGCCTCCGACAAGCGGTCTTGGAACGCGTCTAAGTCGCGGCGTATCAGTGCCATTTCTGCCTGGACATGGTCGATCTTCACCGTTAGGGTGGACTGGCAGGTGGAGATTGCCGCCATGAGGGCCTCGAATGCCTCCGACCCAGCTTGGATTGCACCATCCCGCGGAGAGTCCATGCAAGCCGCCATGCGGATGGTTGGCGCGGGCGGCTTAGGCCCAGGTTTCGGCGGGGTGCCCGCGGGAGCGGTTTTACGGCGAGTCTGACCCCCCTTGTTGTTCCGGCGCATTCCCAGGTAGAAAGGGCGAGAACAGGTAAGGAAGCAGTCCAATTTCCACACAGGATCAAGGCAGGAGGGATTCTCAGAGCGGGAGCTCTTCAGTTACACGTCCGCTCCCAGTGCCATCTTGGACACGCCCCCCATCCCTCTCCTTAACCACTTACCTACTGTGCACCTACACCCCCTTCCTGCCCAGACAAAATATAAGCTTCCCGCACTGCGTCGCTTTAACTGACAATTGCGCGGTCGTGCGACGTGGCTCCCAAACAAAATTGGCGTCCTTTTTTTCCCACAAATAGAGCTTTCTTTTGGTGGTATTTGATCACCTCTGCGGTTTTTATTTTTTGCGCTATAAACAAAAATAGAGCGTCAATTTTTAAAAAAATGCAATATTTTTTCCTTTTTGCTATAATAAATAACCCCAAAAAATATATAAAAAAAATATTTTTTCCCTCAGTTTAGGCCGATACGTATTCTTCTACATATTTTTGGTAAAAAAAAAATGCAATAAGCGTTTATCGGTTGGTTTGCGCAAAATTTATAGCGTTTACAAAATAGGGGATAGTTTATGGCATTTTTTTTTTTTTTTTTTTTACTATTAATGGCGGCGATCTGCGATTTTTTTATTGGGACTGCGACGTTATGGCGGACATTTCGGACACTTTTCTGACATTTTTGGGACCATTTACATTTATACAGTGAAAAATGCTATAAATATGCATTGATTACTGTATAAATGTGACTGGCAGTGAAGGGGTTAACCACTAGGGGGCGGGGAAGGGGTTAAATGTGTGTCCTATGAGTGTTCTAACTGTAGGGGGAGGGGGGGGTGACTGGGGGAGGTGACCGATTGTGTCCCTATGTACAAGGAACACAATCTGTCACCTCTCTCCCTGACAGGGACGTGCAGCTCTGTGTTTACATACAGAGCTGCACGTCCCAGCTCACTTACAGAGCAATCGCGTGTGCCCGGCGGCGATCGTTGCCGCCGGGCACACGCACGGGATCCCCGCGGAGCGGCGGGTGCGCGCGCGCGCCGCCGGCGACGCGCGCGCGCGCCGCCCGCGGCTTTAAAGGGACATCACGTCATATGACGTGATGTCAGAACAATGGAGTCGTCTGCCCGCCGTCATTTGACGGCGGGCAGATGACAAGTGGTTAATAGCACGTACACGAGGATCCTTACGCAGCATTTGCAGGATCAGGGAGGCCATGCAGCGTAGGTTTGCAGAGGCATTCGGGGCACAGTCCTCTGGGTCACTGAAGATGACAGGATCCACAGGCACCTCATCCCAGCCACGAAAAACTCCACGTGCTTCTTGGGACTGTAAATGATCCCTTGAAGACTGCTGCTGCTGAGTGCTAGGCTCCACCTCCATGCTGCTGATACAATCCTCCTCCTCCTCCTCCTCCTCTTTCTGTGTGCTAGGTGGACAAGCAGGACCACTGTCTGGGTAAAGGGGGCCTTGAGAGGTAAGGAAGTCCTCCTCTTCCTCCCTCTGTTCTGCCTCAAGGGCCCTGTCCATTATTCCACGTAGCGTGTGCTCCAACATGTGAATAAGAGGGACAGTCTCACTGATGCATGCACTGTCACTGCTCACCATCCTCGTGGCCTCCTCAAATGGTGACAGGACAGTGCATGCATCCCTGATCAAGGCCCAATGGCGTGGGGGAAAAAAACCTAGCTCCCCTGACCCAGTTCTGCTGCCATATTGGCACAGGTACTCATTGATGGCCCGTTGCTGCGTGTGCAGCCGCTGCAGCATGGCCAACGTTGAGTTCCATCTGGTGGGCATGTCACAAATTAGGCGGTTCTTGGGCAGGTTGTATTCCCTTTGGAGGTCAGTCAGCCGAGCAGTGGCATTATATGACCTTCGAAAATGCACACAGACTTTCCTGGCCTGCTTCAGGACATCCTGCAAGCCTGGGTACCTGCCCAACAACCGCTGCACCACCAAATTGAGGACATGCGCAAAACAGGGCTTGTGGGTGAGTTTCCCCTGTCGCAGGGCAGAGAGGAGGTCGGTGCCATTATCGCTGACCACCATTCCAGGCTTCAGCTGGCGTGGCGTCAACCACCTCTCAGCCTGACCCTGCAGAGCTGACAAAACCTCTTCCCCAGTGTGGCTCCTGTCTCCCAAGCACACCAGCTCTAGCACCGCATGGCATCTCTTGGCCTGCATTCCTGCGTATCCCCTCGTACGCCTACGGAGCACGGCTGGTTCGGAGAAAACATCCCCACAGGAAGAGGCGACAGAGGAAGAAGAGGAGGGGGTGGAGAAAAGAGGTGTGTCACAAGCAGTAGTATTTTTTTGGAGGCGTGGTGGCGGAACAACCTCCAAAACTACTGGACCTTGCCCTGCGTCCTTCCCAGCTGCCAGCAGAATCACCCAATGCGCCGTAAAAGACAGGTAATGTCCCTGTCCATGCCTGCTGGACCATGAGTCAGCGGTAATATGCACCTTACCACTGACCGCCCTGTCCAGCGAGGCATGGACATTGCCTTCCACATGCCGGTAGAGAGCCAGAATAGCCTTCCGTGAGAAAAAGTGGTGTTTTGGTACTTGCCACTGAGGTACTGCACATTGCACAAACTCACGGAAGGGGGCAGAATCTACCAACTGAAAAGGTAGCAGTTGAAGTGCTAGCAATTTCGCTAAGCTAGCATTCAACTGCTGGGCATGTGGATGGCTGGGATTGTACTTCTTTCGGCGCTGCAGCAGCTGGGGCAGGGAAATTTGCCTGGTACTATCAGTAGATTGACCGCTACTACTAGCTTGTGACACACCTATTTCTACACCTTCACTGCAGGCTTTAGAGAGGACTGGGGGTCTACTGGGGTTGGAGGTCCCAGAAAGGGCAAGGGGGGTACGCTTTTGTCTTTGGTGTGGGTCTTTTTGGTGTGCTTGCCAACGAGCTGCATGGCAGGTCGACATATGTCTGGACAAGCATGTGGTACCCAGGCGGTTGATGTTTTGGCCACGCGAGATACGCTTGCGACATAAGTTGCAAATAGCAAAGGTACGATCTTGTGGACATGTTTCAAAAAAGGCCCACACCAAAGAACTTTTGGTGTACCGGTCAGACACAGCAGCGCCATGCACAAGCGCCGTAGATGTGCGCTGTAATGCAGTGGGTGTGACCTTAAGCTGACCCCTGGAGGGCATCCTGCCTCTTTGGAGATGTGCCTGTGCCGCATCCTCCTCCTCCTCTCTCCTATCAGGCACCCAGGTAGAGTCAGTGACCTCATCATCCCCTCCCTCCTCATCACTGTCAACAACCTGGCAGTATGCTCCAGCTGGGGGAACATCATCACTGACAAATTGCTGTCCCTCTCGGCCACCCCCTCTCCCTGGGCTCACATCAATGCCTTCCTCTATCAGTGTTCCGTCATCGGAGTCTTCAAAACGCTGCGCATCTTCCTGCAGCATGTACCCAACACTGTGTTGAAACAGTTCGGGGGACTCCTCAGGAGTACATGGTGGTACTAGGGAAGTATTGTGTGAAGCCATTGTGCAGAGGGAAGAGGACACCTTGGTAGCTGCTTTGCCAGATAAACTTTGATCAGTCTGTGTGAGAGAGGATGAGGAGGATGAGGACGGCTTGGTCATCCACTCTACTAATTTCTCTGCATGTTGAGGCTCAACACGGCCAGCTCCCAAAAAGAAGGACGAGCGGCCACGGCCACGAGCTGAAGAGGATGCACCACATACACTACCAGCGTTACCTCTACATGCAGAGCCTGCTTGCCCTTGTGACTCTCTGCCTCTCTTTGTTGTCCTTCCAGACATATTTATGCGTTCAGGTGGTATATAACAGCACACGTACAGTGACATTAACTGCGCTCAGGTGGTATATAATAGCACAGGTGCGGTGACACTAACTGTGCTCAGGTGGTATATAACAGCCCACGTCCAGTGACACTAGCTGCGCTCAGGTGGTATATAACAGCACAGGTGCGGTGACACTAACTGCGTTCAGGTGGTATATAACAGCACAGGTGCGGTGACACTAACTGCGCTCAGGTGGTAAGTAACAGCACACGTACAGTGACACTAACTGCGCTCAGGTGGTTTATAACAGCACAGGTGTGGTGACACTAACTGCGCTCAGGTGGTATGTAACAGCACATGTACAGTGACACTAACTGCGCTCAGGTGGTATATAACAGCACACGTACAGTGACACTAACTGTGCTCAGGTGGTATATAACAGCACACGTCCAGTGACACTAGCTGCGCTCAGGTGGTATATAACAGCACAGGTGCGGTGACACTAACTGCGTTCAGGTGGTATATAACAGCACAGGTGCGGTGACACTAACTGCGCTCAGGTGGTAAGTAACAGCACACGTACAGTGACACTAACTGCGCTCAGGTGGTTTATAACAGCACAGGTGTGGTGACACTAACTGCGCTCAGGTGGTATGTAACAGCACATGTACAGTGACACTAACTGCGCTCAGGTGGTATATAACAGCACACGTACAGTGACACTAACTGTGCTCAGGTGGTATATAACAGCACACGTCCAGTGACACTAGCTGCGCTCAGGTGGTATATAACAGCACAGGTGCGGTGACACTAACTGCGTTCAGGTGGTATATAACAGCACAGGTGCGGTGACACTAACTGCGCTCAGGTGGTATGTAACAGCACACGTACATTGACACTAACTGCGCTCAGGTGGTATATAACAGCACAGGTACAGTGACACTAACTGTGCTCAGGTGGTATATAACAGCACACGTCCAGTGACACTAGCTGCGCTCAGGTGGTATGTAACAGCACACGTACAGTGACACTAACTGCACTCAGGTGGTATATAAAAGCACACGTACAGTGACACTAACTGCGCTCAGGTGGTATATAACAGCACAGGTGCGGTGACACTAACTGCGCTCAGGTGGTATGTAACAGCACAAGTACAGTGACACTAACTGCGCTCAGGTGGTATATAACAGCACACGTACAGTGACACTAACTGTGCTCAGGTGGTATATAACAGCACACGTCCAGTGACACTAGCTGCGCTCAGGTGGTATATAACAGCACTATCTATCTATCTATATATCTATCTATCTATCTATCTATCTAAAAAGACACTGGGGTAGATTCATGTAGATCAGCGGATCTTTTGATCCGCGTGATCTATCTTTTTTACGATCCGCCTGCGCCAGTTTTTGAGGCAAGTGCTGTATTCAGAAAGCACTTGCCTCGTAAGTAGCCCTGGCGGATCGTAAATCCCCCGGCGGAACGCGCATGCGCCGCCGGCTAAATTTCCCAGCGTGCATTGCTTTAAATGACGTCGCAAGCACGTCATTGTTTTCGACGTTACCGCAATTAACGTATGGCCGTATTCCCAGACGACTTACGTAAACAACGTAAAAAATTTAAAACTCGACGCGGGAACGACGGCCATACTTAACATAGGATCCGCCGCACTTACCCCGCATATAGCAGGGGTAACGATCCGCCTGAAAAAGCCGAAAGCAAACGACGTAAAAAAAAAGCGACGGCCGGGCGTTCGGTTCTGAATCGGCGGTTCTCCTCATTTGCATATTCGTCGCGTAGAAAAAAGAAGCGCCACCTAGCGGACGGCGGGAGAATGCAGCCTAAGATCCGACAGTGTAACTCACTTACACCAGTCGGCTCTAAGGGAGATCTATGCGGAACCTGATTAGAGGAATCAGCCTCATAGATCCGAGCGTCGGATCTCACAGATCCGACGGTGTATCAGTAGATACACCGTCGGATCTATATGTGAATCTACCCCACTGGGCCAGATTCAGAGAGCCGTAACTCCTGTCTAACTAGTGTTAGACTGGAGTAATTTCCAATTACGCGAGTTTTTTAGCTAGTCGGAAACCTCAAACCTCAATAGACGGCTGCGGGCTTCAATTCGACTGGATTACCTGTTTGTACGCTTTCGGATCTACGCTGCAATAAAATTGCGGCCACTGGGTGGACTTTCCGTCGTTTTCCACGTCGGGGTATGCTAATGAGCTTTTGCCGGCGATCCCAGAAATTACGATCTTCAATCGCAATCTCTTACGGCATCTTTAGTCATCTTTTTTTTGCGTATCACTATACCAGCTTTTTGCTGGTCTAATATTAGACAGCCCATGTTAAGTATGGCCGTCGTTCCCGCGTCGAATTTCTACGTTTTCCAACATCTTTTATTATTTTTAACGTAAGTCGTCCGGGAATAGGAATGTTCGTAAACGACGCTACTCAAACAACGAATGACGTAACGACGTGATTTCGCGCAATGCACGGCAGGAAATTTCTGAACGGAGCATGCATGCTTCTCGCCCCCTAATCGCGTATTTCGATTACGCGGCGAGAAATAGACTACGCCGCTGTAGCGTACGGGCAAAAATCTACCAGAATTCGATGTAGAGCCTGGTAAAATACGGCAGCGTAGAGTATTTCGATTACGCAGCGCAAAATTAAGTGTATCTGAATCTGGCCCACTGTGGGGTAGATTCACATAGAGATACGACGGTGTATCTACTGATACACTGTCGTATCTGTGAGATCCGACGCTCAGATCTATGCGGCTGATTCCTCGAATCAGGTTCCGCATAGATCTCCCTTAGAGCTGACTGGTGTAAGTGAGTTACACTGTCGGATCTTAGGCTGCAATCTCCCGCCGTCCGCTAGGTGGCGCTTCTGTTATTATGCGCAACGAATATGCAAATGAGGAGAACCGCCGATTCAGAAACGAACGCCCTGGCGTCACTTTTTTTTGTACGTCGTTTGCATTCGGCTTTCTCCGGCGGATCGTTACCCCTGCTATATGCGGGGTAAGTGCGGCGTATCCTATGTTAAGTATGGCCGTCGTTCCCGCGTCGAGTTTTGATTTTTTTACGTCGTTTACGTAAGTCGTTCGGGAATAGGGCCATACGTTAATTGCGTTAACGTCGAAAACAATGACGTCCTTGCGACGTCATTTGAAGCAATGCACGCTGGGAAATTTAGCCGGCGGCGCATGCGCAGTACGATCGGCGCGGGGACGCGCGTGATTTAAATAGTAAACTCCCCCTAGCCGCGGAATTTGCATTCCGCCGGGGGATTTACGATCCGCCAGGGCAACTTACGAGGCAAGTGCTTTCTAAATACAGCACTTGCCTCAAAAACTGGCGCAGGCGGATCGTAAAAAAGATAGATCACGCGGATCAAAAGATCCGGTTATCTATGTGAATCTACCCCTGTGTCTCTATCTATCTATCTATCTATCTATCTATCTATCTATCTATCTATCTATCTATCTATGTGAAAAGACACTGGGCCAGATTCAGAGAGCCGTAACTCCTGTCTAACTGGTGTTAGACTGGAGTAATTTCAAATTACGCGCGTTTTTTAGCTAGTCGGAAACCTCAAACCTCAATAGATGGCTGCGGGCTTCAATTCGACTGGATTACGTGTTCGTACGCCTTCGGATCTACGCTGCAATAAAATTGCGGCCATCTCTCTCTCTCTGTCTGTCTGTCTGTCTCACACTACACGAGGCCGCCCGGGAGGCGGCCTTTTATAGTGTGGGGCGTGTGCTAAAGCCCTGAGCCCTAATTGGCCAAAGCACCAAGGCTTTGGCCAATTAGGTCTCTTTGTTTTTTAGGCGCTGTGATTGGCCAAGCATTCGGGGTCATGGTGCATGCTTGGCCAATCATCAGCGCGCAATGCCGCAGTGAATTATGGGTCATTCGAATTTGGCACGAACGACCCGATTTGTTCATTTTCGACGAACGATCGAACGGCCAATGTTCGATGCGAACATGTGTTTGCATCGAACACGAAGCTCATCCCTACTCCTCAGTCACTACACTGCCCCCAGAGTTATAAATGCCTCCCTAGGGAACACTTAACCCCTGGATCACACCCTAGTGTTAACCCCTTCCCTACCAGTGACATTTATACAATAATCAGTGGCTATTTTTAGCTCTGATCGCTGTTTAAATGACAAGTGGTCCCAAAATGTCATGTCTGATCTGGCCGCCGCAATGTCGCAGTCCCGCTAAAAATCACTTATTACCACCATTACTAGTAAAAAAAATATATAATATAAAAATGCCATTAAACTATCCCCCACTTTGTAGACGCTATAACTTTTGTGCAAACCAATCAATATATGCTTATTTTTTTCTTCCAAGAAAATGTAGAAGAATACATATCAGTCTAAACTGATGAAGAAATTATTATTATTTTTTTACAATTTTTTGGGGGATATTTATTATAGCAAAAAGTACAAAAATATATATATTTTTTTTTCTGAAAATTGTCTGTCTTTTTTTGATCAAATACCACCAATGAAAAGCTCTATTTGTGGGGAAAAAAGGACATACATTTAATTTGGGGGCAGCATCACATGATTGCGCAATTTTCAGTTAAAGCGACGCAGTGCAGTATCGCAAAAAATGGCCTGGTCTTTTAGGGGCAAATCCTTCCAGGCCTTAAGTGGGTAAAGTGTTACTAAACCCACAGTACAATCTTTTTGTATATGCAGTAAAGCATGCGTGTTATATTCACTGTGGAACTTGAGAGGTTAATCTTCTGCATTGTGTAAAAAACGCTGTTTGATTCTG
The DNA here is from genome assembly GCA_029574335.1 of Rana kukunoris. NCBI lineage: Eukaryota > Metazoa > Chordata > Amphibia > Anura > Ranidae > Rana > Rana kukunoris. The sequence continues at coordinate 343,899,988 of CM056050.1, forward strand.
TATGCACAGATCCTTTCTTTCTTCCACTGACTCCAAAACATGTCCGGATAAGACAGAGTTACTGGAGTCAGGCTGCACATGTTCAGTTCGGTGTATATTGCTAGAGAGTCTTTGGGGTAGATTCACATAGATCAGCGGATCTTTTGATCCGCGTGATCTATCTTTTTTACGATCCGCCTGCACCAGTTTTTGAGGCAAGTGCTGTATTCAGAAAGCACTTGCCTCGTAAGTTGCCCTGGCGGATCGTAAATCCCCCGGCGGAATGCAAATTCCGCGGCTAGGGGGAGTTTACTATTTAAATCACACGCGTCCCCGCGCCGATCGTACTGCGCATGCGCCGCCGGCTAAATTTCCCAGCGTGCATTGCTTCAAATGACGTCGCAAGGACGTCATTGTTTTCTACGTTAACGCAATTAACGTATGGCCCTATTCCCGAACGACTTACGTAAACGACGTAAAAAAATCAAAACTCGACGCGGGAACGACGGCCATACTTAACATAGGATACGCCGCACTTACTCCGCATATAGCAGGGGTAACGATCCGCCGGAAAAAGCCGAACGCAAGCGACGTAAAAAAAAAGCGACGGCCGGGCGTTCGTTTCTGAATCGGCGGTTCTCCTCATTTGCATATTCGTCACGCATAATAACAGAAGTGCCACCTAGCGGACGGCGGGAGATTGCAGCCTAAGATCCGACAGTGTAACTCACTTACACCAGTCGGCTCTAAGGGAGATCTATGCGGAACCTGATTCGAGGAATCAGCCGCATAGATCCGAGCGTCGGATCTCACAGATACGATGGTGTATCAGTAAATACACCGTCGTATCTCTATGTGAATCTACCCCTTTTTCTTTTCTTGGGAGAGTGCTTGTGACTAGCATAGGGCTAGTCAGCACTGTCCAGACAAAGGGTCAGTGGTCCTGTAACTTGATAGGACAATCGTGGGGACATTTTATCTTCTCTTGCAAGCTTTAAATCTTTCATGACTAAGCTTATTTCTGACATTTGTTGCTTGCAAGTTAAAATCTGTATTTTTTGAAAATTACTTAGAACCCCCAAACATTATATGTATTTTTTTTTAGCAGAGAATCTAGAAAATAAAATGGTGATTGTTGTAATATTTTATGTCACACTGTATTTGCGCATTGGTCTTTCAGATGCAATTTTTTAGGAAAAAATAAATATTTTTCTGAATTAAAAAAAACGAAACAGTAAAGTTAGGCCAATGTTGCATGATGTGAAAGATGATGTTATGCCGAGTAAATAGATACCCAACATATCATGCTTTTTTGTTTCTATTTTTTTATATTTAAAGTGTTTATTGAAATTTTCAGAAAAATACATGGCTAAACAGTACAGGGTGAAGTCAAATAATCAAAACAAACAGTTGTATCACAGTTTGAGAATGCTAAATGGGGGTCTGTTCTTCACAAGAGTTATTGGAAAAAAAATACGAGAGAAAAAAAAAAGGAAAGGAGCGTATGCGTGTCAGGGCGTCAAAGACATCCCGGCCCAGAGGCCCCTTGGGGCTGGCTCCTCTGCCAACCCACCCCCGCACCCCTCTGGGAGCAAACTGTGCGGAGGGTGTCGGAGAGGATCCCTGCCCACCATGCACGTCTAGACGCAAAACTTGTAAGAGAGCATTATAAATGGAGGAACAGCCCATACGGGAAGTATGCTGTACTTGTATGTAGCCAACTAAAACAAAAAAAAAACAAAAAAAACAGATACCATAACCATGGGAGAGACTTAAAATGGGCTTGGAGGAGTCATTAGAACATAGTAGAAAAAGCAAGGCCCAGGGGTAAGTCCCCCATGGCATGGGGGGTTGAGGATGGTAAGCAAAGGGAGGTGAAAGGGAGAGAAAGAAAGAGATAGATGTGAAAGGAAGAGAGAGGCACATCGGCGGTCTGCTATTACTGTTTATACCCAGGTGGGTCAGCCTGACAGGTAAATGGAGTTTCTAATACCCATATAGATAGCCCAAGGTTCCCATATCTCCCTAAATTGAGGGGAAGTATCCAGGATAGAACTCATCATTTTGGACATAATCCAGGAAATCTTTCTTTTAGCTGCTGTGATAGAGACCTTGTGGCATTTCCATGACCTGGCCAAGGTGATTTTAGCCCCTAAGAGGATAAAGAATATAAGTTTACGGGTGGACTTCAGAGCCCTGGAGGGGAGGTGGTTGAGGAGGGCCGTCGAAGGGGACCTGGGGATGACAAGTCCAGTGATTTTGAATGCTATATGGAAAATTTTAGTCCAAAAACCTCTAATTTTAGGGCACTCCCACCAGACGTGCAGCATGGAGCCCTTCAACTGGCACCCCCTAAAACACAAGGGGGAAGTCGAAGGGTACATGTCCGAAAGCCTGGCAGGGGTGGGGTACCACCTGGTGAAGACTTTTAGATAGGCTTCAACAAACGAAATATTGAGTAGTGTTGCTCACGAATATTCGCATTGCGAATATTCGTAACGAATATTGCATATTCGAGTATTCGCGAATAAATCGAATATCGCTGTGAATTTTTTCAAATTTATTTAAAAAAAAGATCACATCCTAGTGATCTCCATCGACGTCTAAAAGCATTGCTGGTATGATTAGAGACCCTGGGCCGAGTAGCTGAGGCGATCCTTTTATGTTGCCGAAAATTCGCAATGCGAATATTCGTATTACGAATATTTGCGAATACTTTCTCTGCCCTTCTGTGTTTTGTGTATAAAAAAAAAAATAGCTTTAGTTTAGTCATATAAGTTTGTGTACACGCGAGGCAATTCATTTGTTCAAATCGGTCGGACCGACCGATTTGAACAAATCTGTTTCTTTGGATTTTGGTTTGCTCGCGTGTACACACGAGCAAACCAAAATCCCCGCCAGCAGACGTTGACGCCGCCACGTCACCGCACCAGGAAGTAAAACACTTCCGCGCATGCGCCGAATCCATTCGGCGCCGGTGCGAGACGACATGTCTGCTGGTAAGTGTACTAACCAGCAGACATGTCGGTCGGACGGGTTCCCACCCGATAGATTTCAAAGCATGCTTTGAAATCTGTCGGGTGGCCAAATCCGTCGGCTCGCCCGTACACACGATCGAATCTGTCTGCTGGGATGGTCTAGCAGACCGTTTCCAGCAGACAGATTTGATCGTGTGTACGCGGCCTTAGTGTTTAGTGCATATTAGTTTAGTAATCCAGGAAATGATCTCCGTTTTCGCGTGTTGACGAGAATTTCGCAATCAATTTCGCATTCGCATTAGCATTTTTTTTTTTTTTTGATAAAATATCACGAATATTCGATATTAACCAATATTTTGCGAATATTCTTCTATATATTCGTGAAATATCGCGAAATCGAATATGGCGTATTCCGCTCATCACTAATATTGAGGACGCTGCTAAACGAGGATCCCACAGCTTTGTGCCAGTTCAGTTGTAAGTCCTCCTCCCAGGCTAACATGTAGGGCGCTTTCTGCATAACCCTGGCCAGTGACGAGTAGATTATGGAGATCCCCCCCTTTGCTCCAGAAGGTCTCCGCACCATTGTTCATATGGTGTGAGTTGGGGAGGTGCAGGTGTCGTGGCCCAGATAGAGTGAAGAAAGTAGGATATTTGATGGAACCTGAATCCCTCCGATGGGGGTAGTTTCAGGGTCTTGACACAGTGGTAGAGGGAGAGAGGTCCTGCAGGAGAAAGGAAGTGCCCGATCCGATACATCCCCTTGTCCAGCCACCATTTGAATGCTCTGATGTTCATTCCAGGGGGGAAGTCAGGGTTATGAAAGATGTGACTCAGGGGTTTACAGGGGGAGACCAAGGAAGGGTTATGTTTAAGCCTGTCCCAGATCGCGAAAGTGTGAGATAAAGATGGACATAGAGTGGGGGGTCTAGCCCTAGGGGGGCACCACAGGAGAAAGTCAAGGGTGAAGGCAGGAACCGCCTGCCTCTCCATGTCCACCCAATTAGGTTTGGCGGATTTGCTATAGACCGTGGAGATCTGGGCAAGTCTAGCCGCCTGATAGTACCAGAGTAAGTTGGGCAGTTCCAGTCCCCCGCTGTGTCTGAGTCTAAAAAGAGTGTGCTTAGCTAGGCGGTGGCCCGACTTTCCCCATACAAATTTGATAACTTTGCTTTGGAACGATTCCAAGTGGTTCTTCCTGATTGGAATCGGGAGCGCGCGAAAGAGATAAAGGAGCCGCGGGAGCAGGGTCATCTTTACCGAGTTCATCCTCCCTAGCCAAGAGAGTCAGTGCAGGTGCCATTGTTTAAGGTCAAGTCCCAATTTTTTGTAAATGGGGGGGTAGTTGGCTAGGTATAATTGTTCAAATTTGGGAGTCAAGTTGATTCCCAGGTATAATTAACCCTTAAACCTGATATGGTCGCAAAGTCTTCAAGTGTTTTACATATTACTGGCAGGGATGTGGAGGGCGAGGTGACAAAGAGAATCGAATCGTCTGCTAACAGACCGCATTTGTGAACAGTGGAACCGCAGCGCACTCCAGCAATGTCGGGGTTGGACCTGATGGCAATGGCCAAGGATTCAATCGCAATGGCGAAAATTAACGGTGAGAGGGGGCATCCTTGGCGGGTCCCGTTGCGTATTTTAATGGGATCGGAGTACAAGCCCTGCAATTTAATCCTGGCTCCGGGGTTAGAGTATAGAGATCTAATTAGTCCAGAAAAGTTAGGGCCAAACCCCCATCTTTCCAGAATTTGGAATATGTAGGGCCAAGAGACCGAGTCAAAGGCCTTTTGAAGGTCCAGCGACAACAACATCCCTGCCTGAGCACCTCCGCCATCCCATCCTGATTGCAGTAGAGACATTACGTCTATTACCCTTCTGACTTGGTCCGGGCCCTGACGCCCAGGAATGAACCCGACCTGATCTTTGTGTACGTATACGCCAATGAAGGATGCTAATCTGTCGACCATAACTTTAGTTAGGATTTTGAGATTGTTATTGATCAGGGATATTGGCCTATAATTACTAACTTCACCCGGGTCCTTGTCAGGCTTAGGGATAATGGAGATAAAGGCCGTATTAAGCTGCGCGTCTAGAGGGTCCCCCTTAGTCTTGGAGTTAAAAAAATTCAATAGGTGTGGGGCTAAAATTTGTGCGAAGGCCTTATAGTAAGGGACTGAGAACCTGTCTGGGCCTGGGGCAGAACCTGTCTTCAAACCCTTGATAACTTCCAAAACTTCTGCAGTGGAAACCGGGGGCCTCGAGTCGGTCCCTGTGGTCCTTTGATAAAGTGGGTATAGGTAGATTATCCAGGAACCTAGTCCTGGTAGGTGTTGCCTTAGTCTGTTGTCCTCTATACAGATTTGTGTAAAATGAGTGCAACGCCCGCAGGATTTTTTGGGGGGTTGGCCCGCTATGTTAATTTTAGGGAAAACGAACGTTCGTGGCCACGGGGTGAGTTTGGAAGCCAAGAGGTGTCCCGGTTTATCTTTCGTATAGTAGAATCTCGCCCCCTGCCATCGTAAGCTGGTCGCAGCCTTGGCAGTCAGAGCGAGGTTCAGTTCCAGGCGGGCAGAGTCAATGTGAGACATAGGGCATCGACCTGGGTCCCTTTTATGGTCCGCACGGAGCGCCTGGAATTTTTTTTCCAGATTCTCTATGTCCGCTCTGCGAGCCCTATTAAGTCTTGCCCTGATTTTGATTAGTTTGCCTCTGATGGTTGCCTTGTGGGCAGCCCAGAGGGCCTCTGCAGAGATGTCAGGGGAGCTGTTCAGTGAGAAGTGTTCAGAGATAGCTTGTTCTATCTCTGTTTTGTGGGCAGGGTCCGAAAGAATCATTTCGTTAAGACGCCAATGGCGAGAGTTAGGGAGTGAGGGGTGGTTAGTTAAGGACATGCTTACTAGGGAATGGTCAGACCAGACTGTGTCCGTGATCTGTGATTTACTGACCGAGGGGATCAGAGCGTTGGAGATTAAGAGATGATCTATTCTGGCGTAGGTTAGATGTGCGTGGGTAGGATGCATCTCCCTCCAAATGTCCATGAGACCCCTTTGATACACTAATTTGGCAATCTTCGAGCTAAGTCTGGTGGGACGCACATTCTGTGCTGTAGGTGGTTTGGACTTATCAATGCCTTGATCAAAGACGATGTTTGAGTCCCCGCCTAAGATCACCATGCCCTCCAGTAGTGGGTCCAAGGTTTTAAATAGGTCAGTGAAGAATTTCAATTGGCCTACATTGGGGGCGTAGTAGGAGACCAGTGAGTACAGATGGCCGTCAATAGTGCCCTTGGCCAGGACATACCTCCCTCCCGGGTCCCTGTATTCTGATTGTAACGAAAACCTACAGTGTTTAGATATGAGAATCGCTACCCCCTTGGTCTTATCTTCCGCGTTAGCCAGGAAGAATTGTGGGAATTGGGCGTGTATGAAATTGGGTTTGTATCGCATCGGGAAGTGCGTCTCCTGCAGGAAGAGGACATCAATGTGGCGTGACTTCATAAAGTCTAGAACCTTCTGCCATTTGGAAGGAGAGTTAAGGCCCTGTGTGTTGTGTGTGGCCACCTTCAAGGAGGTTGCCTTAGGAGTATCACTAGCCATGGAGCAAAGGGGTGGGGGAGATCACCAAAACCCCGTCACCTACCTTGGTAGAGGCCTCACCGTGGGCGCAAAAATCCAACCATCTGGGGAACTGTCGGCCTCCTGGGAGTAGAGAGCCACCAGCAAACCTATTACCGCCTGAAAGAGGAAGAGAAGTTAGGAAAGAATAAGACAGTGGAAAAAGAAGGATGGGGGAGGGGGAGGGAGACATGAGCCCACTGGGGGCTCGGGTTGGTGTTGGGCACAGCCGTGCCCAGCACCTAGAACCCTATTCTTGTTTACCGCACCCTGCAGGCAGGGTGGGTGCCTAACCCAAGGAGAGGGCATAGCCTAATCCGTGGGGTAGGAGAGGGCGCAGCAACACCGTTCCAGCTGCGATGTGGTCAAAACTGTCAACTGGAGCCGATTGCTCCAACAGAAAAAATAATAATTTAAGCGGGCAGTAGGGATGCCCCCCGAGGGCCCACCTCCCCCCCACACGCCAAGCATGAGGAGGAGGTCGCAGGCCCCCAGAGGCCCGCCGTGCGCTTCAACAAATTATCTAGGTATATAAAAATGAAAAATAAAAAACAAGCAAAAGCATCATAAACAGTAGGCAAGAGGAATAAACAAGTGAACATGAGTGGCAGCACTCAGACCATGAGTCTATATCGAGATAAATAAGTAGACCGGTCCGAGGCCAACACTAATATTGTAATGGTCCCTAAGGGCCGCAACCGGGGAAAAGAAAAAAAATGAGAAAAAGATAGTTCTCCCTAGGATACGGGAGAAGTCCACAGAGGAGAAACGACAGTCGTCACAGACTATTCCCAGAGAGTCCTTGCGGCGGTATCATGGTGGCCTGGTATCCCTGGTCTTCTTGAATTTAGGTTTGTCCCAGGTGTTTGTCAGAGGGCTCGCAGGAGAGGGGCGTTTGGTGGATCCGGGATTGGAGTTGGAGAGGTCCATGGCTGCTTCGTGCGAAATGAGGCGTAGGTTCAGGAGCAGGCATTCTCCATCATGGAAGTTGTGGAATGCATGTGCCTTACCCTTATATTCAAACTTAACGGCAAATGGAAAGGCCCACTTGTATTTGATGTCACGTTGTGACAGGACCGATAAGAGAGGCTTCAGGGTCCTCCGTTTCTGAATGGTTGAGGGCGATAGGTCAGCAAATACCTGAATGGCGTGACCCTGGAAAGTAAGCGGGTTTTGGCGTCTGCAGGTCTTCATCTCCTCCTCCTTCACCGAAAAAAAATGTAGCTTAACCACAGCCGTCCTTCCTCAGTGGTCCTAGGGTTCTTTGGGCACGGTCAATCTCCAATTTATGCTAGGGGATGTTAGGGAAAAGCTGTTTGACAAAGTCCTGGACCACAGCGAAAATATCTTTGAATGATTCAGGGAGCCCCCTGATCCTAAAGTTCTCTTTCCTGGACCTGTTCTCCAAGTCATCGATCCGCGACAGAGCAGTGTCTAATTGGGCCTGGAGGACTTGAATATGATCAGAGTTCTGCCGAGTTGTCGCAATTGTCTGGTCAAGCTTGTTCTCTATGGATTCCATCCTGGATCCTATCATCTGAAAGTCCCCTCTAAGTTCTCCTGTTATTTTTGCTGCTGTTTGTGCGAGACCCCTGTCCAGCAAAAGCGACAGCTGTGTAAATAGATCAGTCATTTGTGACAGGGAGTGTGCAGTGACGTCCGCCATGACAGGCCTTTCAGTCGCCTGAGGGGAAGAAGGCCGCAAGGGAGAGTTCATGATGTCTGCCATGGTTTGCTCCAGCAGTGACTCTGTTGAGGCTGGGGAGTGAGCCATGGTGGGGAGGGGGCCAGCCGGGGTCCCTGGTGTGAGCGGACGGGCTACAGAATCATACGAGGGCCTGGCGTCATAGTGCTCCTCCGTGTCTGTGAGGAAGGGCTGAGTGCCGCCCGCCATCTTGTGATTGCGTGTCCCGCTTACCGCCTCCAGCTGCAGTCCCAGGCTGCGTCTCGTCGGTCCCACCGACATGCACGGGTGCTCCTGCTATTCCCACACCGGACATCGTTGGCGTGGTGACCGGCCGGGACCCGGTCCGCCCGCTAGATCCATCGATCAGCCGGAACGGTGCGGAGCTCCAAGGCTAAGCTGCCATCGCGGAGCTGTCTGCGCATGCGCCTGTTGTTTCTATTTTTTTTGTTACATTAACCACTTAAGACCCAGACCATTATGCAGGTAAAGGACCTGGCCAGTTTTTGCGATTTGGCACTGCGTCACTTTAACTGACAATTGCGCGGTCGTGCGACGTGGCTCCCAAACAAAATTGTTTTCTATTTTTTCCCACAAATAGAGCCTTCTTTTGGTAGTATTTGATAGTTTTTGCGCTATAGACAAAAATATAGCGACCATTTTGAAAAACATGCAATATTTTTTACTTTTTGCTATAATGAATATCCCCAAAATATATAAATAAAACATTTTTTCCCCTCAGTTTAGGCCAATACGTATTCTTCTACATATTTTTGGTTAAAAAAAAATGCTATAAACGTTTGATTGGTTTGCGCAAAAGTTTACAAAATAGGGGATAGTTTTATGGCATTTTTATTAATATTTTTTTTATTGGTAATGGCGGCGATCAACGTTTTTTTTTCATGACTGTGACATTATGGCGTACACATCGGACACTTTTGACACATTTTTGGGACCATTGTCATTTTCACAGCGAAAAGTGCTATAAAAATGCATTGATTACTGTGAAAATGGCAATAGCAGTAAAGGGGTTTACCACTAGGGGGCACTAAGAGGTTAAGTGTGCCCTAAGGGAGTGATTCTTACTGTATGGGGGGCGTGGCTGTAGGCGTGACATCACTGATCCTCGCTCCCTATATCAGGGAACAGACGATCAGTGTCACTGCCACACAGAAGAACGGGAAAGGTGTGTTTACACACACCTCTCCCTGTTCTTCAGCTCCTGTGACCGATCGCGCAGACACCAGCGGTGATTGGGTCCGCGGGTCCCCCAGGTGGCTTCAGACCGAGTTGCAGCACGCGACCCAAGGCTGGGCTATTAAAGGCGACGTACCTGTATGTGCCTGTGCCCAGCTGTGCCATTATGCAGACGTATATCATCGGTAGGCGGTCCTTAAGTGGTTAAAAAATAAAGAAAAAAATATCACTTGTAATACTGGCACAAGTAAAAAAAATGTAAACTTTCCATGTGACAGTAATAAGTGGTGACAGGTACTCCTTATGGAGGGATCGGGGTTCTAAAATACCCCAAAACCCTCCTTTATACTTCAAAGTATTCAGATCACCAAAAACAGCGATTCGGAATACCGTCACTTTTTTTAAAACCTGCACCATTGGCAGCTGAGTAAACCGGAAGTGACGTTGTGACGTTGCTTCCGTGTTTAAAGAGAGAAGACTGGAAGATCCCCTACCACTCCTCTGGTATAACAGCCAAGCAGCTTTTTGCCACTTTTATTGCTAAAGAGGCAACCGCCTGCTCTTAAAAAATGGTACCTGGATGATGCCTGCAACTGCCCGCTATAACCCTTAAAAGCCGAGGCCGCATATATGCGTACGCTCGACGGGAAGGAGTTTAACCATGCACTGATATAATTCACAATACTGCTATATACTGCTGATGAGAAAAGGTATTTAGCAGTTTATATTTACTAAAATTATTGCATTTCCATGTTCTGTGTACTGTGGTAGACCAGATCCCGAGAACGTCCTGGGTTTAGTAACACTTTAATTCCTATTCTCCACTGCATTGCATGTGAGGGTTGGAGAACATATTAGCAACATTAAAAGGGGGAGTAAGAACCACAGTGTCTCCAAACATTTTAGGCAATGTCACCAGAAAGACCCTAGAGGGTTAAAATTCTGGGGCATTGAGAAAGTGTCAAAGCATTGGTGAGGGGGGCATTATATCGCCAATTAAGTCGGCGTGAGTCCTACTGGATTTACGAGACCAAGGTTTCCTCGCCAACCGGCTTGAATGTGGAATTTGACTTAAATTGCTTTATTTCCAATAGATAGTAACAATGTATATTTTTTCTTTTCTAATTGTATAACTATCTGCTAAGTATGTTATTTGTTTGCTCTTAAATGAGGGCTGGACCCAGAGGGGTTAATGTTTAATGAATATTGTAATCTTATATATATATTTTTGTATTGGGTATACGATCACGGATGACGTCTAAATATACTTTTTAATTTCTATACTTTATAGGTTAATTTCCTATTAAAGTGGTTTTAATATTTTTAATATGTATTTAATGATCATTGATATTGTATATCTTTGGCGGCTTTACCTGTTTTAATAATGCCCATACTGTCAGCCCTTATTGATCTAATCATACTGCCTTTTAGTATGGGCAGTGCACACTCTACAGCAGCGTTTTGGTGTTCTAAGCTGTGGGAGTGGTTTTTGGGCTGTGTGGGCGTACAGGTCTATTGTGCTGCTGTGGTTGTCATGGCAGCGCTATGCTATTTAACGTGAGACAGCGGGACGTCTGCATATTGCTTCTCTTCTCCCCACGCTGATGAAGTCCTGCCCATAGGGACGTAACGACGTACGAGGGGGAGGAGCTATGCGTGACGTCACCCGCGATCGTCAACCCAGGTGAGATCCAGCCGTCTTCCCATCCTGTGATCCTGTTTATGCTGAGTCATTCTGCACAGCACAGAGTGTGCTTATTTGTTTATGCTGACTCGTTGCACTCACTGTAGAGTGCCTATACATGTGAGTGTATCCCTGATATTTTTAATACATTTTATATTGGTTCACTACAGAGAGCACTAGATCTCCTCCTTCTTTTTTATTTCATATGCCCTGATTTCCTACCCTACTTTTGAGTGAGCCCACCATATCTGAGCTGCTGCTGTTTGCTGTCCCTGTGTGAACTGGAGGTTCTGCATACATTTCATGCTGTGTGACCCACTGCGGGTCGAATCATTAAGGTGAGAGGCCATTCCTGCTAGTTGGTGGAGGTTCACTGGATATCACTTCTTGGATCTTTTTGCACCTGTTTGGATTTAATTTGCACTCAAGCACCATATGGACTCACTTTTGTGTTTTTTGCTCTCATGTTTTGCTTTATGCTATCACTGTTGTCATGCTTTAAATTATGTGTTTCTAGCTGACATTTTTTGAGTGTTATATCACTTTAATATATTTGCTATATGATGTTGTTATATGATGTTTTAATTTATATTCACTGTTTTGCGCTGCACTCATTTTGATTTATCTATTCTCCACTGTAACATGGGTCCTGCAGCTGCCCATTTTATAATTTAAAATGAAAATGTCTCTCCTCAATCTTTAATACTGTAGGTGCATCAATGTGTTTGAGCATAAGAGTAAATTTGCATGAATAGATGTCAACCAAGAGCAACAAATGTGATGTAACTGTGACATACTGCAACATACTTGCATTTAGACTAATATTCTTTAGCAGTGTACTCATAGGTAATGTTTTTACTTAAAATAGTGTGAGAAATTAGCTCGGTAGCGGGTGTGTGTGACCCTCTGGGTGGGTTCACTACACACTGAACTGTACAGAAAGGCAGTTGAGGATGGTTGAAAACAAAGGATATGGTTTATTTTTCCATATTGCTGGATACAAGTGCAAGCATCAAAACAGCATGGGGGCGTGGCCTGGCACCGGAGAGTGATGGACGCCTAAGCCGAGTTCTCTGGTACATGGAGCTATAATCTTCAGCCATCGGCCGCACTAACGATCACCAGGGGAACATAAACAGAGGTGAGACTGACTCCCCACCACCCCTGCATCAGATGGAGCCCAACCATCCGCCCGCAGCCACTATTCCGACTATGTCCTGGACTCAGGCAGGAGAAGGCCCGAAAGCCGCGGCCTCGCCTAAACCTCCCGGCCCGCACGGAGGACCAGGCCCAGCAGGTCCCAGAGCACCCATCCTCCTCCCTTGCAGCCCCCACAAGCCCTCAGCCTCACTGACCTGCAGGCAAGCCTGCAGGCCATGGCTATGGACATTAAAGCCTTTTTTTCTGCTGTTATTACAGAGATCAGAGCTGACATACAGGGCATTGCTGCAAGGACAGGGGCGACTGAACAGGCCACAATGAGACATGCTGATGCCATAAAACAAATACAAAAGCACTCCGACATGCATCTGACTCACCTGATTGAAATTACCCGCCACTTGGAAGATTTGGACAATAGGGGGCGCCGCCACAACATAAGAATTAGGGGGGTCCCTTAACCACTAGCCGACCAGCCGCCGTGGTTCTACGGCAGCAGGTCGGCTCTCCTGGGCGAGAGCCCGTAGCTCTACGTCGGGACTTTCGCGGCCGCTAGGGGGCGCGTGCGCGCCCCCCGCTCGCCCCCGAGTCCCGCGCGCGTGCCCGGCAGGCGCGATCGCCGCCGGGCATGCGCGCTCGTTCGTTACCTAGCGGGGAACGAGAGCTGTGAGTGTAAACACACAGCGCTCGTTCCTGTCAGCAGGGGAAACGCTGATCTTCCGTTCATACAATGTATAAACAGAAGATCAGTGATTCCCCCTAGTGAGTCCACCCCCCCATACAGTTAGAACACAAATAGGAACACACTTAACCCCTTCCCCGCCCCCTAGTGTTAACTCCTTCACTGCCAATGGCATTTTTATAGTAATCCAATGCATTTTTATAGCATTGATCGCTATAAAAATGCCAATGGTCCCAAAAATGTGTCAAAAGTGTCCGATGTGTCCGCCATAATATCGCAGTACCGGAAAAAAACACTGATCGCCGCCATTACTAGTAAAAAAAAAATATTAATAAAAATGCCATAAAACGACCCCCTTTTTTGTAAACGCTATAAATTTTGCGCAAACCAATCAATAAACGCTAATTGCGATTTTTTTTAAGAAAAATATGTAGAAGAATACGTATCGGCCTAAACTGGGGAAAAAAAATGTTTTTTTATATCTTTTTTGGTGATATTTATAATAGCAAAATGTAAAAAATATTGCATTTTTTTCAAAATAGTCACTCTATTTTTGTTTATAGCGCAAAAAATAAAAACCGCAGAAATGATCAAATACCACCAAAATAAAGCTCTATTTGTAGGAAAAAAAGGACGCCAATTTTGTTTGGGAGCCACGTTGCACGACCACGCAATTGTCAGTTAAAGCGACGCAGTGCCGAATCACAAAAAGTGCTCTGGTCTTTGGACAGCAATATGGTCCGGGGCTAAAGTGGTTAAATGGCGGATCAGAACCCTGTGGAACAGACAGCTACAGCAATATTCAATGATGTGCTTGATAGACCCCTAGAATCTCCCATTGAATATGAGAGGATCCACAGAGCTCTCAGGCCTCGTACACACGATGAGATATGTCCGCTCAAACTTGTCCGACGGACAGTTTAGAGCGGACATGTCTCATCGGATTTCGGTCCGATGGCGTGTACACACCATCGGATCAAAATCCCCGCTGGCAGACAGCGTGGTGACGCGGCGGTGACGTTGACGCCGCCACGTCACCACTACGTCACCCACCAGGAAGTAAACACTTCCGCGCGTATGCGTCGGATCCATTCACAGGATACGACGCATGTGCGGGAGGATATGTCCGCTGGTTTCCCGTACTAACCAGCGGACATATCCGACGGACAGGTTTGTAGCGGACAAATTTCAAAGCATGCTTTGAAATTTGTCCGATGGACAAACCTGTCCGCTAGCCCGTACACACGATCGGATTTGTCTGCTGAAACGGTCCATCGGACTGTTTTCAGCGGACAAATTTGATCGTGTGTACGCGGCCTTAGACCTAGGGGAAGAGATAATGACCCGCCAAGGGACATAATATGCTGTCTAGTGAACTTTCTTTTGAAAGAAGCTATCCTCAAGAAGGCTAGAGAAAAAAACAGAATCATCTTTAATGGAATTGAAATAAAACTATTCCAGGACTTGTCAAATATCATGCTGAGGCAACGCAGGGCCCTGCGCCCTCTAACTGATCAGCTACACACCAGGGGAATTCCATACAGATGGAAATTCCCTTTCTGCCTATCAGCGACATGAAGGGGTCACACCACACTCTTGCGCACACCCGAAGATATCAGACCATTCTGCGAAATGTTGAATATGCCGATAGTCGAGGTTCCGGAATGGTACGATTCCTTCATGACGAATGACACCTGGATAGCAGTTTCAGGCAACAACACGCCAAGAGCACAAAGAAACAGAGACCGCCGACGCAGATCACCAACCCCTCAGCGTAACAGGGGAAATGATGCCCAGGAAAACCAAGGTAACTCACCGCCCAGACGTAAAGATCGCACAGACCGACAGGATCATATGGACACATGATTCTTGATTACCCAAATCTGAACCCACGATTCTACTTGACTTTTTTTAAAGCTGCTCAATTTGTTTGAAACACGGTTATTGCTAAGATTCTTGCCATATACCTGGCCTACTACTCAAGTGGTCAGCACTCCTGCACCAAGTTTTGACACCTCGCCCAGTGATATAAACCTCCTCCTTCTCTACTCCAAGTTATCAGGTAGCATACTTATGTGTTTTTATTGTTCTACTCACAGGGGATATGCATTGCAATTAAACTTGAGGGAGGAGAGACAATGGGGGAAAGGACTAGTGAAAATTCATGTCCAGCAAGAATCCTTTCCTGTCCATCGAGTCCTGTGAGAAAACTCTAACGCATAGGTATGACAATTATTTTTTGTTTTGAAGAATAAGGCCTCGTACACACGAGGGGATATGTCCGCTGAAAACGGTCCGATGGACCGCTTCAGCAGACATCTCCGATCGTGTGTATGGGCTAGCGGACAGATTTGTCCACCCGACAGATTTCAAAGCATGCTTTGAAATCTATCGGGTGGAATCCGTCCGCCCGACATGTCTGCTGGTTAGTACACTTACCAGCAGACATGTCGTCCCGCACCGCCGCCACGCCGCCGCCGAATGGATTCGGCGCATGCGCGGAAGTGTTTTACTTCCTGGTGCGGTGACGTGGCGGTGACGTCCGCCGGTGGGGAATTTGATCCGATGGTGTGTACACGCCATCGGATCAAACTCCTGATCGGACATATCCGATGGAAATGGTCCGCGGACCGTTTTCATCGAATATGTCCGATCGTGTGTACGAGGCCTAAGACTACAAATCTGACATATACTTGTTGTTTCTTATAAGCTGTTCTGATCTATGTGGAGAACCTTTCAGCATCTTTACAGGACAAAAGGACGGGCGGGTTTAACCTGGTTATATTCGCTTCAATCTGGTTACTATACAATGTGTACTGTTACTCCTTTGAAGGGAACAAACTGACTGACTGAATGGCGAGGTGTGACAATTACTAGGTCTAGCTACTTTGGGGCTGATCTCAGGAATGTCCTTCCTTTTTTTTGTTATTTTTTATTTTTTTCTCTTCCACCCCATGACTTGAAGTTTGATACAGTATTGTGTATTTCTTGCAGCCTTTTTTGATTAGGTATGGAAGGACACCATTAGCCCATTATATTTGCCTAATTGAGCTATCTGTGTTTACATTGAGCTGGGTAATTGCAATGCAGCTTCATTGACCCTGAATCTTATCACTCAATTCACGTCCTATCCAGATAAGGGCCTCATTGTACATTTATACTACAGTGGCATCAATCACATGGGGCGTAACTCACCTTGATTTCCTGCCTCCAGACACATTAGAGATTGATGTCACGCTTTACGCTACAAAACAATTAAGGTACCGCTCTGACAATAGCCCATGGGAACCTAGAGCGATAAATGTTTTTGAACCAATAGATGCTGCAAAGGTCATCTATAGTGTCTGAAGCTGCATTGCTATAGTAAGAAAAGATATTATATTCTTATATATATTCTTTCATAGGATAACCTTTGTTGTTCACTTCTTTATGTACAAGTTTAATGTATGTGATACAATACTGCCATCTAGTGGCCGGATCACATTATCTCTTAAGACAAGTTAAATTGTAGGGAAAGGACAGAGACGCCGTTGGCACACACACGCGCGCATGCGCGCATACCTGGAACGCAGAATACATTTTTGACCAATGGCGCGCATTTGCGCGCACATGCGCGCATCCACCAACCGCAACGGCGGACTTCCGCGCATGCGCGGGTGCGGCGGACGGCGCGCACACACACGGGGCGTTCCTGACCCTTCCTGCCTATTTAAAGGGCGCTCTGATGACCGGGCGGTGCTGACCGGTCTTCAGTGGTTCCTGTATTCCTGACGCCCGTATCTATCACTAAGATTCCTGTTTGACCACCCGGCTTGTGACCTTGACCTTGCTCCTGCTTAACCCTTGTGTACTCCGCTGCCTGCCTGTTAACGACCCGGCCTGTGACCTTTGACCTTGCCTCTGCTCTATCCTTTGTACCTCGCTGCCTGCCTGCCTGCTGCCAACCCAGCCATCCTGGAGCTCTGCTTCCTAGGCGCCTGCCACGGGTCACCCGGACTTGCTAGGGGTTTGAGTTCCCCTTTATTCAGGCTCTTCGCTCCACACCACCTAGCCCTGTGCCTGCTGCTCATCTAGGGTCTGCTGCCCTCCCTGCATCCAGCGGTACTTCAAGCAAACATCATCTGGCACCCGTGTTCCTCCTACCTGAACGCCATCTGTTTCACCCTCAGAGGGGTTCCGGGTTGGAGATACAAGGGAGGCCGACCTCTTCACATCAGACTCCTACCAGGTACGTGACAGTACCGGTCAGCCAGGAATGGAGTCTGGAAGGGAGGCCTCCCCACCAAGAGACATTATTGAGACCATTTCTGCACTTGCTCATATGGTGCAGAATTTACAGATGGACCTCAGTCGCATGGATGAGCGACTTCCACACCAAGGAAGTGTTGCACCAGCCTCCACTTCTTCTCCAGTTGCTGAAGCCTCTACCCAAGTTGAGTCAAGTTTTTCCTATGGATTTCCTTCGTCTTTTCCTCCAGAACCCAGGGTTCCTATCCCCGAACGGTTCTCTGGAAATCGCAAGATGTTTAGAACTTTTCGCAACTCCTGTGAACTTTATTTTTCCCTGTTGCCCCGGACCTTCGTTTCTGAGGACATTAAGGTGGGGTTTGTAATCACACTCTTATTAAATGAACCGCTTTCCTGGGCTCATCACCTTCGAGAACGGCTGGACCCTGCCCTAGCTTCCACCGATTCCTTTTTTTTCAGCCATGGCTCAAATTTATGCCGATCCTTTCTGTCAGCAATCGGCAGAATCCAGGCTCAGCGAAGTACAACAAGGGTCAAGACCTGTCGAGGACTACATCACTGACTTTCGTGTCCTAAGTACGGACACCCAATGGAATAGTCCTGCCCTTCGTCACTGGTTTCGCCACGGTCTTTCTGACTCCTTAAAGGATGAGCTAGCCAGAGTCGGAATCCCAGCATCCTTGGAAGACTTGATTAATCTGACCACTCAGATCGACCGCCGGTTACGCGAACGACAGGCAGAGAAAGCGGAAGGAACCCTTTCTGTGGCTGCTGGGCACGACCTATCTTCCTCACCCCCTAGCCAGAAGACTCAACATGGGGCCTACCACAGGAGCTTCCCAAGGGCTCCCCTCACTCCGGCTGAACGTCTCAGGCGCCTACGTGCCAACCTGTGCCTCTATTGTGGGGAAGCCGGTCACTTTTTACAGACTTGTCCAGCAAGGACCACCCGAGTCCGTTCTCGAAGACCCCACTTGGAACATCTTCTTGGAGAAGGTCGGTCACAACTGTCCCTTCCAGTCATTCTCCAATTTAACGGAAAGACGCTTCCTGTGGCAGCAATCATAGACTCTGGGGCTTGCAGCTGTTTTGTGGACTCCACATTTGTCTCTCTACATCAGCTTCCCATGTGTACTAAGCAACAAGAATTCCTTGTCCACTTGGCTGACGGCTCGGGCATCAAATCTGGCCCGGTTACCCAGGAGACTGCACCTATTTTTTGTCAAACCCCTTCAGGTCACCATGAATTTCTCCGTTTGGATGTTATAGCTTCACCCATGTTCCCCATCATCCTTGGTGTTCCATGGTTAAGAGCCCATAACCCGCACATTGACTGGCCTACCGGGGTTGTCACTTTCTCTTCCAACTACTGCCTGGAACACTGCTTTCCGGAAAAACCTGTGGGTATTGCTCCCCTTCTGAGCCTCCAACCTGACCCTGAAACCATTAAACTGGTACCTCCGGCCTACCATGAATACCTGGACGTGTTTAACAAGAAGGGTGCAGACACTCTTCCACCCCACAGAACATATGACTGTCCTATTGAACTTCTGCCTGGGGCCGAGATCCCTTTTGGCCGAATTTACCCCCTCTCTGAACCCGAACTGGAAGCTCTACGTGCCTACATCGATGAAAGTTTGGAAAAAAAGTTCATCCGACCCTCCACGTCGCCTGCAGGTGCCGGTATCTTCTTTGTGGAGAAGAAAGATCACTCCCTAAGACCCTGCATTGATTACCGGGACCTTAACAAGATTACTATTAAGAACAGGTACCCCCTTCCCCTGATTCCTGAGCTGTTCCAGAGACTACGGGGGGCACGGATATTCTCAAAACTTGACTTAAGAGGGGCATACAACCTGGTTAGAATCAGGGAAGGGGATGAATGGAAGACGGCTTTTCGAACACGCTTTGGTCACTTCGAGTACCTTGTCATGCCATTTGGGCTCTGCAACGCCCCAGCCACATTCCAACATCTGGTGAACGATGTTTTTCGGGACTATCTTGACCTATTCGTCATAGTTTACTTGGATGACATTTTGGTCTTCTCTGAATCCCTGGAATCGCATCAGATCCATGTGAAGAAAGTCCTGGACAGACTCAGAAAACGCTGCCTTTACGCAAAAGCTGAAAAATGCGATTTTGAAAAACAAATGATACATTTCCTTGGGCTTGTTATCTCCGCGGATGGGATCTCAATGGATCCTCAGAAAGTTTCATCTGTTCTGGAATGGCCTGCTCCTACTGACAGAAAAGCCGTTCAACGGTTTGTAGGTTTCGCCAATTTCTATAGGAAATTTATTAAGAACTTTTCTGGCATTATCTCTCCCATCACTCAGTTAACCAAACAGCATACACCTTTCCAGTGGACACCCGAAGCGCAAGGGGCTTTTGAACAATTAAAAGTATTGTTTATCTCAGCACCCATCCTAAAGCACCCCGATCCTGCCTTGGCCTTTGTGTTGGAGGTAGATGCCTCCGAAAATGCAGTCGGGGCTATATTATCTCAACGTCAGGGTCCTAAATCTTTGCTTCACCCGGTAGCCTTCTTCTCCAATCAATTAAACCCGTCTGAGAGGAACTATGACGTTGGGGACCGAGAGTTGCTTGCTATTAAGGCTGCGCTAGAGGAGTGGCGCTATCTTCTGGAAGGAGCATCTCATCCAATTCTCATCTTCACGGATCACAAGAATTTAGAATATTTAAGGACGGCCAAACGATTAAGACCTCGACAAGCAAGATGGGCATTATTTTTCTCTTGTTTTGTGTTTCACATCACATTTCGCCCTGGTTCTAAGAATGGTAAGCCAGATGCCTTATCCCGTATGTTTAAAGACCCTGTGAGCCCTGCAGAGCCTGATACCATCCTCCCGGCCAAAATGTTTTTGATCCTTCAAGCAGATCTGATGTCTCAAATAAGAGCAAGCGTGGTCAACCAACCACCTCCACAGGACTTAGCGCTTCAACTAAAGGATGGCCTTTACCTCCATGGGGGACAAGTTTTTATCCCTGAACAATTCAGAGCTTCGATCCTGGGACGTTGCCATGACCACCCTCTAGCCGGCCACTATGGTATCCGTAAGACGGCCGATTTAGTCGCCCGCTCTTTCTGGTGGCCAGAGTTACTGCAGGACTGCAGGAAATATGTCAAATCCTGCACTACATGCCTCCGAAACAAAACGGACAGAGCCAAGACTTGGGGTCTTCTGGAGCCCCTTCCTGTGCCTAAGAAACCATGGAGTATGATCTCCATGGATTTTATTGTAGAACTTCCCCCATCTGAGGACTTCAATACCATTTTTGTTGTGGTGGATCGCCTCACTAAGATGGCCCACTTTGTACCTCTGCAAGGTACTCCTTCGGCTACAGAAACGGCCACGGCCTTCATCAAGGAGATCGTCAGATTGCATGGTATTCCCGACAGCATAATTTCCGACCGAGGGGTACAGTTCACCTCCAGATTTTGGAGGGCTTTATGTGAAGCTCTAAATATTAAACTCCGCCTCTCTTTTGCATACCACCCACAAACCAATGGTCAGACGGAGAGGACAAATCAAACCCATGAACAGTACCTGCGGTGTTTCTCTTCTTTTGCACAGGACGATTGGCTCTCTCTCCTTCCGCTGGCAGAGTTCTCGTATAATAACACAATACACTCAGCAACCAATCAGTCTCCATTCTTTGCTAATATGGGTTATCATCCGTCCTTTTTACCGGAACTACATGTTGAGAGTCCCGTACCTGCGGTTCAAGACCGTCTAAACTTCTTTTTCACCAACAATCAGGTGCTACAGGATGCAATTTCCAAAGCCCAGGCAAGCAACAAAAAGTTCTTCGACAAAAAGAGACGAGGCAACCTGAACCTGGAGCCTGGGGATAAAGTCTGGCTGTCTACGACTAATCTGAAATTGAGTTGCCCCTCAAAGAAACTTGGTCCCAAATTTTTGGGCCCTTTTCCTGTGAAACGGAAGATCAATACAGTGGCCTTCGAATTGGTGTTACCCAAGAACCTAAAGATGCACCCGGTATTTCACTCCTCCCTATTGAAACCAACCATGCCAAACCCCTTTCCCAACCGGGTCTCTGAAGCTCCCCCTTCCGTTCTAATCGAAGGGAATGAGGAATTTGAAGTGGAGTCTATATTGGACTGTAGACGCAGGAATAACCTTACTCAATTCCTTGTCAAATGGAAGGGTTACGGCCCGGAAGAAAATTCTTGGGAACCGGATTCTAACATACATGCCCCGAGATTGGTACAAGCCTTTTTTCAACGCCACCCGGAAAAGATAGCCCTGAGGGGCATCCAGAGGCTGCCCGTAAGGGGGGGGGGCAATGTAAGGAAAGGACAGAGACGCCGTTGGCACGCACACGCGCGCATGCGCGCATACCTGGAACGCAGAATACGTTTTTGACCAATGGCGCGCATTTGCGCGCACATGCGCGCATCCACCAACCGCAACGGCGCACTTCCGCGCATGCGCGGGTGCAGCGGACGGCGCGCACATGCACGGGGCGTTCCTGACCCTTCCTGCCTATTTAAAGGGCGCTCTGATGACCGGGCGGTGCTGACCGGTCTTCAGTGGTTCCTGTATTCCTGACGCCCATATCTATCACTAAGATTCCTGTTTGACCACCCGGCTTGTGACCTTGCTCCTGCTTAACCCTTGTGTACTCTGCTGCCTGCCTGTTAACGACCCGGCCTGTGACCTTTGACCTTGCCTCTGCTCTATCCTTTGTACCTCGCTGCCTGCCTGCTGCCAACCCGGCCATCCTGGACCTCTGCTTCCTAGGCGCCTGCCACGGGTCACCCGGACTTGCTAGGGGTTTGAGTTCCCCTTTATTCAGGCTCTTCGCTCCACACCACCTAGCCCTGTGCCTGCTGCTCATCTAGGGTCTGCTGCCCTCCCTGCATCCAGCGGTACTTCAAGCAAACATCATCTGGCACCCGTGTTCCTCCTACCTGAACGCCATCTGTTTCACCCTCAGAGGGGTTCCGGGTTGGAGATACAAGGGAGGCCGACCTCTTCACATCAGACTCCTACCAGGTACGTGACATAAATTCTGTTCTCTTTCAAGTTACCAAACTTATTTTATAATAGTAAGGTGCATATACACTTTTCAAAACTTTAAGCATGAGTATCAGTCGGGACTCACACTGATTACATAGATAAAGAATGGAGATAATTGGCGAGAATATTTTCTTATGCATTGCTTGCGTATATGCCCCAGACGTTTTATTAACGGCCAATCATATTTTTGTTTATTTGCTTATAGCTCCAGTGTGCCAGCACATAGATCCAGACCAGACAGGAGTTGTTGAGAAAAAGAGATAGATAGGGTAAAACCGATTCTATAACAGTCTTTCATATAGCTCCATCGGGTTCTATACAGACCTCGCTCCCACACAAGGGGTGATCACCACATCACGCTTTGAACCAACCAGATCCTACACAATAGGATAGGTTAGTGAGACTACATCTATCCCCGTTTTTTTCCCCCACAACCCACCCCTCTGTATCTATCCCCTTCCCCCATTCTCCTTGTTTTTTTTGTTTTTTTTTCGGAATCTCAGACAAACAAGTTAGATCTTCTTAAGTAGACAAAATACCCCTGAACATTCTGTTCCTTTGTCACTAAAAATTCTGGCCCAGATTCAGAGAGCCATTACGCCTGTCTAACTGGTGTTAGACTGGAGTAATTTCAAATTACGCGCGTTTTCTAGCTAGTCGAAAACCTCAAACCATGAATAGACAGCTGCGGGCTTCAATTTGACTGGATTACGTGTTCATACGCCTTCGGATCTACGCTGCAATAAAATTGCGGCCACTGGGTGGACTTCCCGTCGTTTTCCGCGTCGGGGTATGCAAATGAGCTTTTGCCGGCGATCCCCGAAATTACGATCTTCAATCGCAATCTCTTACGGCACCTTTAGTCATCTTTTATTTGCGTAACACTATACCAGCTTTTTGCTGCTCTAATATTAGACAGCCCATGTTAAGTATGGCCGTCGTTCCCGCGTCGAATTTCTACGTTTTCCGACGTCTTTTATTATTTTAAACGTAAAACGTCCGGGAATAGGAATGTTCGTAAACGACGCTACTCAAACAACGAATGACGTAACGACGTGATTTCGCGCAATGCACGGCGGGAAATTTCTGAACGGAGCATGCGCAGTTCGATCGCCGCGGGGACGCGCTTAATTTAAATGCTTCACGCCCCCTAATCGCGTATTTCGATTATGCGGCGAGAAATAGACTACGCCGCCGTAGCGTACGGGCAAAAATCTACCAGGATTCGGTGTAGAGCCTGGTAAAATACGGCAGCGTAGAGTATTTCGATTACGCAGCGCAATATTAAGTGTATGTGAATCTGGCCCTCTATCTTTAAATGCAAAAGGACTCAATATCCCCGAAAAGAGAACTAAACTTATCAACGAATCTTCTAAACGAAAAGCGGACATTGTTCTTATACAAGAAACCCACTTTAAAGCGGAGCTCCACCCTGATTTTTTTTTTTTTCAAAAATCTAAAAAAAAATAAAAAAAAATTAAATGGAAAAAGTAAAAAAAAGTACTCACCCTAAATAGGCTGTTGCTATGCGGAAGTCCCGAATCTGCGCTCATCTTCCGCGGTGTGGTTTTCTTCCTCCTCCTCTTCTCGGTGTAGTCTTGTCAATGAGCCGCGCTGCATTCTGGGAACTGTGTGTATCCCAGAAAGCAGCCGGACCATTCACAAAGCGCCGCGCTGCTTGCACATGTGCAGTAGGAAACGGGCAGTGAAGCCGCACGGCTTCACTGCCTGTTTCCCTGACTGTGGATGGCGGTGCCGGGATCGAGGATTGGCATCGTCAGGGGCCGTCAGCGCGGGCTCCTAGGACAGGTAAGTGTCCTTATTCAAAGTCAGCAGCTACACTGTTAGTAGCTGCTGACTTTGAAAAAAAAAATGCAGGTGGAGCTCCCCTTTAAATCAGATAAAATTCCTAAAATTAGAGACAATAGGTTTCCAACTTCATTTCACGCCACCAATCCGATAGGTAAGACAAAAGGTGTCTCAGTTCTGATATCCAGACGGACCCCATTCCAAATTGTTGACATTTTGATTGACCCTGAGGGTCAATATATTTTCCTGAAAGGGAAGCTGAAACAGCACCCCATCACCATCGCCAATGTTTATGCCCCAAATGTGAGACAGGTCGCCTTCTTCCGTAAAATCAAAGACCCTTTGACAACTTTTACTTCTGGATCCCAGATATTTGGAGGAGACTTTAACACTCCTTTAAATCCCCTTGTAGATACCTCAAATGGTTCATCAAGCCTACCATTCAGGGCCCTGAAACAAATCAAGATCCAACTCCAAGAACTTATGTTACATGATACTTGGAGAATCTTGAATCCCCAGACTAAAGACTATACATACTTCTCTAATATTCACCAAAAGTACTCTAGAATTGACTATCTCCTCCTCTCGCAACCTGACCTTCCACTCCTGTCAGACTCTCATGACATTCTCAGACCATCACCCAGTAACCATGACATTGACTTTCCCAGAAAAAAACAACATAACTAAGACCAGGAGGCTTAATACCGCGGTACTAAACAACCCCTCTGACACTTTAGAGTTTAAAGAAACGCTAAACGACTATTTTCTGCACAACGAAAACGACGAAACTTCACTGATTACACAATGGGAGACTCACAAATGTGTCATAAGAGGAGAGTTTATTAAAAAACTGACCAGAATAAAAAAAGAACAACAATCCAGAATTAGATCCCTGTTAGAACGCATCCACCAGTTAGAACGCACCAACAAGCGAACGCTGGCGGTCTCAGCACTTGAGGAACTAACGCATGTCAGATCTCATGAACTAAACATGAAAATCAAAATGCAATATATATTGAGACACAAGATTTACTATGAGCAAGGAAATAAATGTGGCAGGTTGCTTGCAAAAGCAGTTCAAAACAAAAAAAACGCCCACACCATCCATCAGATAGGAGACAAACAAGGCGAGCTGCGTTCTTCGAATGAAGAGATTGCAAAGCAATTTGAGCTCTATTATTATAACATTCCCTCCAACCCTAAATGCCCACAGAATTCAGATAAAAGAGCAAAGCTTATATACAAGATTTTTTAGAACATTATGGCCTGCCCCAAATATCAGGGAATATTGCAAGAGAACTAGAAAGTCCCATCTCTGGCCCAGAATTTGAAAGAGCCCTGAAAGAGATGAAAATAGGCAAGGCCCCAGGCCCGGACGGTCTACCTTTACAATATTATAAGACTTTTACAGATTTACTAAAGCCGAGATTCCTAAAAACGTTCCAAGCTCTCCACTCAGAACAACACCCCCCCAAACAGCTTTTAGAAGCACATATCACAGTAATTCCCAAAGAAGGTAAAGATGTGACCCAAGTTACCAATTATAGGCCTATTTCCTTAATAAACGTCGACGTGAAAATCTACGCTAAAATTTTGGCAAATAGGATCCTCCCCTTGCTAACTTCCTTGGTTTCCTTAGATCAAGTGGGATTTATCCCGGGAAGGGAAGGGCGAGACAATACAATAAAAGCTCTTAACATAAATCATTGGCTACCCTCTAAACAAAAACAGGGCTTCTTCTTATCACTAGACGCCGAAAAGGCGTTCGATAGAGTGGCCTGGCACTATATTTATGCAGTACTAAAACATATTGGCTTTATGCCTCAAATGAGATCATATATCAAGGTACTATATTCAAACCCAACAGCAAGAGTCAGAGTCAACGGCCACATATCGAATAGTGTTGAGTGGAATACGCCATATTCGATTTTGCAATATTGCGCGAATATATAGAAGAATATATAGTGATATTTTATCCAAAAAAAAATTTGAGAAATTTCGCTACTGCGAAATTTCGCTAATGCGAAATTTCGCTAATGCGAAAATTATTGCGAAATTCTCATAAACGGAGATCATTTCCTGTATTACTAAACTAATATGCACTAAACACTAACTCTACACTAACTCTACTTAAAAGAAAGGAGAATAAGGGGGCAAAAGAAGGGCAGAGAAGATAATCGTGCAATATTCCTATTGCGCGATTATCTTCTCCGCCCTTCTTTTGCATCAGAGCCAATCAGAATAACTTGAATATTCGGCAAAAGGAATATCGCGCAATATTCCTTTTGCCGAATATTCGAGTTATTCTGATTGGCTCTGATGCAAAAGAAGGGCGGAGAAGAAAATCGCGCAATATTCCTTTTGCCGAATATTCGAGTTATTCTGATTGGCTCTGATGCACAAATTCTTTACCCTCCTGTCGCTGAGTTTTGGACAGAGTCTCCGCTATCCCAACCTCAGGGACAGCCAGGTTAAATGGAGCAGAAAATCGGGTACTCTCAGTGACCAAGGACTCGCTATACTTCCATGGTGTCAGGGATCCAGGCCTGTCTTCCGATCCTCGCACATGCGCAATAGAGCGGCGCTCCGGCGTGTACCCGTGCGGGAAAGGCGCGCACACGCGCGCATGCGCGGTCTGGCGACGCAGCGTGCACATGGGCGCGCGCACGGGCGCGCACCTTCCGGGAACCAATCAGAGGCCTGACCAGGCTATTTAAACCAGCCCCTGTCTTATGGCAGGTTGCTGGTTTGTCTTCAGCTTGTGCTTGGACTCTCTGCCGATTACCTGAACCTTTGACCCGGATTTCCATACGACTCTCCCTTCGAGACCCTGTGCCAGCAGGTCTCCGCCCTCACCGAGGCTGTCCAAAAGCTTCAGGAAGGATACGTGCAAATTGATGGTCACATCCAACAATTAGGCAACCTGCCTGGGGCCGTACCTCCATCCGTGGCTCCATCCCCTGGGGTCGCTACGTCTCAAGCCTCTCCAGCTCCGACTGTGGTTATGACTCAACCCGAACCCCGGGTCCGCGATTTGCGGGTGACCGAAGAAGATATCGGGCCTTCAAGAACGCCTGTTACTTGTATTTGGCTCTTCAACCTAGGACTTTTTGTTCTGAACCCGTAAAAGTAGGGTTTGTGATCTCCCTTTTGGCCGAAAAACCGCAAGCCTGGGCGCACAGTTTGATGGAGCAAAGGAGCCCCATCCTGGACTCAATTGATTCCCTCTTTGAGCACATGGCTAAATTATACGACGACCCACAGCGCACAGCCACGGCTGAAGCCGTTCTCCATAACCTGGCTCAAGGAAGAAGACCCGTGGAGGACTACACGGCCGAGTTCCGTAAATGGTCGGCCGACACGGGCTGGAATGAAGCCGCCCTGAAGTACCAGTTCCGCCTGGGGCTCGCTGAAGGCCTCAAGGATGAGCTGGCAAGGACTGAAACCCCGGCCACGCTGGAAAATCTGATCCAAGCCGCTACCCAGTTAGACCGGCGCCTACGAGAACGACGCTCTGAGCGCTTTCAAAACGCACGTCCCACCTGGACACCCCCAAGGCCCTCTCCAGCTCTTCCGCCTCCAGCGGCTTCTCCAGGCTCCACGTTTCCTGACCCTGAGCCGATGCAGCTTGGACTTGTCCGGGCGCCTCTCACCTCAGCGTAGGCGCCAAGCCAATCTATGCCTGTACTGCGGAGCGGCTGGCCACTTCCTCCACGGTTGCCCCATAAGACCTAGTAAGTCGAAGCCTCCACCTGCCTACAATTTTCATTTTGCTAACTTCCCTCAGACTCATGTTGTGCTTTTTATTTCTCTACAGCTACCAGCAGGGGTAACCCGGCTCCCAGCCATTGTTGATTCAGGGGCATGCAGCTGCTTCCTAGATTCCACCTTGGCTCAGAAACTTCATGTGCCACTTCGCATTAAGATCATCAGTTACAGATCCACCTGGCCGACGGCTCGCTGCTCCGATCCGGACTTATTACTCACGAGACTCAACCCGTCTGTGCCACCACGGACTCAGGCCACCGAGAGTTCCTATGTCTGGATCTTATTCCGTCTCCTCTATTCCCCATCATCTTGGGCCTCCCTTGGTTACAGGCGCATCAACCCTGCATTGATTGGCTAAAGAAAGAAGTCAGTTTCACATCTTCATGCTGCACCCAGAGTTGCTTTCCACCTTCAGTCACCGTCTGTTCCGCTATCACAACCCCACCAGAAAACCTTCTGCACGTCCCCTCCGTCTATCTTGAATTTAGGGATGTATTTGATAAACAGCAAGCCGACTCTCTCCCACCTCATCGGCCATACGATTGCCCTATTGACTTACTACCTGGATCCGAGGTCCCTTTCGGGCGTATATTCCCATTATCCGAGACCGAATTAAAGGCCCTCAAGGCCTACATTGATGAAAATTTAAAAAAAAACTTCATCCGCCGGTCTTCCTCTCCAGCCGGGGCAGGTATCTTCTTTGTGGAGAAGAAAGACGGCTCGTTGAGGCCTTGCATTGACTACCGTGAACTCAACAAAATTACCGTCAAAAACAGGTACCCGCTGCCTCTGATTCCAGAACTTTTTCAGCGCTTCCGGTCCGCTCAAGTTTTTTCCAAGCTAGATTTGAGGGGCGCCTATAACCTCATTCGGATCAGGTCCGGAGACGAATGGAAAACGGCCTTTAGGTCTCAATTTGGACATTTCGAGTACTTGGTGATGCCCTTTGGGCTTTGCAATGCCCCAGCCACCTTCCAACATCTTGTCAATGACATCTTTCGTGAATATCTAGATGATTTTTTGGTGGTCTACTTGGATGATATTCTCATCTTTTCAGCCTCCCTTGAATTACACCGGTGCCATGTCAAAGTGGTTCTTGCCATACTAAGAAAGCATAAACTTTACCTGAAAGCAGAAAAATGTGAATTTGAGAAGGCCTCAGTACAATTTCTAGGATTTATTATCTCCACCAGTGGGGTCGCCATGGACCCGCAAAAAGTAGAGGCCATCCAAGCGTGGCCAGCTCCGGTCGACAAGAAGGCGGTGCAGCGGTTTGTTGGTTTTGCCAATTTCTATAGACGATTTATCGTTGGATTCTCCTCCATCGTGGCACCCATTACTAAACTTACCCGACAAGGCGGTCGCTTCCACTGGTCACCAGAAGCTCAGGAAGCCTTTGAAAAGCTTAAATCTGCCTTTTCCTCTGCTCCGGTCCTACGACATCCGGATCCAACTCTACCCTTTACCCTGGAGGTAGACGCTTCTGAGACGGCCACCGGGGCCATCCTATCACAGAGACAAGGGGTGAAGGCTCTGCTACATCCTGTGGCCTACGCCTCTCGGAAGCTAACTGCCCCCGAGAGAAACTACGATGTAGGGGACAGAGAGCTGCTTGCCATTAAGGTGGCCCTAGAAGAATGGAGATACCTACTGGAGGGGGCGGCTCATCCCATCATGATCTTCACAGATCACAAGAATCTCGAATACTTACGTTCAGCAAAACGCTTAAGACCCAGGCAAGCTCGGTGGGCGCTTTTCTTTTCAAGGTTCAATTTCCATATTTCTTATCGACCCGGCTCAAAGAATGGAAAAGCGGATGCCCTTTCCAGGATGTTCCTTGAAACCCCTTGCACTGCAGAACCCAGTACCATCCTGTCACCTCGGAATTTTCTTTTACTTTCCCAAGTGGACTTGTTAAACTCTCTCAAAACGGCTTCCAGACAGTGTTCCGATCCGGAAATTGAGGCACTGGATAAACACGACGACTTACTATGGTCAAGGGGGAAAATGTTTGTACCAACGGAAGCCAGACGATTGATCTTGAGTACCTTCCATGACCACAAGTTAGCAGGACATTTTGGGGCACGGAAAACGGGTGAACTGATTTCTCGGTCTTTCTGGTGGCCCAGGTGGAGACAGGACTGTAAAATCTATGTTGCTTCATGCATTCGTTGCCAACGAAACAAGGGTCCCAATACTAAATCCTGGGGACTGCTCAAACCCTTACCTATTCCGGAACGTCCATGGGCAGAAATTTCCATGGACTTCATTGTGGACTTGCCTCCATCTGGAGGCTTTACTTCTTTTTAATTTGTTTTTATTGAAAATTTGCTTTCTCAAAAGAGACATATATATATATAAGCAATAACATCAAAATTCAATATACGGACAACGCAGGTCCTCACATATTCTTCCACTGGACATAGTGTGGACAGTGGTATACAAAGCAGGGTTACAGCATGTTTGCCAAGTGCGTAAACAAGGTTCGGGGGCTGTGCGTCCTACTACACAATGTGGAGCCACAGCTCCCTTTATAGGGAAGCAGCGGTAACCCGGCATTACCGCAAGGGTTGCCTACCTTATTATGCAGTTCGGTGCAGTATGACAACATCTGTTTAGGTGGGAAGCCTCCCACCTACTAGGCCACCCATAGGGGCACGTCGCGTGCGCAGGGCCATATGTTGCATGCAAGCAAGTTGTCAGTATAACCATAGTGTTCATATATCGTAAACAGGGAGAATAGCAAATTTTAACGGTGTAAATATACAACAACGTACAAAAAGGACAGAAAAAAAAAAAAAAAAAAACAAAAGATAAAAAAAAGAACAAAACACATAAAACAGAACTTTTGTACCAAAGGTTCATAGTAATGTCCATTAAACGTTGGAGGGGAAGCTATGGGTTGGGATATTTAGAGACCCAGGGCAACCATTGTGCAAGAAAGGTCTGGGAAGTCCCAGATTGGTAGGCGAAGTGTTTCTCGTATGAGTATTGGGTCGAGACCCTATGTATCACTTCGTTAAGGATGGGAATCTGGGTGGTTTTCCATTTAGCTGTCAGGGCCAATCTGGCTGCTATCAAAATATGTACCACAATGCTCCTCATGGAGGCTGGGATAGGGGCAGTAGTGATGTTCAGTAAAGCTAAAGGCGGAGCAGGATGCACCGAGATACCTATGACAGAAGTTATTAGTTTAAAAACTTCATCCCAAAATTTGCGAATGTGTTTGCAGGTCCATAATATATGGAAGATATTGCCCCTATCTCCACACAATCTCCAGCAAAGGTGTGATTCTGAAGGGAAAATCAGCGATAGCCTAACTGGAGTGAGGTAGGACCTATGTACAATTTTCAACATGTTATCCCAATGATTGGTACAGTGGGTGTATCTGTAAGTCATCTTGATCGCTCTCGTCCACTCACCAGTTGAGAAGGAGATGCCCCAGTCTTTTTCCCAGTTTGTCATGTGTGAGGTCTTAGAAAATCGCTTAGTGCCATGTAATAGTCTATAAAACCAAGAAAGACCTCCGGGTTTATTATAGGATGAGCTGAGGTACGTCCATATGTCTATGGGCATGTCAAAGGTAAGTGTAGAATGTGACCTTTGGAAGTGTTGCAGTCTCGTGAGAGAGTATGCATGGGTACGAGGTTGTTTGGACAACACCTCTTGGACAGTTGTTAAACCTTCCTGTTTCCAAGCCGTAATTTTTAGGTCTGGGATGAGGTGTTCCACGGTCGTGAGGTCAGTGAGTCTGCGCTTATTTGTAGTCGAGGGGTCTAGATAGGGTTGGATATTTCCCCACGCTAATAGGGTAGCGTCAATAGAGGGTAGACTGATATGTTGTAGGGGTAGGTTCGTCACCTTAGCTAAGAGTAAAGCTGGGAGGTCTTTCCCTGTAATAATTGCCTTCTCAATCTTAACCCATAGTTTAGATGGGACAGGGTCAAACCAGGCCTTCATTTGATCTAGGATCGCTGCCCTATAGTAGTTGCGGAGGACGGGGAAGCCCATTCCCCCCTCCGTTCTGTGTCTTTGAACTGTAGCGAATGTTACTTTAGGCATTCTACCCTGCCAAATAAATTTCCTAAACATCTTGTCTGTTTGTAAGAAGAAGGATTCTGGAATTCTGATTGGGAGGGTTCTAAAGTAATAGAGAATTTTGGGCAAAAGAATCATTTTTAACGCAGCTATCCTGCCCAGCCACGACATCTCAAACGTTGTGATATGGTCAAGATCGGTTTTAATGGTTGCCAGAAGGGTGTTAAAATTCACCCTATAAGTATGGGTGGATGGAGAGACTAATCTAATGCCCAGGTAAGTGAGGGAGTTAGCCATCCATTGGAATGGGAATTTTTCTTTGAGGTGAGTAACCAGGGATTTGGAGAGGTTAATTGGAAGAATACAGGACTTAGTAATATTCAGTTTATAGTAAGATACTGCACCGAACTGCTGCAAGATTTCCTGAGCCTTTGCCAAGGAAGAAGCCGGATTTGTTACTGTCAGAACAACATCATCTGCAAAGAGACCTATCTTGTGGGTATCACCTGCAACCTCAATCCCCGAAATCTCCTTGGCCGACCTGATAGTTTCGGCGAGGGGCTCCATCATCAAGGTAAAGATTATGGGAGATAGTGGGCAGCCCTGGCGGGTGCCATTGGTAATATAGAATTGGTCGGAGATGGCACCGGACGAGAAAACTCTAGCTGATGGGCATGTGTACAATGCAGATATCGCTGACAGGATGGTGCCCTGCATGCCAAATTTCCTCAGGGTAGCCCTGAGATATCCCCAGTGCACCCTGTCAAAGGCCTTTTCGGCATCTAGTGCCAAAAAGGCCGCTGGGGCCTTCCTATTTTCCAGTATATGTATCAAATTGAGCAGCCTCCGGGTGCCATCTGGGGCTTGGCGCCCTTTTACAAACCCTACTTGGTCTGGTTTAACCAGGTGAGGGGTGACGTTGGCCAGCCTATTCGCTATAATTTTAGCATAGACCTTAAGGTCTGTGTTCAGGAGCGATATTGGTCTAAAGTTCTGTGGAGTATCCGGCTTCTTCCCTGGTTTGGGCAGGGTGACAATAGTAGCCTGTAACATTTCTTCAGGGAACTTAGAGGAGGAGGCAATACCGTTAAACAAGTCGCATAGAGGTGGGGCAAGAATGCTAGAGAACGTCTTATAGTACTCTGACGAGAAACCATCTGTGCCTGGAGACTTATTATTGGGGAGAGCCTGTATGGTGTCTGAAACTTCTGTGAGAGTGATTGGGGAGTTAAGCATAGATAGCTGGTCAGTGGTTAAAGAGGGCAAGGAGACTGCGTTAAGAAACGTATTAATACTTAACTCCGTAGGTTGTGTAGTGTCTGAGTCTTGTTGGAGGTTATATAGGTCTTTGTAATATTTCATAAAAGCATTGGCAATATGTGTTGGGTGGGTTACCATTTTGGCAGTGTGCGGGTCTCTAATGTTTATTAAGCGGGCCTGCTGCTGTCGTCTAGTAATGTATCTCGCCAGGACCTTCCCTGCTTTGTTGCCGTGGGCATAATACATCGCTTTTAATCTCCTTAAATGTGTTTGATGAGTGGTAATTAACAATAGACGGAGGTCATGTCTACATTTAAATAGGGAATCTTCTATCGCTGAAGTAGGTTGTGTTTTGTGTTGGGCTTCTAATTGTTTAAGTTTCTCCAGCAAGTCGTTTAGCTGTTTTGCCTTCCCCCTCTTTTGTCTAGCTGCAGCTTGAATTAACATTCCCCTGCTGAATGCCTTATGCGAGCACCATATTGATGCCATAGAGGCATCGCTGTTGTTATTAAAGGCAAAAAATTCTTTAAGTTGCAGACCAATCCTATCCGTTAGGACAGGGTTAGAGAGCAGTCCAACATTGTTCCGCCATAGGTAGGTCGGGGAAGAAAAGGATTCATCGCGTAGGAGAATAGACACAGGGGCATGGTCCGACCATGTTATAGAGTGTATAGTGACCTCTGAAGTCTTCTGCAGCAAAGGTAGGTCAGTGAGGATCAAGTCAATCCTGGAGTATGCCCGATGGGGATAAGAGTAGTGAGTATAATCCCTCTCCGAGGAATGCAGGCATCTCCAAGCGTCATACAAGTTGTGGTTATGGAGAAGCGATTGAATTTCTATCCTGCGGGAGGCCTGTTGTTGTGAGCAGTCCAGGGATTGATCAGGCACACAATTAAAGTCACCACATAGAAGCAGCGAACCTTTTTTGAGTTTGGTCACCTTCCTGAGCAACGAGTTTAAAAATCTTGGCTGGTTCTTGTTGGGTGCATAGACGTTAACTAGGGTGTAAGTTGTATTATTTAGATCACAGATTAGTATTATATATCTTCCGTTTGTGTCACACACTAGCTCATGCATCTTAAATGCCACAGTATGCTTGATGGCTAGCAGGACCCCCCTCTTTTTAACTGGAGCAGTAGATTGGAAGATATGTGGGTATGCTTTGTGCGTACATTTGGGTTGTTTGGAGGTCATAAAGTGCGTTTCTTGGATGCATAATACATCTCCTCGAAGTCTGGTCATTTCGGACCACATTGAGGACCGTTTAAAGGGGCTGTTGAGCCCATGAACGTTCATGGAGATTATATTTATCGACATTGTGGCAATAGAAGGATATGCTTCACATGTGGCAGAAAAGTCTCTGTATGCAGATGTAAGGAGGTAAAATTACCTGAAGGTGGCGCTGTTGCTCCAAAATTCGGTGGTTGAAAAGATCCTGTGGTGTTAGCAATGTATGAGGTTTGTAGAGTTGCACAGAAGGGATCACATCCAGAACAGGGTTCCTTTGGTACATTGAGAGAAAAAGAAAACAACAAAAAAAAGAGACAGGTAACATGAGTCAAAACATAAAAAAAAAAAACGAACAGTTCCATTAAGTGCGATAATTCCGCAAGAGAAACAGGGGGGTACGTCTCCCCGAGACCCAGAGCCAGCCACTCTGGTATTGAATTCAGTAAGGCAACAGGGTTAGCTGTGTCAAAAAGGAGGAGAGGGGAGCCAGATTGTGCTCCATAGTGAAAGGTACTGAATGTCATTTCTTCTGCCATTCAGGTGACATCCTCTGTACATCCTGGTTCTGCCATGCGGCCTCTATATCCTCCGGGATCAGTTTCCATTTTTTGGCCAGGGCAATCCCATCCTCAACGGTGGTGATCGCAAACGTGCGACCCTCTCTAGTAACTAGCAATTTTGTTGGAAAGCCCCAGGAGTACGGTATTTTATGGTTCTGCAGGATCTTGGTCAGAGAGGACAGGTTTTTGCGCGCCATCATGGTGTGTTTAGATAGATCAGCAAAGACACTAATGTCCGAGTAAGGGCCTGGTAGCGGTTGATTCTTCCGCGTAAATCGCATGAGGTCATCTTTAACGTGAAAGAAGTGTATGCGAGCAATGACATCCCTCGGTACCCCTTCAGGTAGGTATTTAGGTTTAGGGAGGCGATGGGCTCTGTCTACTATGATTTCATTAGCAGAAGTATCAGGGAGCATGGCTGCAATGAAGGTTTGTACATAGGGCCTGAGTTCTGCGGGGGTCACCGTCTCCTCCACCCCCCTCAGTTTTATATTATTCCTTCTTGATCTGTCTTCTAAATCACTTAATTTTTCTCTCAAGGCCTGAATGTCACTTTCTGTATCATTATGTGCATCTACCAGCTCATTGTGAGCTGTTGTGAATTCGCCCATTTTGTCTTCAACATGGCAGATCCTATCCCCTATGGCAGACACATCTCTCTTCAGCTGAGTCACACATAGCATCATATCTTTATGCAGGGAGCCTCTAAGGGTGATCAACATATCCCTCATCACTGTATCACTGAGGGGCTGACCGGTGGTGGGGAACTCATTGATGTGTTCCACAAAGTCACTGGTGCTGTTCTGTGAGTTACACCCATCCCCCAGCTCACCTGCATACTTGTGGGTTGAAGATTTCTTTTGCGCCGACTTCTGTGGGCTGCTGATGGGCGATGCCCCGGGAGAGGACCCTCCGCTGGCGCTGTGATGTGGTCGGTTGTCCGTGCCAAATTGTGGGGACGATTCGTTGCTGCCTCCGTGGCGCAGGCCGAACCGCGAGTCCGAGGCTTCGCCGCCATCTTGCGGCCTAGGTGTGCTCGCGGACGGATAAAAGTCCGTCAGTTTTTTCGGGCCCCTCTCCTTTTTCCTTTTCCCCATCGTAATCCAGGGGTTCTCTGGGAGGTAGGTAGGCTGTATGGTGCCTCAATATGCTGTCGCAGTCGCTGGATGGAGCTGGCTACAGGTGGGTCTCGTGGAGCTCACTCCTCACACAGCCATCCGCCTCGGCTGCCGGCCACGCCCCTCCCTGGAGGCTTTACTTCAATCCTGGTCGTGGTGGACCGACTCTCTAAAATGTCCCATTTTGTGCCCATGGTAGGAACTCCCTCTGCGGCAGAAACAGCCAGGACTTTTTTCAAGGAAGTTGTTAGGCTCCATGGGGTTCCCAGAAGTATCGTCTCTGACAGGGGCAGCCAATTTACATCCAGATTCTGGAAAGAACTTTGTAAGGCCTTGGAAATCAAGAGCTGCCTCTCCTCGGCCTATCACCCCCAGAGCAATGGCCAAACAGAGAGAACGAACCAAACTTTGGAGCAATACCTGCGATGCTTTTGTTCCTCCTCTCAAGACGATTGGTCGTCCCTGCTACCATCTGCAGAGTTCTTCTACAACAACTCGGTACATTCCACCACCAATCAGACCCCCTTCTGGTCCAACTTTGGATTTCACCCATCCTTCCTCCCGGATGATCTACCAGAAATACCTGTCCCAGCTGTTCAGGAACATCTAACAGCTGTCCAGTCAAATTTTCTGAAGCTTCAGGGGATGATGCGGCAGGCCCAAGAGGATTATAAAAAAATTTATGATAGAGGAAGAAAAGAGTGCCCAGCCTTTAAAATCGGGGAGGAAGTCTAGCTTTCCGCCACTAACCTAAAATTACCTGTGCCTTCTCGGAAACTTGGCCCGAGGTTCATTGGTCCCTTCAAGATCAGACGGAAAATCAATGCCGTGGCCTTTGAACTTGCCCTACCGGACTCTTACAGGATCCACCCTGTTTTTCACTCCTCCCTCCTTAAACCCGTTGTGCCAGACCCTTTTGGCGGAAGAGGGGAACCCCCACCTCCACCAGTGGAGATTGAGGGTGAACTTGAATTCGAAGTGGAGGCCATCGTGAGTTGTAGGAAGAGGGGTAGGCAACTCGAGTACCTGGTCAAATGGAAGGGGTACCCACCGGAGGACAATTCCTGGGAACCTTCTAGGAATCTACATGCCCCACGCCTAATCCGTGCCTTTCACCAGGAACATCCGGAGCTGATGGCCAGTTTGGGCGTCCGGAGTCCGCCCCTTGGGGGGGGGGCACTGTCAGGGATCCAGGCCTGTCTTCCGATCCTCGCACATGCGCAATAGAGCGGCGCTCCGGCGTGTACCCGTGCGGGAAAGGCGCGCACACGCGCGCATGCGCGGTCTGGCGACGCAGCGTGCACATGGGCGCGCGCACGGGCGCGCACCTTCCGGGAACCAATCAGAGGCCTGACCAGGCTATTTAAACCAGCCCCTGTCTTATGGCAGGTTGCTGGTTTGTCTTCAGCTTGTGCTTGGACTCTCTGCCGATTACCTGAACCTTTGACCCGGATTTCCATACGACTCTCCTCTCGCCAGGAAGTTGTCCTTCCGTACGACTCTCCTCTCGCCCTGAAGTTGACCTTGGCTCTTGTTCCTGGATACGCTGTCTTCTATAATCCCTGACTTCTGGCTTGACTTTGGACTTGTTGACCTCTCCAACCCCTGAACCTCGGCTAGCTCTCTGGACCTGTTCTCAGTCTGATCCACTTGCACCGGCCCGGTACCCCTCCAGTTACCTGCTCCACAGTTCTTCAGTACAGCTTCTGCTACCTGCCTTGCACCTGTCTTGTGGCTCCTCCGCTGCCTGCTCTGCTCACCGCCATCAGGAGGAGCTTCAGTTCCAGTCTGCACCAGGATCCCGGCTACCAACCCGGACCTCACTGGCGCTGGTGCCTCCCGGGGCTCACCTCCCCTGTCCCAACTCCAGGGGACGGTCGGCGCCGGGTCGCAACGGTGGGCCACCCTCGGCATCTCGGCTTCGGTGAGTACACAGCCTGATACATGGTTTCAACAAGTTCACGTGATATATCTGCTCAGGTTTTCGTCTTCCCGGTTGGCTAATTTTATAATTCACCGCCCCCATTTTCTCCAACACTCCATAAGGACCCTGCCATTTGGCTAGGAATTTACTTTCGAACCGTGGGGACCAACACCAACACCCTATCACCAGGTGCAAAGGAACGGACCTGGGCCCCACTATTGTAAATCCTCTGTTGAGCCAACTGGGCTTGGGCTAAATGTGCCTTCACAATCGGCATCACTTGGGCAATTCTATCTTGCATTTGTGCCACATGTTCAATCACACTTCGATGAGGGGAACTCTCACTTTCCCACGTTTCCCTGGCAATGTCCAGCAGGCCCCAGTGGTGCCTCCCATACAGTAGCTCAAATGGAGAGAACCCTGTGGACAATTGGGGAACCTCTCTTATGGCAAACATCAGATAAGGGAGCAGATAATCCCAGTTCTTTCCATCTTTATCCACCACCTTCCTCAACATTTGTTTTAAAGTTTTATTAAATCTTTCCACTAACCCGTCTGTTTGAGGGGGATATACTGATGTACGTAATTGGGTCACTTTCAGGAGTTTACAAAGTTCTCTGGTCACCCTAGACATAAACGGGGTGCCCTGATCAGTTAGGACTTCCTTAGGAAGACCCACACGGCTGAAAACCTGAAATAAGTCTTTGGCAATGGTTTTAGCAGAGGTGTTTCGGAGAGGAATCGCTTCTGGGTAACGGGTGGCATAGACCATTATTACCAAGATGTGCTGGTGCCCTCTAGTGGACTTCAGTAAGGGGCCAACCAAATCCATGGCGATCCTCTCAAAAGGGACCTCGATAATGGGCAGGGGTACCAACGCACTGTGGAAATGTGGCATGGGTGCAGTAATCTGACACACTGGACAGGAAGAGCAGTACAATTCTACTTCCTTAGTGATCCCAGGCCAATAAAACGTCTGGGTGATTCTCTCCTGGGTTTTTTCTGCTCCCAAATGTCCCCCAAGAATGTGCCCATGGGCCAGTTCCAAAACCATCTTGTGGTACGGTTTAGGCACTACCAGTTGCTCAATGGTCTCCTCTAACCTCTGTGATACTCGATATAACAGGTCCCTTTCAATAATGAAGTGAGGGAGGGCAACCCTCTCATCAGGGTTAACTCACTCCCCATCTATCTTCACTGCATTCTCCCGGGCTCTCAGCAATGTGGTGTACCTCAATTGCTCAGTGATAACATTTTCTCTGTTCACCTCAAGGTCATCAAACCCTATCAGCCGCTGTTCCTCTTCTGAGGTAGCAGGCTCCTCCCTAGGGACTGGTGTTCCCCCTGCTAAGACTGAGAACGAAAACTCAAGAGAATCCTCACAGTTAGAGGATTCTGGAGTAGCGGTTTCAGGTGTAGCGGTTTCAGGCTCAGAAGAACCACTTACTGGGGAATCTGGGCAATCCCAGAGCTCCCAGAACCTTGGGAAATCCCTTCTGTAACGGTCACCACCGTTTACGACCTTCCATCTAACCACGACAAGCTTATAGGACACACTGCGACAATCTTGCATACACGATCCATTCCATTTCCCTTAATCAAGACGAGACTCTGCTCTGTACTTGTTTCCAAATGTATGAACACTTTAATGGTTTCTTCTCAGCTTTTTATACAGTACAAGACGTTACAGTTAATCACATGACAATGCAATCTCCACCCCCCTATTCACACTGGGGCTAATTCTCTAGCAGACATTTTGGCATTGATACTGAAGAGATCTATCACATTCCTTTATCCATAGAATTCAAATAAAATACAATCACACAATGAATTTCCCTTCAATCCACAAAGGGACCCACACCTGAGCAGCAATAAATTCCTTTGCTAAACATAATTGGCATGCTAATTCATTACATCTGAAGAGAGACGGTAACACAGGGCTTTAAACACAATGAAAAGGTCTTTCAGGAGCCGATGTAATTAACACCTTTCAACAGAATGAAATGTCTTTCACAAGCTGGGTCACTTAGCATTTTAAAAGCCTATTATACAGAGGGATGAGTCACTGTCTTGTTGACCTGGTCTCAAGTCAACATGAACCACTTGTAATATTCCAGTATCCTGCCATATGAAGTATCAATAATGTCCCATCTCATGTAATACATGAATTATGATCCTATTAGCCACCCTACACCCAAAAGGGCACAGGGTGGACTGAGACCCAGGAGTTATTAGTGCCGCTGACACAGGAGTATCTCTCATCCTTCCAAAGTCTCTGGTTGTCACGGGTCATTCTGTTACACCTTCCCACAATGGCGTCATGTGGCAGTTGGGGAACTAAACCCAATTGGTGACACAAGTTACCGAGGGAGGTTTTAAAAGGAAACTGTAGTAACTGGATATTCTCGAGTGTCCCCATGTACACAAATTACAGCCATTTTCCTAGGATGTAAGGTTTTTCCCACCACTAGATCACATTTTTTACTAAGATGACCAGGCTACCTGAATCCAATAATACCACAACATCTTTACCATCTAAGCACATTCTACATAAAGGTTTCTCATTCCCCTTTACTGCAGAGCATGTGGTTATAAAGAAGGACTGTCGTCGTCTCTCTGTCAGAAAGTCACACTGCATGGATTCATCAACCGCTGGGCAAAAGGCTGCTACATGTTACTCTTCCCGGCAACGGAAACAAATCAATCTTCTGGTCCTCTCCTGTGGGATGGGTCTTCCAGGCTGCTCTCGCCAAACATCAGTAGTAGTCCCGATAACACCTCTAGTTGCTCTTGGGTCCTTCTCTCTAACCCCATCCCTTGATGCAGTCTTACCTATAGGTGGGGAGGGTCTGGTCTTGGGGTGAAAAGTCTGTGCGTTTCTGGGTGAAGAGGACAAATTCTCTGTTGCTAGGTACCTTTCGACCAGGTCTACTAGTTTGTCTGCGGTTTCTGGACCACCATGGCTTACCAATTTCTGCAGGGTGTTAGGCAGAGACCTAAGAAATTTGTCCATGACTTCCTCAGCTGATAACTCCAATTCTGGACCCACTGAGCACGAACATCCAGGGTTACACCAAAACGTGCCAATATTTCCTCTTTTAACTAATCATAGTTTTTTGCATCTGCAAACTCCAAATCAAAATATGCCTTTTGGGGTTCTCCAGATAATGGGGGGGGGGGGCACTAGTCCAGCCCACTGTTCTTTAGGTCAACTCTCTTTTTCCGCTGTTCTCTCAAACGTGGTCAGAAACATCTCAGGGTCATCATCTGCAGTCATCTTTGGCAATAAGTGGCTTACCCGAAAAGTCAATATGTTACTGGCCTGACTCCCAGCCTCAGTTTGCTGTCTCTGAAGTTGTTTCACGATGGCCTTCATCTGCTGCTGGTGTCTCTGTTCCAAGCCTGCAATGCTCTCTTGGTGAACCTGTTGTTGAGCTGCAATGCTCTCTTGGTGAACCTGTTGTTGAGCTGCAATGCTCTCTTGGTGAACCTGTTGTTGAGCTGCAATGCTCTTTTGGTGAGCTGCAAGGCTCTCTTGGTGAGTCTGGTGTTGAGCTGCAAGGCTCCGCTGCAAACTTGCATTGGTCTGCTGTTGATTTGCATTTGCTATAGCCAGCTGTTTCAGAATCTCCTCCATTTTTGGGTTTACTTTAACTGCCCGCATTCTCCACCATGTGTGAGGAATTAGCTCTGTAGCGGGTGTGTGTGACCCTCTGGATGGGTTCACTACACGCTGAACTGTACAGAAAGGCAGTTGAGGATGGTTGAAAAGAAAGGATATGGTTTATTTTTCCATTTTGCTGGATAGTAGATTAGATTGTAAATTGTAGAGACTTTTCAATAAGTTGAATCTCTGTGTGTGTTAAAAAATAAAACAGAAATATTTTTTAAGAGTATTGTAAATACTATTTAAGAATATTATAAATGTGTAGAACCCGTGAAAATAGTGACAAAAGTGGTAAACATAAAGTTCATAAATGATATGTGTTCCTTGAATCTTCAAGTCTTCCACCACACCAAAAGTGTTCAGTGAATCCTTCTCCCATCCAATCAAACACTCACCAGAACGATATGTCTAACATTCACGTGCTTCAGGATAAAAGCATAAACAGAACCTCTCAGGTAGGTGTAACAGAAAATTCATTTCAAAACAGTGATAGCCAGATTGCTCCACATATAAATAATGAGAAAAAGGGTGCACAAAAGTGTAATACCGAATGGTCAGTTTTAATATAACACCATGCACAAATCTTTAAATATTACACTCACTAAAGTTCCTTAAATCAAGCAGCAAATCACAGGAAATCATCCCCAATTTACTCAACCGTGAAAGATGGTCACGGTGGACCCAAGATCAGCAGGATGTGCTCTCACCACTCCAACGCCCTGTATGGAATCTCTGTTTCCTGGTTTAGCTTGGTGCGTTACATGTCAAAAACGTCTCACGTCTGTTCAGATGCTCGCTGTGTGACCATGCCCCAACGTGTTTCGTCACGAGGGCCTTAATCATGGGATTGACCACACAGCTTTAGATACCCTCCCTATATACTTCCCCTTCTAATTGATGAATCAGATTCCTGCCGACTGCACACACACATATTTATGTATATATATATATATATATATATATATATATATATATATATATATATATATATAATATAAAAAATATATAAAACACATACATATATGTATTAATTAGGGATGAGCTTCGAGTTCGAGTAGAACTCATGTTCAACTCGAACATTGCCTGTTCGCCAAACAGCGAACTATTTGGGGTGTTTGCGGCAAGTTCGTGTGAACTTTAGAACCCTGTTAAAGTCTATGGAACTCAAACGTTTGAAGTCTAAAGTGGGGTGGAGTTCCCCTTAAAATCCAGACCAGACCTGAAGGGTCTGGAATGGATATTTGGGGGGAACCCCACATCATTTTTTTT
Source organism: Rana kukunoris (assembly GCA_029574335.1). NCBI lineage: Eukaryota > Metazoa > Chordata > Amphibia > Anura > Ranidae > Rana > Rana kukunoris. Next base: position 343,942,927 of record CM056050.1, read on the forward strand.
TAAATTTGACGCAGGGTTCCCCTTAATATCCATACCAGACCCTAAGGTGAGTGATTTTAAATGACTTTTTTTCCTTCAGAAATTACATTTTGTGCATGGACAGTTCTAAGCACAGGAAACAAGCGCTACTTTACAGGCATACTATACACCCCCCTAGGTACGAATTTTGAAGGAATATTTCAATTTTATTTTTAAGCATTATTAAAATCACTGCTCCTAAAAAAACTTCAGTTTTTTAAAACTTTTTTTGCATTGATACATGTCCCCTGGAGCAGGATCCAGGTCCCCAAACACTTTTTAGGACAATAACTTGCATATTAGCCTTTAAAATTATTACTTTAGATTTCAAATGTTCGAGTCCCATAGACTTTAACAGGGTTCTAAAGTTCACACAAACTTTTGGTCTGTTCGCAGATTCTGGTGCAAACTGAACCCAGGGGTTTTCGGCTCATCCCTAGTATTAATATTAAAAAAATATATATAAAATTAAAAACACAAACATTATTTATACATCATTGCCCATGTTATGTCACAACTGACTGACACATATGTAATAACATTCCATGGGACGATCATGACAAGACAAAACCACCTATAATTCCCCACTATAGTTTGAACCTCAATGGTGATTACACTATACATTCTACCTAATTCCATAACTATAGTGGAGACATTAACCACATGCCGACCGCCCGCCGTCATTTTACTGCGGGAAGTTGGCACTGCTGGGCGAGAGCCCGTAGATATACGTCCGCTCTAAATCGGCCGCCGGGCACACGCGATCGCTCGTTACAGAGCGGGGATCGGGAGCTATGTGTGTAAACACATAGCTCCCGGTCCTGTCAGCGGGGGAAACGCTGATCTTCTGTTCATACAATGTATGAACAGAAGATCAGTGATTTCCCCTAGTAAGGCCACCCCCCCATACAGTTAGAACACACCCAGGAACACACTTAACCCCTTCCCTGCCCCCTAGTGTTAACCCCTTCACTGCCAGTGGCATTTTTATAGTAATACAATGCATTTTATAGCATTGATCACTCTAAAAATGCCAATGGTCCCAAAAATGTGTCAAACGTGTCAGATGCAGCAGCACTATCTATGATGGGCATCGAGCCCAGGACCTCCCCACTATACCCAGTGATAGGTAACTACCATCGGGATACGAAGATGGAGCATTCCGTCAGTTGAGAAAAAGAGAGTGTACACAAGTAGCAAGGTATATCCACATGGGAAGATGGGTAACCATAGCGGAACTGATGGAAATAGGAAATGTATTCCGTTTGAAATTCTGGAATGCACTTCAGATAGTTCACTTCCTGAACACTTTGCCAAATCCAGAGAGCTTTGAAAGACCACTCATGAAATTCGAGAAAATATGTAATGAACAAGGAACATTACTACATAGTGTTTCAATAAGCTATGAATTATTTGTGCGATCAGGAGGTTGCCATTAAGGTGCGTTCCAGAATGGGAAAGGGAATTGGAGAAGTCCTTCAGTCCGGAACAGCGACATGGCATATACAGGCGAACATACGAAACATCAATATGTGTAAGAATACAAGAGACAAACTATAAGATCTTAACGAGATGGTATAGGACACCAGAAAGGCTAAGCAACATTTTTGCAGAGGTATCAGATAAATGCTGGAGGTGCCAGGGAAGCAAAGGAACAATGCTACACATATTCTGGGAGTGCCCAATGCTAAGGAGGTTTTGGGCAGAGATTAAAAGAGCTCTACAGTTTTGCTCAGATTATGAGATTCAGGAAAATCCGGAATTCTATCTTCTGCATTTAAACCAAATACCAGAAAAAGCCTATAGGGAAATGATTATAGGCCATCTATTAGATGCCGCTAAGGCCTGTATAACAAAGAGGTGGAAGTCACCAGTTCCACCAACAGTGGAGATGTGGATATGTAAAGTTAAGGAAATAAGCAAATTAGAAGAGTTAGTTCTGACAACACAATATAAAAGGGGACAATATTTAAGAACTTGGACTCCCTGGAAGTCCTATATGGAATACAGGGGTGAAGGCTAAGGAGGATAAGGCTGAACAGTATAGAAGGAGCCCGGGAACTTGGATTGGGTATATGTGGGATTTAATAAGAAACCACAGGAATATGGAGAAGGGTCGGAGGAGAGGGAAGTAGGGTGTTTTTTTTTCCTTTCTTCTTCTTCCTCTCTCAGTGATGTTTGGAAAGGGGAGAAATTCGTAAGAAGGAGATATATGTTTGATTTTGACAATAAGTTTAAATGGGATGTATAAAAATAAGATGGACCGTGACTGTTGTGTGGTTTTGGAATAATGTTCTGTTATGTATTATTATTTTTTTATATATATTTTATATATATATATATATATATATATATATATATATATATATATATATATATATATATATATATGTGTGTGTGTGTTGTTCTGATTTGTTTTAAAATAAAAAATAATTCGATTAGGAAAAAAAAAAGTGTCCGAAGTACATAATGTCGCAGTACTGAAAAAAAATGCTGATCGCCGCCATTACTAGTAAAAAAAAAATATTAATAAAAATGCCATAAAACGACCCCCTATTTTGTAAACGCTATAACTTTTGCGTAAACCAATCAATAAACGCTTATTGCGATTTTTTTAATGAAAAATATGTAGAAGAATACGTATCGGCCTAAACTGAGGATTTTTTTTTATATATATATATATATATTGTTGGGGGATATTTATTATAGCAAAAAGTAAAAAATATTGAATTTTTTTCAAAATTGTCGCTCTACTTTTGTTTATAGCGCAAAAAATAAAAACCGCAGAGATGATCAAATACCACCAAAAGAAAGCTCTATTTGAAGGAAAAAAAAGGATGCCAATTTTGTTTGGGAGCCACGTTGCACGACCGTGCAATTGTCAGTTAAAGTGACGCAGTGCCGAATCACAAAAAGTGCTCTGGTCATTGGACAGCAATATGGTCCGGGACTAAAGTGGTTAAAGGAAATTCCCCCATGTATAAAAATCCCAAGTTATAATGCAGTGAAATATTCTGACTAAAAATTATTAATAAAGCAGTTAAAATACACTTCTACATTAAGTCCCCGGGGAAAGAGACACTTTAAAAGAAAAATCCACTGCGTTTCTCATTACAAAAGGTCCTTGACCCTATTGGACCCCCTTCAGGCAGAATACACGCAGTGTATGCCAAAAAAATGGGCAAGTGAAGGGTCCTGGTTTTGTTTCTCTTTAAAATGTACTGAAACACTGTGGTGCTTAGAACCTTTTTTTAAATTTGGCTAAATGCTCAGAAATACAAACTCTCAATAACCTTTTAGTTCTCCCCACATACAATAACCCACATATTCGTCTATATATAAATCTAGGTTGCTTAGGCAAAACTTCCCCCAGATGCCTATCTTTACTCAAAATGTGCCAATGGTTTCTAAAGATTGTTTCAATTTACTTTTACTGGACATGAAAGCCTGTTAAGAAACAAACAAAAAACATTGATGTTGATTATTAACACATCCAGTCTCCTTTTTTTTAAAACATTTCTCTCTTGGGAGCTCAGCCACTTGCTGAATAATTTCATTACATTTTTTCTCTTCATACCCTTTCTGTAAAACCTTATTTTTCAACTTATTTGCCTGCACAAGATAATCACTTTCTTCCGTGCAGTTGCGTCGAACTCTCAAAAATTGTCCTTTGGGTTTTTTTTTTATCCAGGCAGGATGGTTGTCTAATTGACAAATAACTATTTCGATTTGTGGCTTTGAAGAAGACTTTAGTCTTTAACTTCCCCTCACAATTTTCTATTGTTACATCTAGAAAATTCACAGATCGGTTACTAATGACATAGTCGAGTTTGATGTTATTAGTGTTGTAATTTAAAACTTACAGGAATTCCATTACTTCTTTCTCTGGACCCTCCCAGATGAGCAGGAGATCGTCGATAAATCTTCGATAAAAAATCAACTGAGGTTTTTGGATTCCTAAAAATATGTCTGTCCTCCCTTTCAGCCATAAACAGGTTGGCTAAGCTGGGGGTGTTCGCGGCAAATTCGAAAGCCGTGGAACACCCTTTAAAAGTCTATGGGAGAAATCAAAAGTGCTAATTTTAAAGGTTAATATGCAAGTTATTGTCATAAAAAGTGTTTGGGGACCTGGGTATCAATGCAAAAAAAGTGTTTTAAAAACATGTCTAAAGGAGAAAATGTAATTTAAAACTACTCGCAGCTATAATGAATTGTCGGGTCCCGGCAATACAGATAAATGTAATTAAAAAAATGACAGTCCGTTACCAAGCCCTTTGGGTCTGGTATGAAAATTAAGGAGAACCCCAAGAAAAATCAAAAAAATGCATGGGGTCCCCCCAAATTCCATTACCAGGCCCTTCAGGTCTGATCTTGGAACCCTGTGCCAAATAAAAAAAATGGCGTAGGGGTCCTCTCAAAATCCATACCAGACCTGAAAGGATTTTAAGGAGAACACCTCACCAAAATTTAAAAAATAATAGCATGGAGTTCCCCCAAAAAATTCAAAAGTACAAAATTTAAAGGAATATTTCACTTTTATTGCATTAAGCATTATTAAAATCACTGCTCCCGAAAAAAAAAAACGGCCAATTTTAAAACTTTTGTATTGATACATGTCCCCCTGGGGCAGGTCCACAATGACAATAACTTGCATATTAACCTTTAAAATTAGCACTTTTCATGTTCGTGTCCCATTGACTTTAACGGAGTTTGCGTGTTCAAACACATTTTTGCCTGTTCGCATGTTCTGCTGTGAACTCAACCAGGGGTGTTCAGCTCGACCCCAATTCGAAAAACGTTTTTTCTATAAAATGTAAAAAAAATTGCTGCATGTGTGTTACATGTATTTAAGTGATGACTAGAATTGAGCGGACACCTGGATGTTCGCGTTTCATGGGTTCGGCCGAACTTGACCGGAACATGACCCTGAACCCGAACCCCATTGACAAGCAGGAACCTTCCCCTAAAGCAGTGGTCTCCAAACTACGGGCCCCAGGGCCGGATGCGGCCCTTTGCATGCCTTTATCCGACCCTTGGGAATTCCTCCTACAGATATGAAGCGCTATTCCTCCCAATGATATGGGTGATACCAATGATGGGACACTATTCCCCCACTGATACCAATGATGGGACACCATTCCTCCCACTGACACCAATGATGGGACACTATTCCTCCCACCGACGCAAATGATGGGGCACTATTCTTCCCTATGACACCAACAATGGGGCACTATTCCTATAACTAATACCTTTTATAGGGCACTATTCCACCTACTGACTACCGGCACTATAACTTTCATTTATTTTTTATTCTCACTGACCACAGTCCAGGCCCCCCTAAAATCTGAAGGACAGTAAACTGGCACTTTGTTTAAAACGTTTGGAGACCCCTGCCCTAAAGTATCTTGCAGAGTATCTCACAGTAACATATGCAGTGCTGGTGTATTTAGATTTTAGAAGCAGGACAGACTCCTATCTATTTCTCTCCCTACAAGCACAATCAGGAACCTTCCCCTAAATTATCTTGCAGAGTATCTCAGAGTAACATAAGCAGTTCTGGTGTTTCTGAAGCAGGACAGTCTGACTCCTATCTAAATCTCTCCCTACAAGCACAATCGGGAACCTTTACCTAAACTATCTTGCAGAGTATCTCAGAGTAACATATGCAGCGATGGTGTTTCTGAAGCAGGACAGTCTGACTCCTATCTAAATCTATCACTACAAATTCAATCGGGAACCTTTCCCTAAACTATCTTGCAGAGTATCTCAGAGTAACATATGCAGTGCTGTTTTTTCTGAAGCAGGACAGTCTGACTCCTATCTAAATCTCTCCCTGAGAGCAGCAGCTGCAGCCTTCCCTAACCTATCTGAAGCAGAGTGACGAGCTGTGCTATGTGCCTCTAGCTTATATAGAGGCTGGGTCACATGCTGGGTCACATGCTGCACTGGCCAATCACAGCCATGACATTAGTAGGCATGGCTGTGATGGCTTCTAGGTCACACAAGTAAAACAAATGGTGATTGGCTGCCCCGCACCATTACATTGCTGAACACCGAACCCGAACCCGAACTTACAGCAAATTGTTCGGGTTCAGATACAAAAAATCCAAAAGTCTGTTACGAACCCGAACTTTACAGTTCAGGTTCGCTCAACCCTAGTAAAGACAGAATCAAGGATAAGCACTTCTGTAGGTCCTAGCAGTATTTTGATAAAAGGAATCATTGGTTTTGGTTAAAAATCTAATGTGTGGTCACCAAATATAGGAAGCTCTGTGCAGAGGTAAAATGAATGCTACCTGGAGTTACTAGGCTGGCACAGAGTGTAGCTATGGCATCTCCTATGCCTGTTATGTTTTGTTAGTTGCAATTCACAGGTCACAAAATCAAGAAAGGATGACACAAGGAATCATTTCTTATCTAACCCCTAGCTTGTACAGCTCTGCTGTGGCTCCTTTCGATGTAGCACTTGTCCCATTTCCATTTGTGCTATTTGGGACAAGAAGTGGGAACTGGCCAAGTGTGACTACTGAAACCTCTGTTCCTATTTCCAACATTGGTTAATAAAAGGTGCCATATTAGCAGGTGGTTATCAAGATTGCTCTTTCGTGATCTGGACTTGAAGAACTGCATTGTGGGCACCAGAAAATTGATGTGGAATTTAATATTAAAGATTTTGGGGACTAAAATAGAGATTATATCGAACTGTCAGATCATAGTTCCTTGCTCTGGTTGTAACTAACCTGACTTCAGTTTATGCTGAGTATAGAAAGGCCGAAACACCCCCCCCCCCATTTGGTCTGCAGCAGAACTCCCGAACAGGGAGCACACCGCAGAGGCTTCAATGATTTTTCAGAAGCAGTGATTTTAATGATGCTTAAAATGCAACTATGAAAATGAAAAATTCCTTTGCATATAATTCCTGGGGGGTCCACTTAGTCTGTCTGTAAAGTGGTGCATCTGTAGCATTAACATAGTACCCCCACCCATTCACCCCTATATAAGAACTGTAAAACGGCAAGCCAGCCATTCAGCAGTTTGCTTTCATGGCCTGGCGGAGCAATTTTTTGAGGGCATGTGCCCTGGTATGGTTCAGGGGGGTGCTCGCTCGCCCTCCCCCTTTCCTGCCAGGCTGCATGCTCTTATAAGGTTTTGGTATGGATTTTAAGGGGACAACACATAGTTTTGTTTTTTTGTTGTAGGACTCCCTTTTAACAATTTTTTTACAGGCAAATGTTTTTTTATTCAGCTGTCAGCGGGGGAGCCCATTGACAGCTAATGACTGTTTTTTAAGAAGGCTTACCGTTCCCACTCCTTAACAAATATCTTTTACTGCGCTTTGACTGGGCAAAATTGTGCCCAATCAGGGCACAGAGCAGTGCATTGCAGGGAGTTCAGTGGGGGTGAACATCCGCCTTACACCCTGCAAATTAGGGTGTTCCCTGAATGGGGCAAGCAGCCAATGTTCGGCTCAAACTCATGCTCGGGTCGAACTGTTCGCCCAACACTAATGCTGAGCAGTAGATTACCTGCTCCTTACTCAAACCTTGTAAAGGGTAAGTTCACCTTTTTAGTGTACAATCAGATTGCATAGTGCATAAATAGCTTTATACAAGTATATAGGAGGGAGTGGATAGAGACGCCCGGCTGTCATTGTGCTTGTGTAAACACACCAATTTTATTTTCCATTTACACCTAGCGTAGTGCTTGTTTTGCTAAGTTTGTTAAACATTTTTGCAGATGCCAAGATGTGCATTTGCTTCTACATTTTGGGTTCTGAAAGTGCAACTAGTTAATTTTAGGTGTATAAAGGTGGCCATGCACTATACAATATGATTGTGCAATCTCCTTTACATTTGCCAAAACTATATAATACGAGGACACACCTATCTATCCCATCACTCTGTATCCAAACAGGCAGGCCCTTGCACTACCTAGTTAATGGTAGATGTAAAGGAGTTTAGACAATATGATTGCATAGTATATGGTGAGCTTTGCAGACTTCCTGGGACTTCCCTCAGCGATAGCACAGGTTAAAGCAGAAGATAACAAAAGAGACTCCCATAGCGTAATCTAGTCGGGTTAATTTTAATATGGTTAAAAACAAATACACTCACATTTAGGAGATGGATAAAAAGCAAATCATTTTTTTGTTCACTGTGTCACATCATGTGTGTTTAGAGATCCATCTGGTTTCATTATTAGTGGAGCTCTCTCTCTCTTTTTTCTATTGACACCACACTTATTGACAGTCATTGCCATTTATTGTGTTGCACATGTATACTAATTTGTGGTGTTTTTTTTATTCTTTTGGTTTATTATTATCAACAAGAATATTTAATTCTGGGTGTACGCTAGGTACTATTCAGAACTTAACTGTATGCAGCGCAGCTATATTTTTTCCATATTGTCTTTATTGTGTATATCTCACAGTATTAGCCACAGCAGCCCATTAGTTTGTATTTGCATTATTAGACAGCGCAGTATTTTCCATTCCAAATTATTTTATGTGTCCCAGGAGTCTTCAGGAGAAAAGGAGGGGTTTTCTCAGCTTAGCACACCCTCCTTCCTGCATACCTGAGATAAGAGCAGATGGATTCCAGGAAGTAAATGCTACATGAATCATATCCGCTTACTCAAGATGGCCACAGCCAGAAATGCTAGGAGGTTTTTCAAGATGATCAGAAAAATAAAGCCATTAATGGATGGGTGAGTTTGCTTTAAATATTAAAAATCAAATCAAATAGAGTTTTGGGTTTTTAGTGCTCAGATGCTGTGTAGTTCTACTTTAATGTCTTTCTAGGTAGACTTGGTCTTTCAAATAAAACTTATTAACAAAGTGCACTAGATGTAGCAGGTTATTTTAAAGGTGCATTCATTTTATTTGCTGTGTCCTTATTTTATGCCAGACTGGAATCTATTTTCCAAACGCCACCCTAATTACCTTCATCTATGGACTTTAGTTGTACAGACATAAGCTATTCTGCAGTAATTGTTGTGTATGTGTTCTTTTGTTTGATTTCTATTTTATCCAACTAAATGCATTCCTTGTGCCAGCATCCAGTTGTAGAGAATAAGAGGTTTTACAAGTGGTCGGTAAAGTAATCTAGACAGATCTTACTGTTATACCTTATTCTTTAATCCAGTATGCCTGCAGATTTTTTCCTATTACCTAGCTATATTGCTTACTCACTTTTAAGCAATCAAAAACAATAACTCCCTTGTTCCTTTCTGTTGTTGTTGTTTATTTCTCTATAATGTATACTACGTCATTACATTTTGCTGAACTACCTGAAAACCTGTTATAATTTTAGAAGCATACAATTAACATAGCTATATCTGAAAACACTAATGTACTCTTTATAGCTTTTACTGTAGGAATGATTCAGATCAATGTATAGTCCATTTGTGTTGTTTTATTGTTTAGAAGTTTACGCTCGCATTAGGTTTTATACTCATTTAAGTGCAGCATAGTGGTGTAATGATTTGAATTGCTGGCAGAAAAGCAAACATCTCCAAAGAAAACCTGTACAGATTCTTGTTAACCTTGCAGATTGTAATCTTTGTGCATTCAAATAGAAGCATTATTTTTATACCAAAATGCACTGCATGGCTTTTGAACTATGGCTAGCAGGCAAATAAGGGCAAATAAGGGGTTTTGGTTTATGCCAGTCCCTTACTATAAAAAGGGGTGTACAAAGCAGCCCTAGAGTCAGTTAATTGGAAGCTGCTGTAGGAAAAGCATAGAACGAATAGGAAAAGCTGACAATCTGCATAGGTAAACATTGGGTTTGGTTAAGAAACCAAAAATTCTGATTGCTACTGTAGCTTTTTATCCAATCAACCCCTTTGCTGCCTTTTTATTCTTATAATTGGGGACTTCTGTGTTTCATTTTGATTTAAGGTGTCAGTCACTTTAAGTTCTTTTTTTCCTTCTTTGCTACAAGGTTTCTGTGTATTTTTGCTTTAAGGGTGGTATGCTTAAAAAAAAAATTATGTTGATAAGGCCTTGTTTAGAGTGCTAATATCAGAGAATGTGTTAGTTACTGAACATTTGTCAGAAAAAAGAGAGCATAAGAAAAAAAAAATTAAGTTAGGCCTGCTGTTGGCCAATTTAGCACTGCAGTATTCTCTGTGATATATTAATGATTGCAGCAAAACCCTTATCTCTGTTCTTTGTTTGCAAATTGGAGCCCAACCTCGTTATTTTAACAACTTCACCTTCTGAAATTTTACCCCCGCCCATCACGACCAGGCTATTTTTTGCGTTACGGCACTGTGCTATTTTAACTGACAATTGCACAGTCGTGCAACCCTATACCCAAACAAATGTTCGCCCTTTCTTTCTAACAAATAGAGCTTTCTTTAGGTGGTATTTGATCACCTCTGCATTTTTTTTTTTAAAGTTGACACCTTTAAAACCAAAAAAACATACTCAATGATTTTTCATCAATTTAGGCTAACGTGTAATCTGCCACATATTTTTGGTAAAAATATCCCAATAAGCGTGTATTGATTGGTTTGCGCAAAAGTTATAGGGTCTACAAACTATGGGATATTTTTATTTATTTAATTATTTATTACTAGTAATGGTGACGATCAGTGACTTACAACAGGACTACAATATTGCGGCAGACAAATGGAACACCTAACTGACACTTTTGACACTTTGTGGGGACCAAAGACACTAGTATAGTGATCAGTGCTAAAAATTATGCAATGTCACTGTACTGTACACTGGCAGGAAAAGGGCTAACATCCGGGGTAATCAAAGGGTTAAATGTATGCCTAGGTTGTGATTACTCACTGTTGGGAGGAGATTTGACTTGGCAGAAACACAGAATCTGTGCCTTCCCTTATGGCAGAATGACAATCTGCCTTGTTTACATTGTCGTTCTGCCTGTGCCCTGTACAATCAGCAGATACCAGCAAACATTGATTCCATAGTACCCACTGCTGGGCTCCCCTTGTGTATAATCACAGTGGGAGCGGGTCACCGGTGGCGTGCACGCACCCCAGACCCAGAAGTACGTGATCTGTAGCAGAGCGGCCACCCTGCTGTAGTATATGTGCGTTGGGCCGTCGTTAACTGGTTTAATTGTCAGCTGACAATTTTATACTGTTGTATCATCTATGGTTTCTTTATTTTTGTTAATTTCCCATTTGTTATAGTACATTCTACAGTTGTCTGGCTTCACATGCAGGTTTGAGGGATCCCTAAGTCAATTGCCCTTTTTAAAAGAAGTACTCTTTGACAAATGCTCTTTGTCAAAAGGGTTCTAAGAGGCTATCTGTGGTCTCCAAATTCTTAATGAGAAGTTTATAGAAATTGGTTATTGGCAGGACAGTTTTGCAACGGTGAAAACAAGGACAGTCAAAGTGAATTACAGGCCATTTTGTATCTACTAGTCAAAGGGGACAATACAGTTTGATGAAAAAAGAATGTTGTGCTGCTAAAGCAGCCTGAAAAATTAACTTAATTGGTTTGGGGTGCTGCTGCTGTATGTATTTTATATGGAAAAAGCTAGACAAAAAGCTTTCTTCAAAGGAGAACTACAGTGGTAGTCTACATTTTCTCTCAATACAAGTTTGCTTTAAAATTTCCGTCTTCCATGCAGAGACACATGGTTACTCTATTCTGAGAGATGTAGATGCTGTAAATGTTTTAAAAATGTAACAACAAATGTACCTTTGTAACCACTGAATGTGCTATTATAAAGGCATAACCTGTAAATATTCAGAACATTGAAATCACACATCAGAACTAAAAGCTAATTTGTCCAGTCCATAGCAGAGCCAAATTATCTACAATGCACCCCAGGCAGGAGCCTAAGTCACCAGTCAATGTCCCTTGGCAGGGTTGACCTTCTGTGCTGAATACAAAAATGTGTCTGTGATCGAAAAATATTTCACCAACTTTAAGTGCTTGAATACTTTTTTCTTTAATTCAGATCTTCTCATATCATAGTGCATATCACTAAGTAATTTAATTTATCTAATTTAAAGGGGTTGTAAAGGATTTTTTTTTTCATAATAAGCATCCTTTACCTGCAGACATTCCTCTTTTCACTTCCTCATTGTTCGTTTTTGCTCAGAAGTTGCTCTATTCCTTCTCTGTTCTGTTCACTTCCTGCTTGTCTGATTTTACTGACCACCGTGAAGGGAGAATTTACTGCGGTGGTCAGTAACGTGCTCGCCCCCTCCTGGGAACTACATCTGTGTGGCAGGACGCTCTCTACGTGTTAGAGACTTCAAGTAGGTGTGAATTACTGGGTGTGCCGCAATTCATACTGGGAAATGTAGTTCTTACATGAACAAATGGATGCAAACCAGGAAGTGAATGAGAGAACAGAAACTAGAACGCCAGAGGTGATATAGATGAAGGAATTTAATAGGTATTTACTCGTTTGTTAACAGAATCATTACACTCTTCTGTCTGTCTACTTTGCAGACATTATTTTAGGCAAATTTTTTTTTAATTTACAACTCCTTTAAGAAAACATAGATCTTCTGACTCACTCTCCGCTGCTTTGTTAGTGAACATACAGAAGAGTAAAAAAGAAGAGCACGGTTCTCAAATCTAATATTTCTTCAGTCTGTTTCACCTTGAAAGCAAGTGGCGCAAGAGATCTTTTTTTGCACTAAACTGTCATAGTTGGCCACTTTCCTCTTCACGTTTCAGAAGTGATGCATAGGTCAGCGAGAAGAACCACTAAACACAGCGAGGGACCATGACGTTTTTTTTGCACCCAGAAGAGTGTTCAGGCATTGTTTTTTTTTTTTAATCACTGTGGAGTCCAATACTGTAAACGGAAATAAAAAAAGACATCCTTTGAATTGTCATGGGATTGTAGGCCATACCCATTCACCCCGCGACCTTACTCCAGGTACAATAAATGAATACACTAACCCCAATGTTTGGAAAATAAAGGCCGCAGCATCTTTATTGGTTTAAACATAAATAAATTAAATCAACCATATACATTTTATTTTATTACTCAACATCAAAACGTACATTTTTTAAAGAAAACCAACCAAACGTGTGTAACTGCTTCGTTTTTGTAACTCAAGCAGCATTAACTCATTCCATTCTGAAATATCACGCCCCCCCCTGTACAACCAGGGTGACGCCTACCACATAAAAATTACCGCGACTGGGGAGGGAGGGAGTTCAATCCTTGCTGCTGCTGACAGAAAAAGAGGGAGATTCCCAGCCCAGCCAGTCCTTATAAAGCTTCTCCTGGCCACCAGAAACTTCTGCTGCATCTCATTGGCTGGCTGATGATCCCAAAATTTAAAGGTACAGTAACAAAATCAAATTACACATCAAACACATACACTAAATCCATACTAGAATAGCTTTTAACCATTAACCAACCGTAACCCTGTGATGGCCACAATCCCACTCAAGTGGGCTCCTATTGTGCCCCCTTTCTTATGGGATTGTAGGCCATACCCATTCACCCCGCAACCTTACTCCAGGTACAATAAATTAATACACTGACCCCAATGTTTGGAAAATAAAGGCCGCGGCATCTTTATTGGTTTAAACACAAATAAATTAAATCAATCATATACATTTTATTTAATTACTCAACATTAAAACATATTTTTTTTTAAAAGAAAACCAACCAAACGTGTGTAACTGCTTCGTTTTTGTAACTCAAGCAGCATTAACTCATTCCATTCTGAAATATCACGCCCCACAAGCCGGCCTGAATATCTTGCCCGGCCCCACACCAATACCGCGGCCTGTTCAATTCCGTACTGCAGACCCAAGTTAAAGATGTCAAGACCCACGTCCGATAGATGGACACCATCCTGTCTGTATAGCCCAGGGAAACCACCTTCTAAATCCACGTGTCTATAAGACAACCCCCCAATTTTGGGCATAAACTTCTCCATGGCCCGATTTATGCGCTTCCTCATCTTCTCCATGGCCTTCCTCTGACAAGAGGAAAACCAAGAGAGGTGCTGAATGATCTCAGAGAATATTAAAATTGTACCTGGAGAGGCTAAAGAAAAACGCTGAAGATCCTTTTGAATTAGGAACAGTAAATCCAAAGTTCTTACATTCCCCAAGTCATTCCCCCCAACGTGCACCACCAACATATCCAGCTTAGGCCAACGCTGACATGCCTAGATGAAAATAAAGTTGGTGCTATTGTAGACCCCGCACACCTTTCCAATAAACCTGGAAGGATTCCAGACTGAGAGATACATTAGTAGAATACCTACGCAGGGCCGCTCTTTTATGCGCCCAATGAATGAAAGAGTGTCCCAGAATCCAAATCGTGCGGGGCTGACCTGGAAGATTTAAACAAACAAATTAGGACGAACATAAATTTTAAAACAATTTGATTTCCATCTCCCCATGTCTTTTATAGCCGACTCACACACCCCCCTCCGGGCCGCCTCTGATGCTGTGCCTATCCTAAAAGAGTGGGAAGATATTCGGAGGTTATGTAAACCCAAACTTTGTAGGCATTTATGAAGTACAGAATCAAACTGATATTTTGTAAGTGGCCCCCCATTCTGGTGAACTAACAACAATCCCTGAACTGTGGGCCTTATTTTTAAAAAACTAGTCAATGTGTCCACAGGACAGACCAACTTGTCATCCTGGGGCGCTAGCTGCATCCCAATGCCCTTACCTAAGGTGTCCATTTTAGAGCGCCTTATCCACAAATGTAGCCTAGTAGGGATTATCGTTACGTGATCGACTAGGATACCCGAACTACCCAACTTAGACTTAGGAAGTAGCTCCGAGATTTGCAAAGCCCCACAAAGCGCAAGAACGAACGCCGTTCTAAAAAGTAAAGCTTCGAAAACCAAAAAACACACGGACAATGCCACCAGGCACAGCTTACCTAAGAGATTGAGTGAAATTGGCCTCCTATCATCCGACACCAAAATTAGCCCTCTTATACCCTTTCAAGGCCGGTTTCACTGGGAAGTAAGCCCTGCACGGCGGAAACCCCCGAAGACGGCAAAAAAACGAGATTCCTGCTAAAGTTTTTGAAATATGGCTAAAAGAAAAAGACTGCTGCATCATGGAAGCCACAAAAGCCAATAATGACCCCTCGGATGGTCGGCCATCACAAACTCCTAACGCCTCTGCAAAGGATAGCCAGCTATTCCAGGCTTCTGCATAACACAACCATGTCTTAGGCGCAACCGAACCCTGTATAGCTCTTGACACTATGTCCAAATTAGATCCCACAGAGACTCCGGGCAACGAATCCCCTCTGAATCTGCCTCCGGAAGTAGCTGGCGAAAACGGTCCATCTGAAACGCATCGGCAAGATTATTCTGAACTCCTGGTGTATGTTTGGCTTTCAACCATACATTAAAATTTAGACAAAGAAAAACAATCTGCCGTAATACCTTGACCACAAACAATGACTTAGAAGAAAGGCAGTTGATTGCAAAGAGGACCCCTTTATTGTCCGTTTCCACCAGAATCCTCTTATTCGCAAACTGAGCACCCCACGCTGTCATGGCTACCAATATCGGAAACAATTCTAGCAGAACTATGTTTTTTGTGACTTCCCGAGCCACCCACGATTCTGGGCAGGCTTCACAGCACCAATGCGTTCCCCATATTGCGGCAAGCCCTTTGACCCTGCCGCATCTGTGAACAGTTTGAAATCTGCCGCCGCAATGAATTCCTCCTGAAAAAATCACCTCCTATTATATAATTCTAGAAAACGTGACCAGACCGACAGATCTGCCTTAAGTGAGCTAGTCAACCTGATGTGGGCAAACGATGACTTCATGCCTGCTATCGCGAGAAAAAAACACGCCCCGCAGGCATGATCCTGCATGCAAATGTCAGGACGCCCAAATAGGGATTGCATATCTTTTAGCAGCACTTTTTTCTTCATCAAAAAGGATTCCAGCAAGGATCTTAATTTCACCACTTTTGCCTCAGGCAAACGAAATTCCAGCTGACATGTGTCAATGCAAATGCCTAAAAACTCTAGAGATGTCACTGGGAGACACGTTTTCTCTTCCGCCAAAGGAACACCGAATTGATTTGCCATAGCCTGAAATTCCTGCAATAGATCCTGACAACGCAAAGAGCCTTGTGGTCCAACAAACAGAAAATCGTCCAGGTAGTGGACTATTGTATCATAACCTGACTTACAACCAATCACCCAGTCCAAAAAGGAAGAAAATGCTTCAAAATATGAGCAGGACACGAAACACCCCATGGGCAGACACCTGTCAAAAAAGTAGGCTCCATCAAAATAAAATCCTGAAGAATTAAATGCCTCGGGAGCTATGGGTAACAGCCGAAAAGCCGACTTGATATCGGCCTTCGCTAGAAGCGCACCAGGGCCACACTGCCGAATCTTGGCGATCGCCTCTTCAAAAGTGACCGAGCATAGCTCCGTATCAATCTCGCCATTAAGCGAATCCCCTTTGGGGAAAGATAAATGATGGATAATTCGATACGCATCTTGTTCCTTTTTGGGCACCACTCCCAAAGGTGAAATGTGGAAATTGGCAAAGGGAGGGTGCTCTAAAGGACTTCTCCCTGACGACATGTGGGTACTGACTGACCGATTTCAAATTTTTTACTACTGTGCATCTCACCCCGGTGAATGAAGGGAGGGGGAAACCAAATTCAAAACCTTTACTGAGAAATTGCGTCGTCGCCAGATCTAACCATAGGAGTGCTAACATCCCCAGACATACTCCACATTTAAGCTGGGGGAAGGAGCCAAGTTGGGTAAATAGCTGTGCATAGCATTTGACACAGGAGGAGTAGCAGGGATAGAAACAGGGGACAGCGTTCTCACTAGGGAAGACAAAGAGTTAACTATCACATTCAAAGCCTGCACTTGAGCACACTCATCTACTGCTGGAGGTTGTGTAGTTACTGACATCCCAGCCTCTCCCAGCAGCGGATCTGGTGAAAAATCATGCCTGTTAGGCAGAGTCTGAAGCACTTGGCTGTTGCCTGTGTCCTGAGCAGGAGACCGTGGGGGGAGCGGGCGCACCCTCCCCACACTAGCCGCAGGCTGCGCAGCCTTGCCTCGCCTGATGTTTCCCCTAGCAGGGGACAATGAACCTTTCCTCTTCTGCCGTGTAGAACGGCGCACAGCTGCGGGACCGCCCCCGCCATTTCGACTGGCTCCATTCTTCCGCCCTAGCTCCTCCTCAGCAGCTGACTTCTCTGCCATACTGCGCTCCAGAGGCTGGCTCCTCCGCGCTCTGACAGGCTGCCCAGCTTCTGTCCCTCTCTCCTGTCCGCTCTGAAAGTCCATGGGAACCACAGCCCCAGAGTCTTGAGTGTTTCCTAATGGCTGCTCTTCAGGGACAAGGTCCCCTAGCGACAGACACCACTTCAGCCACTCTTCACCCCCTTCACTGCCTGCCTTTTCCAGTAATTTTTTAAAGAGGGACTCCATACCTGCAGAGGGGGAGTTTAATTTTTGCTGCTGCTGACAGGAAAAGAGGGAGATTCCCAGGCCAGCCAGTCCTTATAAAGCCTCTCCTGGCCACCAGAAACTTCCACTGCATCTCATTGGCTGGCTGATTATCCCAAAATGTAAAGGTACAGTAACAAAATCAAATTACACATCAAACACATACACTAAATCCATACTAGAATAGCTTTTAACCATTAACCAACCGTAACCCTGTGATGGCCACAATCCCACTCAAGTGGGCTCCTATTGTGCCCCCTTTCTTATTCTGTTTATTAGCTATACAACATATTTTCCCCAAAAAGATAATGAATGATGATTGAGAATAATTGTATTGGAAGTGGAAGGTGTGGTTCCGGCAGCTTTTTTGGTTTTGTGCTCCTTTTAGATTTTAGTCACATGATCATTGCTGCCTACTTTCAGTTTATAAAGTGCGACTATGAGGAGGGAATTTTGTTTAAACTCCCTTTCTGCTATGTGTTTATTTCCTTTACACTATCATTTCTCATCATTCCCAGAGAGTAGACACAGTGGTGATAAAACTGATGTTCTAGTCATGTGATAGAAAGCAGAGTATTCCTGGGACACAGAGGGATTGATTTACTAAAGGCAAATCCACTTTGCACTACAAGCACACTTGAAAGTACAGTAGTACAGAGACCGAGAGTGGATTATTATTTTTTTTTTTAATAAAGGACCTTTTCAACAGTGTCTGTTTTTTTTTTTTTTTTTTTTACAATTATTTACACTTTCTTTGTGAAATGGTAGAGGTACAATGTACCCCATTACCAATTGACATAGCAGGGTGGGATCTGGGTGTCCCCTTTGTTAAAGGGGTCTTACAGATTCCGATAATCCCCCCGCCCACAGACCCCCACAACCACCGGGCAAGGGTTGTAGGGATGAAGCCCTTGTCCCCATCAACATGGGGACTTGGTGCTTTGAGAGGACCCTCAAAGCATCCTCCTAATGTTGAGGGCATGTGGCCTGGTACGTTCAGGAGGGGGTGCTCTCTTGCCCCCCCTCTTTTCCTGCGGCCTGCCAGTTTGCGTGCTCGGATGAAGGGTCTGGTGTGGATTTTTGGGGGGAACTTCAAGCCATTATTTAAATTTGGGGTGGAGTTCCCCTTAGAAACCATACCAGACCTGAAGGGCCTGCTAACTGAATTTGGGGGGACCCCACGCTTTTTTAAGAATGACTTTTCTCTGTATTGACGGGAGCAGACAATTTTTTTTTTTCCCTCAGAAATGACACTTTGTGCAGGGACAGTTCTAAGAACGGGAAACAATCACTACTTTACAGGCATACTATACACCCCCCCAGGTACTAAATTTAGTGGAATATTTCACTTTTATTGCTTCACTTTAAGCATTATTAAATTCACTGCTTCCGAAAAAACTGCCATTTTTAAAATGTTTTTTTTGCATTAATACATGTAATCCTGGGGCAGGACCTAGGTCCCCAAACACTTTTTAGGACAATAACTTGATTATTAGCCTTTAAAATTGGCACTTTAGATTTCAAATTTTGAGTAGATTAAATAGAATTTAACGGGGTTCTAAAGTTCACACAAACTTTTGGTCTGTTCGCAGGTTCTGATGCGAACCGAACCGGGGGTGTTCGGCTCATCCCTACATCTAAGTCATCTTTCTGCTTCTTTTAGCAACTGCAGTGGTGCTTTAATCTTTTTAATCAGTGCAAGGCTACAGAGGTGACACTTCCTCAGGCTAAGTGAGCTGTTCATCACATTCACACACATGATAACAGAAAAACAAAACAGGAAATGTACCATTTTAGAGCTCAGCTATGAAAATAATTTTAGCCTTGACTTTCAATTAAGGCTGGGTTTACACTATTGTGAATTGTATGCGGATTCCCAACATGCAATTCGCAATAGCAGGAGATTTACACCGACTCTCTGAGGAGCTGGTTTACATATCTCCGCTGCGGATCCAGTGCGAATTTGCACAGGAGCCCTGTGCATCTTTTGGTCCGTTTCAGGTCTGAATTCAGCCATTCCTGAACAAGGACTTCTAAAGTTCATGCAGTTAGGATCAGAGCCTTGCAAAATCCTAGCAAACCGTAGAGGCTACAACTGGTTATATACTAACAGAATTACATTTTTTAAATTGTAAGCATTTGTCAAGTCAATATTTGTTTTCTACCACAGTGATGAGAAAATTCAAAGGAGCAAGATGTAAAAATGTCCTCAAACTAATTAATTTAACAGTGGTTGTGGTTTTCACTCAAGAAAGTTAATTTACTCTACAATGAAAAGTTTAGAGCAAATGTTTTTGAATTGCCTTCAAGTGACTTGCGTCAAGTCATTGAATGTACTGATGAGAATTTCCAAACAAATGTTGATACTAATGTATGGCCACCTTAAGACCAGTAAAGTGTAATGATGTATTGATCAGTGAATGAATGAATGAATGAAAAACTTATATAGAGCGGCACATGCGAACTGAATCGCCTCTGGGCGCTCGTTGTTTTCTGTCTCTCTGGTCATCAAAAGAGCAGAGTTTTTATCTGTCTTCTGAAGCTCAGGTAGTTTTCCTCCAACCGAATGCTGGTTGGTAAAGCGTTCCATAGTCTGGGACCTTGGAAAGCAAACCTTCTTTCTCCTTTGGACTTGTATCTGGCTTTGGGTATCTTGACCAAATTTTGGTCGGTGGATCGCAGAATGTGATTGGGATTGTGGGCTTCTATCTTTTCGCATAGATATTGCGGAGCCTTCCCATGGATGCACTTATGTGTCAGACAGAGTGTTTTAAAAGCAATTATGTCTTTTACTGGCAGCCAATGAAGGGTTCTCAACGAAGGTTTTTTTTCCCCAGTTTTTTTTTCCAGTCACCAGTCTGGCGGCCGTATTTTCAACGACTTGCAGATGAGCGATTTGGTACTTAGGGAGTCCGAGGTAAAGGGCATTTGCATAGTCCAGTCTGGAGTTCACAATTGTTCCCACCACGACTGCTACGTCTTCTTTGGGGATAAACGAAATACGTTTGCGTAGTAGGTGCAGCAGATGGTGCGATCCGCTGACTACTGACCCTATTTGTGCATCCATTGTCATGTAGGTGTCAAAGATGACCCCGAGACTTTTGACTTTGGAGCTAGGGGAGATGATCTGGCTCAGAATGGGCGGGGGTGTCCAAGTTGTTGTCAGCTGACTCTTGCGACTGGCATGAAACAGAAGGAGTTCTGTTTTGGAGCTGCTGAGTTTGAGATAACTCTTGGTCATCCAGTTTTCTATCAAAGAGAGACAATTCTCTAAACTGATGATCCTTTTTATTGCAGATGCGAAAATACAGTTGCGTGTCGTCTGCATATGAGTGATAAAGTAGTTGTTGGCTACTGATGATTTCAAAGAGAGGGCGAAGATAGATGTTGAAGAGCACCGGTGATAGGGGGGATCCTTGAGGGACTCCACATGATACCGTGCATTTTTCAGAAATGAAAGGTCCTAATTTCACTGTTTGTAATCGGTTTTCCAGAAAGGAGGAAAACCATGATAGATCACCTTCTGCGACTCTGGCTACCTCAGCCAGCCGAGTCAATAACAGTTTGTGGTCTACCGTATCAAAGGCTGCGCTTAGGTCCAACAGAACCAGGAGACAAGATTCTCCTTCGTCTGCGGCCTCAAGAGCGTTGTCCCATATTTTGAGCAATGCTGTTTCTGTCCCGTGTCCGGGACGGAAACCTGATTGGAATGGATCAAGTAGATTATGGGTATCTAGATGCTGTTGCAGCTGTTGTACCACTACTTTCTCCATTCTCTTGCATAGAACATTTAGGCCTGTTATGGGACGGCGGTGATTGGCGTCCTTGGGGTCTAGGGTGGGTTTCTTCAAGATGGGCTGGATTATGCCCTCTTTCAGCAGGGAGGGCACTATGCCTTCCTTGAATGACTGGTTTATGAGCTGCGTGATGGGTAGTGCCAAGATGACGGCACATTCCTTCAGCAGCTTAGTGGGGATAATATCATTAGGCGCTGTGCAGTTTTGCAAAGTACCGATGATATTTCTTGTGGCATCAACGGAGATGGGTTCCAGAGTGAACTTGGTTGATTGTAGAAGGTTTCTATGGGTGTTCTGTGGTTGATTAAGGGGGTGGTTGTGGGGGGTATTATTTTGTCGAATGCTTTCCCGGATACCCTCAATTTTATTGATGAAGAAATCCGACAATTCATCGCAAAACTCTTGGGTATCTGAATTCGGGGCTTCAAGACAGCCTGGATTCATGGTCTGACTGACCAGCTTGAAGAGTTTGCGAGGGCGATTTAGGGCGCTATTGATAGCCTTAGAAAAATATTTTTTCTTGGCTTGGAAGATTTCTTTACGGTATTTCCTTGTTGTTGTCTTGTAGCTGATCAGATTCTCTGCTGACGCGCTTCTTTTTCAGGCGGCTTCCGCCCTTCTGCGCTCTTGCTTCAGTAGCGATAGCTGGTTGTTGAACCAGCCGGACTTGTTTTTCCGGATGTGGGCTTTGCGTTTCGGTGCTACTAAGTCGGCAGTCTGCAGTAGGACTGTATTTATGGCATCCAATGTATCTGAGACTGTTCAGAGTGGTTGGAGTGTTTTTATTTTATTTCCTAAGGTAGATTTGAAGAGTTCCTAATGGAGCTTCTTCTGAGATCTAGTCCAGGTGTTTTTATCAATGGGGGAATTTTGGAAATTATGAATTTAATTGCATGGTGATCTGTCCATGGCAACAGTTCATTTTCCAAAATACTTATTTCCAGATTTTGTCTGAAAATTAGGTCGAGCGTGTGACCTGAAGCATGTGTGGGGGCACATACTAGTTGTTGTAGTCCTAATCCTTCCAGGTGGTCAATACAGGCGTCTGCAATCGGATCCTGTGAAAAGATGTTTGCTGTTTAGGGTATAAGTGGAGATAAATTCCGTCAGTGATGCTAAAAACTGCGATTTTGGCCCGGGTGGCCTGTAGCAGAGTAGAATACGGATGGTCTCCTGGGGATTTGATTGCAGTTGTAGAGTAAGGGTTTCCATGAATGGAAGAGGATTTTGAAGTACTGGTTTAGTGATCGCAAAATGCGTCTTGTGGATCACCGCCAGGCCCCCTCCTCTTTGCCCTATTCTATTTTCCGTTATAATACGGTAGTTTTCTGGCACCGGTTCTCCTAGAATGGTGTTACAGTCGGCTGTGAGCCAGCTCTCTGTAATAAAGAGGCAGTCTAAATCGTATTGTAGTATGAAATCATGGATTTCCAGTCGGTGTTTTACTGCCGATCTTGTATTGATCAAAGCACATGATATGTGCTTAGGTTGGGATGGGTGACTGAGTTTTTTGACAGTCGATCGGTGATCGATTCTCAAGAGTTGCTCAGTTCTTAAGGACTTTTTGGTGACAGCTGGTAGTATTGTGGCAAATCGCCTCAGACCCCAAATGGTTTCTGCCGAGTATCGCAGATTAGCCATAGTTGCCCGTCGCCGGGGGGGACGGGGGGGGGGGCGGTGGTCAGATGGCAATGGAGGGAAGATTCACTGAATCCTCTCTCCTGGCTTTGGTCCAGAGGAAGGCAAAAAAAACTGGCCGAGCTATGTCAATGTGCTGGGGCAGGGAAAAAAATTCCTTCCTGATCCCTGAAAGGCGATCGGCAAAAAAACAATCAGTAACACCAATAGCATCATTTTATCTTTGCAGAATTAGCAAATGACAATATATGCAGTATGAGCAAATCATAAAACAGTTTGCATTTATATCATGTGTAGAATTGTATCCGACTAGGGTAAACACCTAGTATTCAGCACCTCATCCCAAATAATTAAGCATTCAAAAAGGGGAGAAATTGGGAGGGGATTATCATGGTGCTTGACACAAATAATGAAAATTATATATATAAAATGTTTTATATTAACACGATTAAAAACCAAACAAAACAGTTTGTTGGATTGTATTTAACATTTCCATTATGGTCACATGACAAAGATTATGGTTGAACAGGGCTCTCCAATTTGTGTATACTATCTCAACATGTTTCACCGTATGGCTTCATCAGGGGATATACTAATCAACAAATGACTACGAGAAATGCCTCAGAACCCCCAGGAAGAGCCACCGCAAAAAAAGGGGACTACCAAGAGGAAGAGGCACTACGTGACCACAAAAAACACACAACAATGAGGTTAAAAAAGAGTTAACCCAGAGCATGTAGGAGAGAGCGCCTAAAGTATAGAACAATGTATGTCCAATAAGTATGGAATAAATGGCACTTGAAAACAGTTGCAAGCATAGAGAGATAGTTCACTGGTCACCTCAGTCCTTGGGGTTCTGAGGCATTTATCATAGTCTTTGGTTGATTTGTATGTTCCCTGATGAAGCCATAAGGCTAAACATGTTGGGATAGAATGCAAATCAACCAATAACAAGAAATGCCTCAGAACCCCTAGGACTGAGGGTGACCTGTGAACCATCTCTCTATGCTTGCAGGTGCTATTCCATTCCTATTGAACATATGTTTTTCTATATTTTAGGTGCCCTCTACTACATGCTATGAGTTAACTCTCTTTTAACCTGGTCATTGTGTTTCCTCTGTGGGAACGTAGTGCCTCTTCCTCTTGGTGGTCCCCTTTTTTTGCGGTGGCCCTTCCTGGGGATTCTGATACGTTGCTCGTAGTCATTGGTTGATTCTTATATACCCTGATAAAGCCGTAAGGCGAAACATGTTGGGATAGTATACGAATATTAGATCCCCGTTCAACCAGAATCTTCATCACGTGACCACCATAATGGAAATGTTAAATACAATCCAACAAACTGTCTTGTTTAATTTTCATCATATTAAACTATACAAAATATTTTATATATATTGTTTTCCCTATTATTTGCAAGCACCATGATAATCCCCTCCCAATTTCTACTCTTTTTGAATATTTTCATTTATATATTTCCACTGTGTATTTGGATGCTTGCCTGGAGTATTACTTTAGTTTTTTAAATGGATAGGTTTGAATATTTTAAATTTCATTATGAGTAGAAGGTACATACACAAATTAACAGTATATTTTAGTGAGGTTAAACTTCATTTAAACTGAAGAAGCTCTTGGTCATTTGTGTCAATCAATGAGCTTTCCTCTGCATTCCGTTTGCTATTTTCTCTTTATTTCTACTTTTCGGACCTCTATCTCTTTCCTACTCAATGATCTCTTATCTTATTTCACAACACGGTATTTCTGTGCCATTTTGGCCCCCATTTTCAACAGTCTGTATACCCCTTCCACAGACCTGTAGCACATCTGTTTAAATATGTATAACCCCTTCTCAGTTCACTGCGGCATAAGCTTTAACCCATTAATGGGAAAAAAAAACATGCTTTTAGAATAAAGCAGGGTACTGTGACTGTAAATGACCAAGGAAGGACTGCAGGTGGCAACAAAAACGTGTCCTAGTAAAATTGAATGATTATAGCCATGCCTGTGTATTGCTTAACTGAACTGTTTTCAGGTTACTATAAATACAGACCAAAATTAGTAATTTCTATAAAAAAAAAATGCATTGTACTGCATAAAGAGTCAGTTCCTATATATTATAATTAACTCCCTTTTTTATAGTATATTATTTGGAGGAGGGTCAACTCAACACGTGCAATAGCGTGTGCAAAATGCAAGCGCAGTAACCCAGCTAGTGCACTAGAACTAGATCAGATCAACTAAAAGGTGAAAGTTGTAATTGCCATGGGTTACTACTAGCCATTGCACTTTTTAGTTTATTTTTAAAATAAATTGGATTATACAGTATGTTTTATTTGCATCAAAATGTTTGTAAAGGAATACACATGTTTGGGTTTGAGTAACAATTTTTGTAATATAGTTATGTTTGCTAGTGTTTCAGTGTGCTCCACTACATTTGTGACAGGCTTCATGGATTCTTCTGGTTCAAAACCTTTACAAGGGATATGTTAAGATGTTGGCCTATGAAAACAATGACAAACTCAATCAAGCAAGTTCTTTGTAGAGATGCAATAAAAGCAGAAGCGCTTTTTAGTTCCTTTTTAAAATAAATCGGATTATATGTTGTTTTATTATCATCAAAATGTTTGTAAAGGAATACACGTTTGGGCTTGAGTAACAGTTTTTGTAGTATAGTTATGTTTGCTAGTCTTACATTGTGCTTCACTACATTTGTGACATTCTCCTTGGACTCTTCTAGTTCGAAACTTATGTTTGAAGGAATATGCAAAGATGTTGATCAATTAAAACAATGACAAACTCAGTCAAACAAGTTCTTTGTAGAGATACAATAGAAGAAGAAGAATCAATCACTCTATGCAGCCATTTATAATAAAACTCTGAAGCCGCGTACACACGATCAAATTTATCTGCTGAAACTGGTCCGCCGACCAGTTTTAGCAGACATATCCGATCATGTGTACTACCTAGCGGACACATTTCAAAGCATGCTTTGAAATTTGTCCGCTACAAACCTGTCCATCCGACATGTCCGCTGGTTAGTACGCCTAACCAGCGGACAGAAATCTCCCGCATGCGTCAAATGGATTCGACACATGCGTGGAAGTATTTTACTTCCTGGAGTGGTGACGTGGCGGCGTCACCGCCACGTCACCGCGTCCTCAGCCCAAGGGGATTTCGTCCGATGGTGTGTACACGCCATCGGACCAAAATCCGATGAGACATGTCTGCTGGAAACGGTCCGTCGGACATGTTTGAGCAGACATGTCTCATCGTCTGTACGCGGCCTTAATCTGTTTTTAGACATCATCTGTTTTTTGCTTTGTCATTTTTTTTTTGAGGGGGAAGGTCTTTTGTTGTTTCCTTTCTATTCTGTAGATCACCAGTGATACATGTTCACGTTAATTTTCAGTTAGAAAATTCAAATATTTTGCATGTTGTCTTTTGTCAAGATCACATTTTTCAAGTTGTAGTTGCAATTACAAAATCAAAATCAAATCAAAAGGTAATGGTGTTTTTATTATCTATGATTTAAAGTTGGTATTTTAGTTCCAAAATTGATGGAATGATTTTTGAAATTACTGTAGGCATGTTTGGCAATCAGAATCACTAATGCAGAACTTTGCTGAATTAATCAATCTGTGCCTCTTCAATTAAAGGAAACATGTACAGAGAAATGTTGAAGCTGCCATTGCTGAACTGTCTTTCTAAAATTGCTTATTCTCTGGCTTTCACAAATATCCAGTGCCCCCCGCACGCCCCCGAGTCCCGAGCACGTGCCGGGCACCCGCGATTGCTCGTTACAGAGCGGGGAATGGGAGGTATGTGTGTAAACACATACCTCTCGTTCCTGTCAGCGGGGGAAACGCTGATTTTCTGTTCATACAATGTATGAACAGAAGATCAGTGATTTCCCTTAGTAAGGCCACCCCCCCATACAGTTAGAACACAAATAGGAACACACTTAAGCCCTTCCCTGCCCCCTAGTGTTAACCCCTTCACTGCCAATGGCATTTTATAGTAATCCAATGCATTTTTATAGCATTGATCGCTATAAAAATGCCAATGGTCCCAAAAATGTGTCAAAAGTGTCCGATGTGTCCGCCATAATATCGCAGTACCAAAAAAAACACTGATCGCCGCCATTACTAGTAAAAAAAAAAATATTAATAAAAATGCCATAAAACGACCCCCTTTTTTGTAAACGCTATAAATTTTGCGCTAACCAATCAATAAACGCTAATTGCGATTTTTTTTTACGAAAAATATATAGAAAAATATGTATCGGCCTAAACTGAGGAAAAAAAAAAATTTATATCTTTTTTGGGGATATTTATTATAGCAAAATGTAAAAAATATTGAATTTTTTTCAAAATAGTCGCTCAGAGATGATCAAATACCACCAAAAGAAAGCTCTATTTGTGGGGGAAAAAAGGACGCCAATTTTGTTTGGGAGCCACGTCGCACGACCGCGCAATTGTCAGTTAAAGCGACGCAGTGCCGAATCACAAAAAGTGCTCTGGTCTTTTGACAGCAATATGGTCCGGGGCTAAAGTGGTGTAATATTGGGGGTTGTTAGCTCAAGTGGGATATGCGTTTTAAGCGATTCACGCCAGTCAGGAACTGTCTTTAAGGGCTTGTTGGCCCACTTTTATTGAAAAGGCAAAAATAAACAAAAGTCCAAACATAGGTTTCCCACGCAGGGGGTTTTCACTATCCACACAAAACGATAGCTTCAGCCTCCTGGCTTATAGGTGTAAAGAAAATACCAAGCCACCTGGCTCTCCTCAGCAGTAGCCCAACTGCTTAAGCTCCAGCATGGAACCTTCCTGACTCCTGTCAGCAACCTCACTCAGGTCTCTGGGGTTTCACACAGTGCACCCTGCACTCTCCAGCTTATTCAGTGCCCACCTGCACTCTCTGGGTTCTCCCTTACAAGCCTGGTCTCCTCGGGAGGGTGGAGCCCAGAATGCTGGTCCTGAGTTTCCTATCAGGCCCACACACACCTGCATAATCAGTGTGCTGACCCATCTGAAAATATGGACCCAGGACTGGGGATTTCATCCCACCCAGATCTCTACAAAATCCCCAGGCTCCAGGTCCCAAAGCGTACTTCATTACAAATTGTGGGAACTGAAATGCCAGTTTCCCCTGAAACCAGTAAATACGCTGGAGCCCCTCAACCCGACCGGTTGAGAACCCTGGGTCACCACACTCCTGGGGTACCACACTACTACATACCTCCCCCCCTTGTTTCGAACCAGAGGGCGGAACACACCAGTACAATCTCCTTATTTTGGCATGCCCATGCAAGCTACCATCCACAAGGGCTAAACCTTGTCCTATCACTTTCTCTGCGTCCCCCTGCTACATCTACTTGGGGTCTGCAAAGACACTCCCATGCCTTTTTCCGCGCACGCTTCCAAAAGCGATGTTTTTCTATTTCCCTTGGACCTACACTAGCCACCTTATCAGTAGGGAGTTTACTACTCTTGGCACCTTTTTGCTCCCAAGGCTGATTTCTGAGCTTTGAGGGTCCGATACCATTAAGGTTACTAAGGGCTCCCTCAATTTCTGATAGACCACCTTTTTTTTCTTCATTTAATTTGGAAGGGATCAGATTTTTAAACCTTTGTTTAGCGATAAGCGGGGACTCTTTTATTGGGGTGACACTGGTCCCTCTCTGAGCTCCATGTATGGGCACCCGCTTACTGTCCAAACTTAGCGTCACTTGTTTCCCCATGTACACTGCCTGCTTCGTTCTGTCAGCTTCATCACTAACACCTTCATGCGGCCTCGTCCTAGTCTCCCTCTGAAGGACATCCTGACTATCTCGCCACTCTGGGGTTTTTAAGCTATGTGACACCGTGCTAAGCTTTGGGTGATTTCCTTCTAACCATGGTTCACCAGGATCCTTCTCAGATCCTAGAAGTTCCTCAAACCTCAGGAAACCTTCCTCAGAATTACCCTCCTGAACCTGTAGGGGGCCTAATTCTGCTTTACCTTTTACCTCTGTGTCAAACCTATTATTCCCTGTCTCACTACAATTTCCAGGGTTTTCTACAACCATATCAACTTGACCAAGACCATCAGGTCTACCATTGTTTTTGTTGTCACCCATGGTAACCAAACCATCAAAAATCGCCAACATGCTGCATTTTTCATCATGGTCAGAAATATCAATGCACTTGTCATATTTAATTTCACCCATGTTCAGCAGGGCAGTGTCTGGAGAGGAACTGCACCCAGCGGAGCAGTTGTCTATGGCAGCTTCACTATACATCAACTCTATTGGCATGAGATCCTCTGCCAGCAACTGTCCTGACCGCTGAACATCATCACATAACACAACATTTGGACCTTTAACTACAATTACTTCATTTATGGCTGTGTCATCTGGCACTTCCATCAATACCAGCTCATTTGGTGCGGCATCATCCATTACCATATCATTAGGCCCTTTGTGGATCACAGACATGACCTCCTCTGTGCGTTTGCCCTTACTTGGCGCTTCCATCTCATGAGTAACATCATCTGCAGCAGTAAATACACCATTGCATACAAGTTGCTCTGCAGGTCCTTCATCTGGCACTGCAGAAATCATGTCTGCTCCACTTTTACCAACAGAGGCCTTTTCCAACAAAGCCAACAGACTTTTTGCCCATCGGTCCCAGTCTGTTATCTCTGCGCTACCAGAGGGACAGAGTGGCACAGCAACAGACACATTGCAAACGTCACTTTTGCTTAATCCAGACTGTGGTAATACATTTTTAACCAGAGCAGGCTGCAATACCACACTCTCACCTTCTGGTGGCGCTTCATTAAATGCATGAAAACCTTCACACCTGTCATTGCCAGACTGCATTAACCCATTACCATCATGAGCGCTTTCAAACATATCAGTTTTAGCATTTAACATTTCATTATTACAATGTTCAGGTACCGTCTTATCCCTCAGAGAGGCACCATAGTTGTCCCGGGCAACCTCCGGCTCCAAAACGCAGAGCTCCCTGGGGGTTTCTAGGGACACCTCTGTGGCCTTCATCACGGTTGCTAGGGGAGATAGCACATCTTTAACTGCAGTCATAGCAACATTTTTATCTCTAGTGAGCTGCACTAGCACATTAGCAGCTGGGCCATCAACTTTAGCCAACACAATATTAAAAGTTTTACCCATCACATTGTCACAATCAAGTTTACCACTTGCCTCCCCACTGGACAGGGCACTGCAGCGAGGCAAGTCCTTTTCCACACAGACAGTGGATCTCCCATTTGGGGTCATTTCAACTGCAGTGTGCACATTCCCATAGTCAATATTTTCCATGCATTTACCAGCAACAGTCTTACCGATCACTGTAACAGGGGTTGCCATGTTCATTTGAGTACGTTGTCTATCCTTTATCGTACTTTCACTGGCCAACTCTCCCTGGTGGCCATGGGATGAAACTGCAGCAGCTACGACTGACTCCTTAGCACCCCCTGCAGGTACAACAGGTACTTCCTCACTGTTGCCAGAGGTGACTGAAAACATATTTTCACTGGAAACTGGCTCAGCCTCATTACCTCCAGGTGCACCCCAGAATCTAGGGCAAGACAATATTTCGTGCCCCAGCTGGCCACATTCCAGGCATGGAAAATTTTTACACCTATCTGTGGGACGCCCCTCTACATCTCCACAGTAGCTCCTCCTTCCGGATCACATTTGGCCTCTCGTTGCTAAGGGAGATGACACTCTTCCAGATGTACTTTGCTGACTCTCCCAAACGCAGTGACTTTGCGATCCTTGAAACATTGTTGCTTTCAGCTTGCCACGCTCCTCTATCGGCAATACGTTTCTCACGTGGTTTGCAGACTTGATATCTCCACCGTTGCTACGGGCAACCACATACCTCTCGAACTTCTGATCCGACTTTTGGACACTCCTGGCACTCAAATTAGGTTTTCCAAACATTGTCGCAGACATTTGTCGGGCCATGTCACCTTGTCTTGGAGACTGAGACAAAGGGCACTTGGAGACTGCATGCCCCCACTCGCTGCACCGCAAACAGCGCACTTGGTTTCCGGTCTTGTCAAGTTTTCCCACACTGCATCTGCTGGACCCTGTCTCAAGCGGTGTCACTTTCACACTTCTCGCAAAAGCTGATGGTTTAATTGCAGCAGAGTTGCCAGGGACAACAACACCCCTCTCCCAGGCATGGAAACTTGGTTGATCTCTCTTTATATCAAAGGTTGGCTTGCCTTCCACTTCAGCTTGGTCTAATCCTGCCAGGTGTCGCTTGCACCAATCCACTGCAGATTCAAACGCTGGTGGACGCTCCACACTAGCCAACTTTGCACTCATTGCACCAGGGTTGCTAGGGACAACAGCAGCCTTTTTTCACTTGGAAAACTCTGTTCAGGGATGTATGGGGTTCGATCAGGCAGCAACAACCCCTCCAGCCTCAGAGCTCTGTCTATCATCTCAGCCATCCTTGCTTCTTTTAGGAGTTTTGATCGCCCCATACTCACAATCACTCCAAGAAAAAAAAAAAAAAACTTTGCACAGTTCAGCAACAAATTGGAGCACTGTCACTTTAAAGCAAGTTGATTTTCAGTTCATGCAAGCTCTCCTCAGCTGCACACACAGATTGTGCTGTCTCAAGCACACAAACACAGTTCATATAAATGATGAACTTACTTTTGCAGGGATCTCCAGTTCTGCCAAGATTCCCCTTTCACAGCAACATGCAATGCCTTTTGCCTGGCTGCCCTTCCGCACACAGCCAACAGTTCCTGACGTGAAATCACTGTAGAGCAAGGACCCGGATTTTACCATCTTGTGCCCGCTGAATCCACCACTTGTAATATTGGGGGTTGTTAGCTCAAGTGGGATATGCGTTTTAAGCGATTCACGCCAGTCAGGAACTGTCTTTAAG
Organism: Rana kukunoris; assembly: GCA_029574335.1. Lineage (NCBI taxonomy): Eukaryota > Metazoa > Chordata > Amphibia > Anura > Ranidae > Rana > Rana kukunoris. The sequence goes on from CM056050.1 coordinate 343,974,724, forward strand.
GGCTTGTTGGCCCACTTTTATTGAAAAGGCAAAAATAAACAAAAGTCCGAACATAGGTTTCCCACGCAGGGGGTTTTCACTATCCACACAAAACGATAGCTTCAGCCTCCTGGCTTACAGGTGTAAAGAAAATACCAAGCCACCTGGCTCTCCTCAGCAGTAGCCCAACTGCTTAAGCTCCAGCATGGAACCTTCCTGACTCCTGTCAGCAACCTCACTCAGGTCTCTGGGGTTTCACACAGTGCACCCTGCACTCTCCAGCTTATTCAGTGCCCACCTGCACTCTCTGGGTTCTCCCTTACAAGCCTGGTCTCCTCGGGAGGGTGGAGCCCAGAATGCTGGTCCTGAGTTTCCTATCAGGCCCACACACACCTGCATAATCAGTGTGCTGACCCATCTGAAAATATGGACCCAGGACTGGGGATTTTATCCCACCCGGATCTCTACAAAATCCCCAGGCTCCAGGTCCCAAAGCTTACTTCATTACAAATTGAGGAAACTGAAATGCCAGTTTCCCCTGAAACCAGTAAATACGCTGGAGCCCCTCAACCCGACCGGTTGAGAACCCTGGGTCACCACACTCCTGGGGTACCACACTACTACAGTGGTTAAATGCAAATTTGGCCTAAAATGTTGTGGTGTATCGGAATCTTTGCCTGGCTTAGGTAATGTTATCACCAATGCTTTTAACATTTCATTTGGAAAAGCCAAGGACAAGACTGCGTTTTTGAATGTTTGGCATAGATGGGAAGCTAGAATGTCCTAAAATTTCTTGTAATATTCCCCCGGTAACCCATCGGAGCTGGATGATTTGTTATTGGGTAGCGACTGTGAATTGGGGTATTAAGTGTGTGTAGTGTTTTTTTGGGCTGGGTCTTTGCCTTTCTTAAGAATGACCAAAAGGTGAGCTGGGGTGAGAGGTTTGGTCTGAAGGATCAGATGCTGCAAGAAATTTCAGGATTAGGGTAGCGTTAAAGCTGTTATAATAGTGGGGAGTGATGCCATCAGGGCCTTTTACACTATTAGTTAGTGCTTACTAGAGCACCTGCCTACTGCCTCTCCTTCACCCCCATCCCTCCACCCTCCTCGGCTTAGTTTGGAGTATTCTCCCATATTGCAGGCTGTATAGCTGCACGTAGATCATCACGGGGGCAGGGACATGGCGGCTGCGGTTGCAGCAGGAGTCAGGCTTCCCCTGTTCTCCACGCTGAATATCTGAGGAGAGATCCGGAGGCTCTGAACTAGCTGGTGACCGGACCCCCACACCGGCTACTACAGATCTGATCTGTGGGATAATAGAAGCATGGAAAAGTGGTAAGACTATACAAGGGGATGGGGTGTTTCTTCTCTTTCTTTTTCTCTTGCTTTTTTCCTTTTCTCTGGATTTGTTGCGGTCTTCCAGGTGCTCTCTATGATGAACCAACGCCACAATAAATGTATTATAATGTTATAATGTTATATGTTATAATGTAAGGGGGGGAATACCCCAAGTAAAAGGTACACAGTAAACATAGAGCTCCTTTTTTGGGGTGCGAATGTGGCATGTCTCCAAGAGACGCATATTGCCCACACTTCAGGGCACAGACTGGCTTTACAGTCGTTCCCTATGTGGTTTTATGGCGACTCAACATGTAGCCACTCAAGGGGCTGGGCCATAGGTTTTGATAAGACCATGGTGTTTACATTAAGAGAGCAACTGGCAGACACAGAGGGGAGATTTCTCTTCATAAAAGGGACTCTGTTTAATGTGGATCGTACATTGGCAAATATATACTTCCCAAATAGGATTTATTTTGAAAAAAAGTATTAAAATGTTATTTTTATTATTAAAAAGTATTTAAAGAAGGTAAACTTATAATGGTGGGGGATTTAAACTTGAGAATAGATCCGCAGATAGATACAACAGGGGGTCCCTCTCGCTACACAGACAAAAGACAGAAGGTCATAGAAAAATTACTATTGGAACATCAGCTGGTGGATACAAGGAGGGTTAGGCACCCAGGAAATAGAGACTACACTTTTTAATCCCCAGTCTACGGGACATTTTCAAGGATTGATTATATCTTCATAGAACATCAATTATTATAATTTCTTAAAAGTGCGGAGATTAAAGCAATTACTTTATCTGAATAAATAATAGGAAGGGAAAGGACTGGAGACTAAACAACTCCCTTATTCAGGACCCGGGGATAAATAAGAAGATCAAGCAGGAACTTGAAAATATATTTACGGTAAATGATACACCAGAAATTTCCCGCTCTGTCCTGTGTGAAGCACATAAGGCTGTCATAAGGGGTATATAGATAGGGGCAGGCACAGGAAAAGGGGAGAGAAATGTTGTACTGTATATAGAGAGATACAGGTCTTAGAACAAATGACAAGACCCCAAGGTATTCTGGAGAGACAGGAATTAGTAGCAAAAAGGGCACAATTAGGGGACCTTTTAGAACAAGAGAAAAGTGCACCTTCCATATGGTAAACAAGGAGAGGTATCAATAGGGAAATACATCTGGGAAGTGGTTGGCCAGAACAATAAGGGGAAAAAAACACCTTTCTTTTATCCCTAAAATCAAGAACGACCAGGGAGAGATGGTTCATTCTTCCCTGGAAATAGCAGAGGTTTTCCATGAATACTCATTATATAATGTGAATTGGAGGGAGGTACGTAGGGAGGGAGAAATCTATGAGTACCTGAGAGACCTTGACCATCCCATGTTGCTTAAGGAGAAATTTGAGCAACTTGAAGCTCCAATCACTCAAAAAGAAGTAAGAAGAGTAATAAATAGTATAGCTATGGGAAAGTCTCTGGGCTCTGATGGGTACTCTATCTTATATTATAAGAGATTTCAAAAGTTTCTGATCCCTAAACTATGCAAATATCTTAACGCCCTGGTTGAAGGAGAGACCCTGCGGGAGGAAACATTACTGGCCTATATAACCCTCATCCTAAATGAAGGAAAGGATCCAACAGTTCCAGCGAGTTATTGTTAAAGGGGTGTTCCAGCCAAAAAATGTGTTTATTAAAAGTCAGCAGCTACAAAAAGTGTAGCTGCTGGCTTTTAATAAACACTCACTTACCTGCTCCTGCGTTCCAGCGATGCGCCGACCGGGGCTCCGCTCCTCTCCCCCCCTCCCCAGTCGGCGTCTCCATCCCGACTGTGGGCACCCAGCCGTGACAGCCTTCGGCTTCACGGCCGGGCACCCACTGCGCATGCGCGAGCCGCACTGCGCATGCGTGCGCGGCGCGGCTCGTCGCTGATTGGACAGGCGATTGCCTAGGACCTGTCAGTGTCCTAGGCCATCGCCTACAGGGAGGGGCTGAAATAAGGTGATTACGCCTCTCGCCTTATCAGCCCCTCGGCGGAAGCAGGAAGTGGGACAGGAAGTCCCACTCCTACTGAAGCCCCCACTCCCCCCCCAAAAAAATTACATGCCAAATGTGGCATGTATGGGGGTGAGGAGTGGATTAAGAGGAAGTTCCATTTTTGAGTGGAACTCCTCTTTAAATACAGATATAAAGATTTTCTCTAAATTAATAGCGGAAATGTTAAAGCCCCCACTACCAAACTGGATAAACAATGATCAAGTAGGGTTGGTATCAGGGAGAGAGGGGAAAGATAATGGCCTGAAGTCACTGTGTTTGATTCATGAAGCAGAAGGGGGGAAGACTCCAGTCACATTCGTGTCGATTGATGCTGAAAAAGCTTTTGACAGGGTGGACTGAGATTTCATGTGTGGAACATTAAGACATTTGGGTATTGGGGTAAAAATTATGAAATGGATATCAGCCTTTTACCATCATCCAATGGACAATTTTAGAATAAATGGGGATTTATCCCACCTTTGGGCATATTTAACGGGACAAGGCAGGGGTTCCCCCTGTCACCAATGCTGTTTGTAATAGCATTGGAACCCCTGTTAGCGGATATCCATAAAATCCCAGATATTGGAGAGGTAAAAGTAGAGGAAAGGGAGTTTAAAGTGGCTGCATATGCCGACGACATGATTGTCTATGCGTCTAATCCTAGAATAACAATCCCAGTTATATTAGATGAGTTAACTAGATACGGAAAAATTACTAACTTCAAAATAACTATGCCAAGGGAGGAACAACATGTGATTGAACCTAAATTCACCTTTGTATGGTGTAAGGAGGGATTGGGGTCTCTGTGAATAAAACAGACTGCATCCGTAAGGACTATGTTTAAGGCCAATTATATACCAGCACCTAATAAGATTAAAGAACACTTGGAGAGCCTGAGACATAAGCCCCTCTCATGGACAGGAAGAATTAACGCCTTAAAAATGAATATTCTACCCAAGGTTGACTTATATTTTCCAAATGATCCCAATAACAGTTCCCCAGGACTATTTTAAGAAATTAAGATCAATGATATTAAAATATATCTGGGCACATAAAAGGCCCAGAATCGCATATGCAATACTGATGAAAGCTAAAAGGTCGGGAGGACTAGCAGCCCCAGATTTCGAGAAATACTATCAGGCGATTTGTATCTCTCGGATGGCAGAGTGGATTCATAATAAAGAGGTGAGAAGGAAGGTAAATATGGGATTTCACAAAGCAAGGTGGATTTAGGGAAGATGGTTTGGATACCACGGCAACACCTAGAATTAGCTAACAGTACAAAAGCTAAAAGCTGTCACAGCCAGGTGCCTACAGTAGCAATGAGGACACTGGCCGGAGAGGGTCAGAGAGGAGCGGAGCTCCAGATGGTGCGTCGCTGGAATGTGGAGCAGGTGAGTGCATGTTTATTAAAAGCCAGCAGCTACACTTTTTGTAGCTGCTGACTTTTATTAAACATGAAAAATGCCTGGAACACCCCTTTAACACTTTTAAAATTTGGGATGGGTTAGAAAGAAGGCACCATTGGGGTCATAATTCACCACTATTATCGATATTGGGCACAGACTACTTCAAGCCAGGGAAATAGGAACACATATATTTCACTAGATGAGCAAAAAAAGAAGAAATATTATTACAAGATGTAATGAAAAGAAATAGGATTAGCACGTATGAGGAAATCACACTAAAAATGGGGAAATAAGCCACTAGATAAATAGAGGTACACACAATTACAGCATTTTACACAATTACTGCCACAACCACTATGGGGAAAAAGACACATGAGGACAACAGAGAAATTTTTTTGTTCTCCCCTTTTAAATTAAATGATATCCAAAATCTATAGGATACTAATTAATAAAATAGAACTGGAATTCCCTCCATATTTGGGGAAATTGGAAGAGGAGACTGCTCAGAAATGAGGAATGTAGAAGGAAAATTCTGAGAAAGGTGTGCCATTTCTCAGGAGACATAAAGACAGTTGAAATGTGTTACAAACTCCTGGCGAGATGGTATGTGACCCCCCCAGAGGGCGCATATGGTCAGGGCAGAGGGACCCCCAACTTGTGATGCCCCAGGGACCTTTGCACACCTCTGGTGGGAATGCACCAAGATCCAACCTTATTGAGAGGGAATCTTGGCAGCAACCTACCAAATCGCAGGAGAACAGATTCAGAAGAATCCCTGGGATTGTCTATTTCACAATACAAGAAAAACGGCCCCTGAATATAAGAATACTTTAGTTCCATTTCTTTTAAATGCGGCCAAAAGCCTGATTCCAAATCTCTGGAGGTCCCTGGAAGTTCAGAGTATGAAGGACCCCCCTTTGCCACCAGTCCACCGCCACTCAATTTGATCAATACTTCACATTTCCTGCCCTCCCACCCAACTTGTTTCACTCTGCCCATTGGCCTTTTCTTATTTTCACTTTTCACATTTCTACATTAGAGGTGCTCGGGGAGCCCTTAACCTCCTGGACGAGATGGGTTTCGCCTTTGTACATGCACCCTTGGCTCTCGACACTATGTCTTTGTGTGACCTACGGTCTTGGACACCTTGCCCACAGGCACAGCTGCAAGTCAATCTATCCTATTAGTTCTGGGGGGGCATTACTTCCCCCCTCATCTCTATATAGTTCATTGACCTTATTCATGTATCCTCCTATTGCAGACAGTGCACATACACGCTCCTGATGAGCGTCTCAAAACCGCGAAATGCGTCGAGCTACCATGAGATACACACCTACCCAGATATGTGTCCATACCATTTTTACCCTACAGGGACGCTAAGACTGTTAAACGTGCAGATGTTACTATTTTGACTATATTACTTAATAACCTGCATTACATAAGAGGGGGACGGGGTCACCCGCACGTCACTGGGAAAGTCTGGGCTTTTCCTTGCGTCAGAGAGGGACGGGGTCCCATGACCTGTGGCCCCGCCCTCACCTACATAAGAGCTGTCACTGCTGAAGGCGCATCATTTGCTGGGCTGTCTCCGCTAGATCCTGGACCTGGGTGAAGAGGAGATCTTCTCATCACTGGTCCCCGGAGAGGATATCACCCGTCGCAGGATACAGACAGCGTTGGAACGGAGACCCAGAGTGGATTACCACCGCTGGAATTCTTATTTTATTTTTTAATAAAGGACTTTCCCAACTGTGTCTGTGTTTTCTTTTACAATTATTTACACTTTCTTTGTGAAATGGTAGAGGTACAATGTACCCCATTACCAATTCACATAGGTGGGAGCCAGGATCTGGGTGTCCCCTTTGTTAAAAGGGTCTTCCAGATTCTGATAAGCCCCCCACCCGCAGACCCCCACAACCACCGGTCAAGGGTTGTGGGGATGAGGCCCTTGTCCCCATCAACATGGGGACATGGTGCTTTGAGGGGCCCCAATGTTGAGGGCATGTGGCCTGGTATGATTCAACGGTTCAGGAGGGGGGCCATTCTCTCATCCCCCTCTTTTCCTGCGGCCTGCCAGGGTGCTTGCTCAGATAAAGGGTCTGGTGTGGACTCCACGCTATTTTTTTTTATTTGGGGTGGCGTTCCACCTAAAATCCATACCAGACCTGAAGGGTCTAGAATGGATATTTGGGGGGAACCCCACGCAATTTTTTTTTTAATTTGACGTGGGGTTCCCCTTAATATACATACCAGACCTGAAGGGCCTGGTAATTGAATTTAGGGGTACCCCAACACATTTTTTTTATGAATGACTTTTCTCTGTATTGCCGGGAGCTGACAATTCATTATAGCTGCAAGTGATTTTAAATTACTTTTTTTCCTTCAGAAATTACACTTTGTGCAAGGGACAGTTATAAGCAGGGGAAACAAGCGCTACTTCACAGGCATACTATACACCCCCCCCCAGGTACTAAATTTAAAGGAATATTTCACTTTTATTTTTTCACTTTAAGCATTATTAAAATCACTGCTCCCGAAAAAACGGCAATTTTTAAAACTTTTTTTTGCATTGATACATGTCCCCTGGGGCAGGACCCAGGTCCCCAAACACTTTTTAGGACAATAACTTGCATATTAGCCTTTAAAATTAGCACTTTAGATTTCAAACATTCTAGTCCCATAGACTTTAACAGGGTTCTAAGTTCACACAAACTTTTGGTCTGTTCGCAGGTTCTGGTGTGAACTGGATGAGGGGGTGTTCGGCTCATCCCTAATGCTGAGTAAATCACAATTTACTGGATCTAGCTGGATAAATATGTGAATAATTTGCTGGTATAACATAACACATATTTATGTATTTCAACATTATATTTAGTAGTTAGTTTAAATACTGTGGAAACGGAGTACTAAACTGGAAACAGGATGGTTAATTGAACATCAGCCTGTTTCTGCTTTTTTTAATTCTCATTTATATATATATATATTTTTTTTTTAGTTTGGCAGTATTTCAACACACCATGTGTTCTGAATGGGAAACAAATGGCAATGCATATTACAGCTGTCCTTTAATATTCACAGGCTATGTTGTATAATATTCTACAATTAAAATGAAAACTATCATTAAACTGTTTATTAAAATGAAAATGACAAGCTGAAAATAATCTTGTCACTACTGCCAACATTTAAAGGATGTGAATATTTTAAAGTGACAAGCTTATGCCAGGAAACATAAAATTCTGATCGTTATGTGCCATATGTATGTATTTTGCATGTATATTTTTACTTATAAATATTGCAAGCCTGTTTAAAGTTCTTTTAAGACTATAAATTTGCATATACTAAGTTCGTAAAGGAGCAGAATTTTCTTTTTTCCTGACAGTATTATTTTGTAGGATGTTGGATTACTGCTCAAGCTTATTTTGATCTGCTTGTTGTTTTCATTATTTACCTAATATGAATCTTTGGTTTGTCCATGCACGGCAAAGCTACAGGTCCACTGTAATTTAGCACAATCCAGAAACATATTCCTACCTTCCTTTGACTTTCATGTCACTCCAATCAACCACTGACAGTAAAAGAAGGTATTGTGTATGCTACAAGTTCCTGGAGTTGTAGCATACCGTATATATGTAGGGCTAGTGACTCTCCTTGGCTATGCATGAGCACTGTCATGACCACTTAAGTGCTCCTGCTCCCTATTCCAGCAGCCGGGTGTTGGCTCTTGCATTCTCCCTCTCTGTGTTCACCTGTTAGGTGATTGATCTGCTCAGTCACCTGATATAAGCAAACTGAGCACTCTATCCATCACTTGTAATAGAGACACATCTATCTGTATTGTTCTGGACCAAGCCCCTGTTAGTCTGCCTTGTTTGTCGTTGAATCCCTTGTGTTTGACCCAGATTGGACTGGACTATCCCCTGAACACAGCCTGCCTCTACCTGGACTGTCTTTGAACCACACAGTCTGCTAGCTGCCAGTAACCTGTTGTTTGTTCTAGATTGTCCGTGCTCTGTGAGCAGAGAGATGGTGACTGTCAGTCAGCAGTTCTCTGCTCTGTCCCACCCCCCAACCCACACTCACTGGATCGCTGGGCTGTGGTGGGGGCAGGAGAGGCCAGCTTGGGCTCTCAGTGGCTCGCTGCAAGGCTGAGCAGGGTGCTGGTCTAGTCATGTGGGCAGATCCTGATCATATGATCGTGATCTTTACTGAGCCTGGACCAGCTTCAGACAACTGTCTGCTGAAAATGGGTCACAGGAGTACAGAATGAACTGCACTCCTGTGATCCACAAGATACAAGCTTTGACTGTACGTTTCCTTTGAATCAAGTAAGTACAGATAACACTAAATCATCGTTGAAGCCAAGCAGTATTTCAGAGCTTTAGTTGCACCTGGCTTTTTTTAACAATAGCACCTGGCTTAACTTTAAAGTCCCTCAAACAGTAGCGGAAAATAGGAGGGGCCACCAGTAATTAAGAAGTATAATATGTGTGCTGTATATGTCACAGGCTACCAATCATAACGGAGCTTGTTATTAGAGATGCAAAATACCTTATGCAGCAGAGATTTTTACCAGAAAGATAAGATGTAAATCTGTATGGGGGTCATCCAAATATTACCCTGCTACTTGTAGTTAGACCCCTGTATGCAACAGTTCCTGCTGATTTACTTTGTGAATAATGTGGATGTTCTGTGCTGATTTTTTCACTGTAAAGTATGAAAACTGAGCTCCTTTTACCTTACAATTAGGGAAGATCATTGCATACAGAATGCAAACAAAATGAGAGCATCTGTGTACACTAATTGGCATGATTGTACTTTTTACAAGTGTATTACAAAATCATTAGTGATGAGGGAACTGTTGTAAATGAACTCATGCAGCTCACATCTATCCTGGAGTCATAGCTCTATAAACCATATTGGTTAGACTTAAACTAATAGATGAATTGTTTTTTTACTTTACTCCAGGAAATGTTAAATTCTCAAACATAAATATGGCTTAGGCATAGAAACCTTATGTTTGCACATGAAATAGGCATTACATTATTGAACACCATATTTTTTTCATCAATTTTTATTTTTTATCACTGTCTCAACTGGCTCTTTTTCCTTCTTTACTCAATGGATAACTATCAACCCGTATCACCAGCTTATCACTGGAGTGATCACACATGCGGTGGTCTTTGTGAATTAACTCATAAATACAAACAACTTCCAAGATCGATAATATAACATGGACTTGCTAAACTCATTAGCCTGTTCAGTAATGCCTTTAGTGAAATTAGAAATATAGGGCCAGATTCACAAAGCACTTAAGCCGGCGTTTCAGGAGATGCGCGGCGTAATTGTAAATATTCGCCTGCGTATCTATGCGCCGTAACCCCAAAACGATATACGCCAGAAATCTAGAAATTTTCGACCGACGTAATTTCCATAGACCGGCGCATCGTGCGCGCAAAAAATGCGCTAGACACACCATTGATTTGCTATTCAAATATGCAAATGAGGGAGATACGGCGATCCACAAAAGTACGTTTGTGCAGTGCAGGCTACGGGCTGTGCGCATCAGCTGCACGTCCTGTCTAAAATTAGTCCATAAAAAAACAGGTTTAAAATTAGACAATCCGTCTACATGTCAGCTAAAGCAACACTGTTAGGGACGAGCTGAGCAGCCACACTTGCAGGACAACAATCTGTATGCCAACATGCCAGGGGCATCCTTGCTCATAGCTATACTACTGACTTTAGATGAGCGCAGAAGGAGGAGGGCACGGGAGAGGATATACTGCGCACGCATAGACCGGAGAATCTTTGGCATGAGTGACCCCTCCCATCACAATTAACCACAACCCTGAGGTGTCAAACCAACCCCTCGCATCTTCAGATTCACCCCTGCTGCCATCATGGAATTAACCACAACCCTGCAGGAGGACATCACCAGCCCAACACACCGCTCACATGCAGTGCAGCCACTGGTCAAGGTCCTGGCAACACTCCATTTCCTTGCCAGTGGCTCTTTTCAAAGAACAAGTGGAGTGGTGGGTCACAATCCTCCATGAGCAGATGTGTGCACCAGGTTATCCCTGCAATTCTCAGACGTATGGCCAACCAAATCATCAAACCCACCCAGGAGGACCTGCGGCAGAAGGCAATGACAGATTTCTACAGAATTGCCAGATTCCTGAGCACCGTGGTGGCCATTGATTGCACACATGCCACCCCCTGGCACACCCTCCAGCCCCCCCCCCATACATCGTGAGACCCCAGATCCCCCGCACATATTACCGCAATCGAAAGGATTGGCATTCCATCAACGTACAGGTGATATTCAATGCCAAATGCCTCATATGGCACGTCCGTGCCAAACAACCTGGATCCAGCCATGACAGCTACATATACAATCATAGCCCCATCCCAATGGAATTCGAACAGAACATGTATGGGGACAGCTGGCTGGTTGGTGAGTGACATGGGAGTCAGGCATGACTGTCCCCCCCCCCATGATGCTAAAATCACAAGGGGCACATGCACTACTAACATCCTCCTGTCTTTTCCCTTCCAGGTGACTCTGCATATGAATTGGGACCCCATCTCATGACTCCTTTCCGAAAACCCCAAACCCCTGGAGAGGAAAGATACAATGAAGCACACGCCAAAACCTGTGAAGTGGTGGAGCGCAACTTTGACCTCCTGAAGTCATGTTTCCGATGCCTGGATAAGTCTGGGGGTACCCTGTTGTATTCCCCAAACTTTGTATGCCAGATCATCGGTGCATGTTGCATGCTGCACAACTTCGCAGTGAGAAAGGGCCTGGAGATTGACATACGTGATGACCTGACAATCCCCCCCTAACCGAGGCTACCCCGTCTTCTGAGGGAAGAGCAGCCAGGAGACAGCTCACATTAGGCATCTTTGCACATTAAACACACACATTAATCATGGCACAATGAGAATGCATTACATGTATTCTCAATTTTGAGATGGGTGGCAGTACTGGCGGGAAGTCGGAATCAGTGACAGTGCTAAGAGGAGTTCTGATTAGCCAACTTAGGTGCTCTTGATCAATGTCATCTGCTGATCTTAGAACTGTAGTGGGGACTTTAATGGCAACTATAATCACAGGTAGTGTTACTCACTGTGTCTCCGGCTTCACTGTGTCTCCAACTTTGTGGTGTCTCGTAGCAGTGACACCTATGCCAATATCAGGAGATAGTTTTTTTTTCTTTCAGCCCCTCCTACTTCACATTCCTCACCAGTCAGCAGACCTCTAGTCTCTTCCCCCTAGTTATGCCATGTACCGAATGGGCAGCTGCGAAGAGGCTGAGTGGGTGGCTGTAGGCTCTTAGAACAGCCCAGCTGGGTAGCCACAGGTTCCAGGGACAGCCATTCTTGGCGGCTGCAAAAAGACTGGGAGAGAAGCGCAGGCTTCAGGAACAGCCCAGGATTTGGTGACCCCTGGCAAATTGTCATTCAACCCCCGAGGGGGTCCCGACCCCCAGATTGAGAACCAGTGCACTAGAACATCTTTTGAAGTATAAAACAAAACATACCTAACTTTTTTTTTCTAGGTGTCTTCAGTCTTGTCCAATGACACCACAAGTCCAGTTCTTCCAGACCATCTTCGCTAACAGGAAGTGTTTTAAATAATGCTGGATAGCACCTAACCTGAAAGAGGAGCATCAGAGAAATTACATAGTGAGGCGTTGGTGAATAGTGGGAGAATAGGTGAGTAGAGCACCCAGGGGATTAGGTGAGTAAAGCACCCAGAGCTGCATTTTTATTTTCAGGTTTTACTGGTACTGTAGCTTTATTTATTGTTCTACCCAAGCAGGACCCATGCTACCACATATCATGTATACTAGTTGGTAAAAGGAAAGTATTGAATACAAACGGGTAATTTCACAGTTTTCTTAAAAACTACTAATTTCAGGTAACTGAACAGTACATGTTTTTTAAACCATAAACAACATGTTTTCTATACTGCTCAAAATCAGTGATTGTGCAAAATAAGTGAAGTGGAGACTCCATTCAAGGCTCCAATATTAACTTTTGCTACAGCAAATAGATGTCAATACGCTACCTTGCTGGCAACATCTTTTTCTCCAGATTCTTCTGGGTTCACCATCTTTGACCATTACAGCCCAGGATGACTTAGGGTGACATTCAAACTTCTTTTTTATTTTATTTTATTAAAATAACAAATATGTCATAATTAAAAGGTGCGCTATAGAAATCAGAAATTGCAGAGTAAAAGGCTCATAATAATCATTAATCGCCACAAAACAAACAATAGTATAACAGCTAATGAAACTATATAAAAAAGTCCTTAAACACACAATGGTTCCTTCCACCGGTGAATAAAACAAACAGTCCACATAAACTCAAAAGCTGTTATGGCAAACTGATAGAAGATATCCTCCACCGATAGTGTAATGAATTTCTGCTTACCAGATTTACCGTGGTCTCTTAATCAAAAGAAGACCTAAAATAGCATGTGGGTGTCACAGCAGGATTTGGAAGCGTGGTGTTCCAGATGCACTAACGATCACAGCTTCAATCGGTAGATAGAAAACCTTGAGGGCATAGGCATGGAAGACATATAGGACCGCAATAGTGTGAAATCGTAAAACATTTATTTAAAAACAAAAGACAAAAAACGCACTTACATGGTGACAGTGCTAAATGGCATGGTAATCTGTGGCTCCGGCCGGAAGCATAAACAGATCCCCGTCCAAAAGTATGGAGAATGTAACTCAGCAGGGGGTGATTCTGGTGCAGTACACGTTCCGCCTACTTGATTAAGAGACCACGGTAAATCTGGTAAGCAGAAATTCATTACACTATCGGTGGAGGATATCTTCTATCAGTTTGCCATCACAGCTTTTGAGTTTATGTGGACTGTTTGTTTTATTCACCGGTAGAAGGAACCATTGTGTGTTTAAGGACTTTTTTATATAGTTTCATTAGGTGTTATACTATTGTTTGTTTTGTGGCGATTAATGATTATTATGAGCCTTTTACTCTGCAATTTCTGATTTCTATAGCGCACCTTTTTTCTTTTCTTTATATGCTGATACTGTCTTTATGTTCCACAGTAAGGTGCAGCTTGCTTTTTTGTGTACTTGAGCAATTTTGTTTATTGCCATTACGATTATCGCAGTTGTCTTTCCAATTTTTTCTAAATATGTCATAATTACCTGCTCTGTAAAATGCTTTTGCACAGAGCAGTACTGATCCTCTTTTTTCTGGAGTCCCCCAATGGTGCTCCAGGCCCCTCCTCTTTGGCTTGTGATGAGGGAGTGAGGGGTGGGACAAAGCCACCTGGTCTGTGTCAATAGACACAAACAGGTTGGCTCGTAAGTGAACATGCTTCGGTGCCCCCATGGAAGGAGGCTGTCCATGGGGGCACCGAAGCATGTTCACTTACGAGCCAACCTGTTTGTGTCTATTGACACAGAGCAGAAGGGTTGGTCCTGCTCCCTCATCACAACATTTGATTGACAGCAGCAGTAACCAATCGCTGCTATCAATCCGCCTAATGAGGAGTGAGACAACAACGGGAGCTGCTGCTCTCATGCACATTGCTGAATCAGATCACGCTCAGGCAAGAAAAAAGGGGGGTGCTGGGGGGGATCCTGCAGAACTTTTTTTTTACCTTAATGCATATAATGCACTTTAATGCATATGTGCACAAGAGTAAATTCATCCCGCAAATGCTGAAAATGTATTTATTTAGAAGTTTTCATGCGCAGCTCAAAATAAGTTTGTCAGCAGCCAGACACATAGTTGTATTGCAGAAGAAACAAGTGAAGCTGATTTACTAAAGTCTAATTGAATATTTACTCTAATTAGTCAATCATGTGACAAGCAAAGTTCCATTTACTCATTTCATCTGCACATGATTGGATAATTGAAGTGAATATTGACACTGTTTGTTGTGTGATCATTTCCATCTGCTTTCTTAAACCAACTTCACTATGTTTTTTCTGCAATAAAAAGTCTGGTTGCTTGCTAATTTTTGCTGTAAAGGGAGCCTGCAGTTAGTGAGGCTGCAAATGGTGACCTTTCCTGAAATGCTATTTGTTTGGCTTTTCAGATCCAATGGTTTTAATACATTTGGAAGATACTGAGGTAGAAAAAGTATGCCGATCAGAAGTTCTGACTTTCTAATCTGCATGCTCTTTCCTGGTTAAGTACCAAAGCCAGAGGCAGCCAGGGAATTAGAATTTTTTAAAGGAGGTCAGCTCCTGTATTTCTCTCAGTAAGGGTACCCTCTTTAGCCAACTATTTAGCCCCTGGTGGATACGCTGTAGCTAGTAGTAATGAATAAACATGTAAGCTTGTAAAACTGTATGATCTGCTGCAGTTATAAGTTGTATGTTGTCTTCACTTGTTCATTAAATGAAATCTTCTCAAATAAAAAAGAAAAAAGAAAAGAAAAGCAAAGCCTTGTGAAAGGATACACAGGGGCACAAAGAGGAGCCTTGTCTTTGATAACTGCAATTCTTCTGCAGAGGGCTTTTAACAGCTAACTACAAAGTCCCCGTCTGTAGGACTTCTAACTATGTTGCCGAAAGGCTCTTAATCAGACCAAGAAGCTTTTAAGTAAGAAGCCACAAGAGGAGAAGCTCAGAGTGTGTGCCCAAGTCATCGAGTTTCACTGCAGAAACGAGATGCTGTCAGTAAGCCTGCAGCAAGGAACATATAAAGATAACAATGAGTTAAAGGGCAATAACACTAATCCTGAAAGGATGTAAAAACCAAGGCTTTTTAAAGTTAAAAATAAGTGCATATCTTATCAAATAGTCTCTTTAGTTCAAAATTCTGATTTAGCTGATAGTTTGCGGGTGACATTTAAAATTCTGTAAAAATGTCTGGCAAACTTGCTTTAATAAGTGTCTTATTCCATTCAATGTAGTGCAATATTGTGATGTATAAAGATCCACAATAGATAATGCTTTTATTATGTACTCAAAAAGTATATGTATAACACACACACACACATGTGTGCGCACACAAACATACACTCAAGTAATTTAGTTTTTTGTATATTTCTGTTAATAAAAATGTATACCAGTAAAGACAGCTTATATTATCAGTAAACTTATACATCATATATTGTACTTGTTTCATACTTAGTAGTTACATTGTTGGTAAGGCTGAATAAAGACATCAGCACATTCAATAGTAGTATTGGAACACTGCAGTTCTAAAATAACACTATTACTAAATCAGGAAAAGTCTGAAGTTGAATAGCACTATGGAAGATTTTTAACATTTGCATTTTTCCTTGCCTAAAATACCTGTTTACTGTTTTTAATTTTTAATTTTTTTTATTGAAATAAAAGTTGGGGTGTTATTTCCCTAGATAAAATAAATGTATATCTTGTCTGTTCCTATAATGTGCTATTCTGGTAAAACTCTGTATAGTGATACTATAAATAATAATAGCTATAATAGTATACATAATGCTCAAAGAAGCAAAGGTCTCCTTTGATTATGAAATAGTAAAGTACTAATACATACAGATCTAAAGTAATATAATAGAGAACATAAGAATAAAATAGAGATGACATGTTGTCTAAGTCTGTAATTCATTATTTTGTCTGAGATCCATTAACTGCTTTCATACTTATACTGCGGCAGGTCAGCTCGTACAGGCACCATAATGTACCTCAAAAATTCTCTGTCGCACAAGCCAATCAGCGAGTCCTGGCCACTGATCAGCTAAGCAAATGGCAAACTATAGCCTTGTGTTGGTAAACATCGCAGGGCTCTCTACAATTAGCAGTGACGTGCTGTCCCCCCCCCCCCCTGCAAAGGAGGGAGTAAAAACTGGCACATTGCTCAGTAAAATCATCACACATTACACATAGTAAACATTGTTAGGCACACAGTTAACCCCTTGATCACCATAAACAGATAGGGCCAGATTCTCAGCGGCGTTACGACGGAGTATCTCAGATACCCCGTCGTATCGCCATTTTTTTTGTCTCGTATCTATGCGCGTGATGCTAAGCATCACTTTTGCATAGATACGCTTCTACATCCGACAAGTTTAAAACCATTACACTTGCGGATCGTAGGTGTAATGACAACTCCGGCCACTAGGTGGCCTTTACGTTGTTTTCGCATTTGCATATGCAAATGCGGTAGTACACCGATTCTCTATCGCTTTTACGCCTCCCCGTCGTCGCGTACGTCGTTTTTGTTCGCGTAAGGTTACCCCAGCTTCTATGTGGAGTAACCTTACGAAGTACCGTCGGATGCCGTCGGGTCCCGTCGGATGCCATGTTAAGTATTGCGTCGGGTCAGCGTCGGCTTTTTCCGTCGCTTACGTCGTTTTACTAACTCGTTCGCGAATAGGGAGTTGCGTAAATGACGCTCACGTCGTTTTGACGTCGGTTTCAACCACGCTTTCCGACATGAGCTGGAGCATGTGCACTGGGCTTTTTCCCCGGCCGGCGCATGCGCAGTTCATTCGACGCGGGGGCGCGCTTAATTTAAATACAAGCCGCCCCATTTGAATTGCGCGGGTTTACGCTGCGCGATTTACGCGACGCAGGCGAAACTTACGGAGCAAGTGCTTAGAGAATAAAGCACTTGCTCTAGTACGATGCGGCAGCGTAGTGTAACTGGCTTACGCTACGCCGCTGGAATTCTTAGAGAATCTGGCCCTTAACCTTTCCAGCCAGTGTCATTAGTACAGTGACAATGTATATTATTATCACTGATTACTGTATTAGTGCTACTGGTGATGTCAGTTTCCCCCATCCTCAGTTAGTGTCAGATGTATGCTGTACTATCATGGTCTCACTATAAGCCCTATTAGGGCTTGACGGTACCACAAGTCAGTGCAAGTAAAAGTATAACACTTTTATCTGTACAAATGTTAAAAACATATGTTGTTTAAATTCACAAATACATGTCACACCCTTAGTACATATACATCTTCCATCTGGTGCAAACATTACATGTTCTTCCCCATAATCTGTATCAATCTGTGGGGTATAAATTGCTTGCTATTTCTTTAATGTTTCAAAGTGAAGTAAAAAAGTCTAAAGAATAGTCCTTTCAACTTAGGAAGCGCTAAAATAATCAAAAATAAAACTACAAATTAAAACATAGAAAATAATAAAGAAAGCCTGTAGCAAAAAATAAAAGAAAAAATGAGCACAGGGAGGCATGAGGAGGTACACAGGCAGGCTGGTCCAAAGGGGGATACAAATTATCTACACTGAAAAGTGCAGGCAGAGGGGATTGGCTCAAGGAAAAGAAGGTGGAGGCAGTGCAGGGGGAGAGGTCACGGAAGCAGACTTCCGGTCAGCACACGTGAAAAGGGAAACGTTCTGTGCTGACACATCTGCCTGCTCTCGCTCCTCTGCAGAGTGATGGCGGCCTCAGAAACGGACCCTCAGGCTCAGCCAGCACAGCCCCCACAGCTGGGATCGGTGCGGGAGCCGGGAGGAATTCTTGACGGATACGGAGCTCAGTGGGACGGGGTCGCAGCTTTTCACCATCCCGGTCCTGGAGCGCAGGAAGACCCACGAGAATGCGGCACCATCCCTGGCATGTGCCACGCTGGGAATGGCGGCTCAGCGGGGGAGGAGTCGCACCATGGGTCTGGGCATGCCTACAGGAGCAGCCGGCGATCCATCAACACCTGGACCCAGTCGGGGTCCAAGGGTCTCAGCGTCGGGGAGAAGCAGCAAGGGGGTGAAAAAGTGTCACACTGCCACAGCCGGGACCAGCATTCCGGTGGGTCAAAGGCGCTAGAAGAACGATGAACAGCCGGGACCTTCAGCGGGCTGCGCACCATTGCCAGTTCAGTCTACAGTCTTCAGGATTTTTCCGGCTTGGAGGGCGAACTGTCCAGTGAGAGCAAGGATGTCGCTCCTCCGCAGAGGTTGGCTACGGTGCATTCTGGATTTATGGCTGTGGGGTCTCATCCTGGTCGGCCCGGTAAGTCTATGTCTCATGTCAACCGGAGGTATCAATTAATCCCGTGTACATTTAGTAACTAGTTACAGGCATTTGCCATTCTGGTGAGTGTTATCTGGGAAAAAGCACCAGAGAATTGTTCCCCACTGTTCTGCTCTCTGGATTCCATTAGCGGAGCCCAGAGGGTCTATGGTGGCATAGCGTGCCTGCGGTACAATGAACACAACACAAGGCCATACATCCGTCGCTGTGATAGGATCATAAGGACATCAGTCTGTGGATGAAACTTAGGTCCTCTCCGTGGACATCAACATAATTTTTTCGAATGGGTCCGGGAGTCCAAACGCCCCTGGACAACCGGCCTCAAAAAGGCGGGGTCAGTGTTGGCAGTTCAATGAGGGATCTTGTACGTTCCGCGCCAACTGCCGATACAAACATGAATGCTCGCACTGCGGGGGGCTCACCCCCTCTCTCGTTGCTTTAAGGCAGGAAAATCTCATGCCGACACTACAAGAAAAAGGCCGGACGCCGGTGAGGGTGGACATGATGTCCCTATTTCTAAATAGGTATCTGGATCATGCTGCTGCATAGTTGTTAAAGGAGGGTTTCACAAAGGCTTTTTCAATCCCTTGCTCCCTCTCTTGGATTTCCCCTATAATCTTAGGTCCGCCATGTTACATTCTGAGGTGGTTTCTGAAAAACTTACCAAGGAAGTGTCTTTGGGCCGCATGTGTGGCTCTTTTCCGTACCCCCTTGAAGGATTTGGTGGTATCGTTTTTGGGCGTCGTTCTAAAGAAGAAGCCCAATAAATTTAGGCTTATCCACCATCTCTCATTTCCCCAAAGCATGTGCAGTATCATATAGTTCTTTTGATGCTGCTGTGTTTTAGGTCCGGCGCTACAGACAAGGGGCCCTTATGGCAAAAAACGGACATAGAGACAGCTTTATGTTTACTTCTAGTTCACCCGAGTAGTTTTCATCTCTTAGGTTGCCAATGGTTGGGGACTTTTTATGTGGACCACTGCCTACCTATGGGCTGCTCTATCTCGTGTACCCTATTTGCGGGACGTGTCGGGGGCTGTCAGGGAAGGCATGGCTGTGTATCCCTGACCCGGCTTGCTCTCACTAACCCTGTTTGCTTGATACCCTGACTTTGGCTTGCTTTTGGACTTCTCTTCTGCCTGCTGCTCTGCCTGGTCTGCCAGAACGTCTTCGACCCAGCCTGCCTGACTTTGCATCTGCTCCTCCAGCCTCCTGTAGTTCTGCTCTATGAATCGAACCAGTTCCTGCTTCACCTGCGATCCAGTCTGCCAACAGTTCTGGTCCACCCGGATTTCCCAGTCCACCTGCTGCATCTCCAGCAATGAGCATCCAGCCATACCAATCCTGGATTTATCCTAGGCACTCCGGTGCGGCGTTAGAGGCTCTCCTCTACATATTAGGCTCACAATCCAGGTACGTGACAGGGGCCAATTCAGTGATTCATTACCTGGATGACTTTTGTTATATTGGCCCTCCAGCCTCCAGGTTATGCAATCTACTGCTAGCAACGGTGCATCACATAATGGAGCGGTTTGGTGTTCCTCTTGCGGTGGACAAGAATGAGGGCTCTGCGGAGGTGATCAAATTCTTGGGTATCAAGATAGATTCCAGAGCCATGGAATGTTGTCTGCCAGATGATAAGTTATTGGCTCTGCGGGAGGAGGTCTGTTTGGCTGCAGGGAGAACCAAGATTAGGAATGAGCTCCGCGTTCGATTTAAACGTATGTTCGACTCGAACATTGTCTGTTCGTACGTTCGACGAAATTCGATTAAAACGGGGTGTGCCAAATCCGAGTGACGCGCTACGGCCCATAATTCACTGCGGCATTGCGCGCTGATGATTGGCCAAACATGACCCTGCATGCTTGGCCAATCACAGCACGCAAAAAACGAAGAGCCATAATTGGCCAAAGCCACAGTGGCTTTGGCCAATTATGGCTCAGGGCTTTAGCACACGCCCCACACTATATAAGGCCGCCTGCTGGGCAGCCTTGTGTAGTGTGTTCCAGCGCTGAACAGAGATCAGTCAGAGAGACAGAGAGATAGTCTTTTTATATAGCTAGATAGAGCAGGCAGGCAAGTCAGTTTAGCTTAATTTACAGTGTGTAGAGAATATATATACATCCCTAGGAGTTGTACATATATTTATACACTGTATAGCTTAGCTAGATCATCTATTTCTATTTGTCAGGCAGTAGATTGCAGTGTTGTAAGTAACAGCGTTAAAATAAACGCTGTTACCTAACGATGCCCCTTTTGAGGATAACGAGTAATCTACCAGATTACTCTTCCCTTCGTGGTAACGCCGTCCCCATTACTTAGGCCGCGTTACCGCAATTACACATGTACCTGTTGTGTAAGTATCACCGTTGGCGGCCATCCATTATTAAAAAAGCGCGCCTCCCCCTCTGACTGTTCCGTCCGTGATAGGAGGAACACAAATTTTCCCAGCAGAGCCTCTGTTTAGTGTTCAGCCTATCACGGATGCCTTCTCATCCTCAGTCTTGGCCTCATGCGAGAGGACATCCGTGATAGGCGGAACACTGAACAGAGGCTCTGCTGGGAAAATTACTGTTCCGCCTATCATGATCACAGCCTGAGGAGGAGGCGCAGATTTTGAATAATGGAGGATGACCGCCGACGTCTGACATATGGAGAACAGGAGAAGGTAGGGAGATCGTCGTCGAGTCATTTTACAGGCACAGTGAGGCATGTATGATGGCACAGTGACTCACTGTGCCATCATACATGCCTCACTGTGCCTGTAACATGCCTCACATGCCTCACTGTGCCTGTAACATGCCTCACATGCCTCACTGTGCCTGTAAAATGCCTCACATGCCTCACTGTGCCTGTAACATGCCTCACATGCCTCACTGTGCCTGTAACATGCCTCACATGCCTCACTGTGCCTGTAAAATGCCTCACATGCCTCACTGTGCCTGTAACATACCTCAGTGTGCCTGTAACATGCCGCACATGCCTCACTGTGCCTGTAACATGCCTTACATGCCTCACTGTGCCTGTAACATGCCTCACATGCCTCACTGTGCCTGTAACATGCCTCACATGCCTCACTGTGCCTGTAACATGCTTCACTGTTCCTGTAACATGCCTCACTGTGCCAGTAACATGCCTCACATGCCTCACTGTGCCTGTAAAATGCCTCACATGCCTCACTGTGCCTGTAACATGCCTCACTGTCAGTGAGGCATGTTACAGATGGCACAGTGAGGCATGTTACAGATGGCACAGTGAGGCATGTTACAGATGGCAAAGTGAGGGGTCACTTTATACAGTCAGTATATCCCAAAACCAAAATTTTAGCTGGAAAATTAGAGGGTCGTCATACACCAGCAAAAAAAAGTCAGTTACTTTGCTGAGTAACTAATTACTTTGCCAATGTAGTAACTGAGTCTCACTGTGCCTGTGAGGCCCCGTACACAAAAGGAGATATATCCGATTAAAACGGTCCGATGGACCGTTTTCATCGGACATGTCTCCTGGGAGATTTTGGTTTGATCTGTGTACACACGATCACACCAAAATCCCCGCGGACAGACAGCGCGGTGACGTTGACGCTGCCACGTCACCGAACCAGGAAGTAATATACTTCCACGCATGCGTCGAATCCATTCGATGGCACAGTGAGGCATGTTACAGATGGCAAAGTGAGGGGTCACTTTATACAGTGAGTATATCCCAAAACCAAAATTTTAGCTGGAAAATTAGGGGGTCGTCATACGCCGGCAAAAAAAAAGTCAGTTACTTTGCAGAGTAACTAATTACTTTGCCAATGTAGTAACTGAGTCACTAACTCAATTACTTTTTCGGACAAGTAATTTGTAACTGTAACTAATTACTTTTTTAAAGGACGATGAGCAACACTGGTAGATTGTGTTAGCTGCAGTGTTCTAACATGTTGTATTGCCAGTGTGCTGTGTAGTAGCACCTAAACATACTCAGTGTTACAGTACTTGTCCACTTTAATAGCACTTAAACCCATTTGCTGTTACCACACTTGTGCTGTGTAGTAGCACCTAAACGTACTCAGTGTTACAGTACTTGTCCAGTTTAATAGCACTTAAACCCATTTGCTGTTACCACACTTGTGCTGTGTAGTAGCACCTAAACGTACTCAGTGTTACAGTACTTGTCCAGTTTAATAGCACTTAAACCTATTTGCTGTTACCACACTTGTGCTGTGTAGTAGCACCTAAACGTACTCGGTGTTACAGTACTTGTCCAGTTTAATAGCACTTAAACCTATTTGCTGTTACCGCACGTGTGCTGTGTAGTAGCACCTAAATGTACTCGGTGTTACAGTACTTGTCCAGTTTAGTAGCACTTAAACCCATTTGCTGTTACCGCGCTTGTGCTGTGTAGTACCACCTAAACGTACTCGGTGTTACAGTACTTGTCCAGTTTAATAGCACTTAAACCCATTTGCTGTTACCGCGCTTGTGCTGTGTAGTACCACCTAAACGTACTCGGTGTTACAGTACTTGTCCAGTTTAATAGCACTTAAACCCATTTGCTGTTACCGCACGTGTGCTGTGTAGTAGCACCTAAACGTACTCGGTGCTCCAGTACTTGACCAGTTTAATAGCACTTAAACCTATTTGCTGTTACCGCACTTTTGCTGTGCAATACCACCTAAACGTACTCGGTGTTACAGTACTTGTCCAGTTTAATAGCACTTAAACCTATTTGCTGTTACCGCACTTGTGCTGTGTAGTAGCACCTAAACGTACTCGGTGTTACAGTACTTGATCAGTTTAATAGCACTTAAACCAATTTGCTGTTACCACACTTGTGCTGTGTAGTAGCACCTAAACATACTCGGTGTTACAGTGCTTGTCCAATTTAATAGCACTTAGGCCTTGTACACACGAGCAGACACATTTGTTCAAATTGGTCGGACAGACCGATTTGAACAAATCTGTCTGCTGGGGACGTATTGGTTTGATCGTGTACACACGATCAAACCAAAATCCCCGCCGGCAGACGGCACGCTGACGTGGCAGTGACATTGACGCCGCCACGTCACCGCACCAAGAAGTAAAACACTTCCGCGCATGCGTCAAAACCATTCGACACGTGTGCAAGAAGACACGTGTGTCTGTCGGCTGGCCAAATCCGTCGGCTCGCCCATACACACGATCGAATCTGTCTGCTGGGACGGTCGGGCCGACCATTTCCAGCAGATAGATTTGATCGTGTGTATGCGGCCTCAAACCTATTTGCTGTTACCGCACTTGTGCTGTGTAGTAGTGCCTAAACGTACTCGGTGTTACTGTACTTGTCCAGTTTAATAGCACTTAAACCTATTTGCTGTTACCGCACTTGTGCTGTGTAGTAGCACCTAAACGTACTTGGTGTTACAGTACTTGTCCAGTTTAATAGCACTTAAACCTATTTGCTGTTACCGCACTTGTGCTGTGTAGTAGCACCTAAATGTACTCGGTGTTACAGTACTTGTCCGGTTTAATGGCACTTAAACCTATTTGCTGTTACTACACTTGTGCTGTGTAGTAGCACTTAAACGTACTCGGTGTTACAGTACTTGACCAGTTTAATAGCACTTAAACCAATTTGTTGTTACCACACTTGTGCTGTGTAGTAGCACCTAAACGTACTTGGTGTTACAGTGCTTGTCCAATTTAATAGCACTTAGGCCTTGTACACACGAGCAGACACATTTGTTCATAATCGGTCGGACAGACCGATTTGAACAAATCTGTCTGCTGGGGACATATTGGTTTGATCGTGTACACACGATCAAACCAAAATCCCCGCCGGCAGACGGCGCGCTGACGTGGCGGTGACGTTGACGCCGCCACGTCACCGCACCAGGAAGTAAAACACTTCCGCGCATGCGTCAAAACCATTCGACGTGTGTGCGAGAAGACATGTCTGCTGTTACCACACTTGTGCTGTGTAGTAGTGCCTAAACGTACTCGGTGTTACTGTACTTGTCCAGTTTAATAGCACTTAAACCTATTTGCTGTTACCGCACTTGTGCTGTGTAGTAACACCTAAACGTACTCGGTGTTACAGTACTTGTCCAGTTTAATAGCACGTAAACCTATTTGCTGTTACCGCACGTGTGCTCTGTAGTATCACCTAAACGAACTCAGTGTTACAGTACCTTTCCAGTTTAATAGCACTTAAACCCATTTGCTGTTACCGCACTTGTGCTGTGTAGTAGCACCTAAACGTACTCGGTGTTACTGTACTTGTCCAGTTTAATAGCACTTAAACCTAGTTGCTGTTACAGCACTTGTGCTGTGTAGTAGCACCTAAATGTACTCTGTGTTACTGTACTTGTCCAGTTTAATAACACCTAAACAAACTCGGTGTTACTGCACTTGTCCTCTCCAGTTTGTACCTAAAGGTACGAGGTGTGTGTACTGATTGTGTCCTGTGCAGGTCATTACAATGTCTGGAAGAGAGGCAGAGATTCACAAGGGCAAGCAGGCTCTGCATCTAGAGGCAACAGTGCTGGTGGTGGACACGGTGCATCCTCTTCAGCAAGTGGCCGTCTGACACGCCCATCCTTCTTTTCGGGAGCTGGCCATGTTGAGCCTCAACATGCAGAGAAATTAGTAGAGTGGATGACCAAGCCGTCCTCATCCTCCTCATCCTCTCTCACTCAGGCTGAGCATAGTTTGTCTGACAAAGCAGCTGCCAAGGCGCCCTCTTCCCTCTGCACAATGGTATCACACAATCCTTCCCTAGTCCCACCATGTCCTCCTGAGAAGTCCCCCGAACTGTTTCAACACAGTGTTGGGTACATGCTGCATGAAGATGCGCAGTGTTTTGAAGGCTCCAATGATGGAACACAGATAGAGGAAGGCATTAATTTGAGTCCAGAGAGAGGGGGTGGCCGAGAGGGACAGCATTCTGGCAGTGATGTTCCCCCAGCTGGAGCATACTGCCAGGTTTTCAAGGAGGGAGGGGATGATGAGATCACTGACTCTACGTGGGTGCCTGATAGGAGAGAGGAGGAGGAAGAGGAGGAGGAGGAGGAGGAGGAGGAGGATGAGGCACAGGCACATCTCCAAAGAGGCAGGATGCCCTCCAGGGGCCAGCTTAAGTGCAGCACACCAACTGCATTGCATCGCAGAGCTACGCCTGTGCAGGGTGCTGCTGTGTCTCAACGTTACTGCAAAAGTTCTTTGGTGTGGGCCTTTTTTGAGACATGTGCATCAGATCGCACTGTTGCTATTCCCAACATATGTCTCAAGCGTATCTCGTGTGGCCAAAACGTCACCCGCTTGGGCACCACATGCTTGACCAGACATATGTCGACCTGCCATGCAGTTCGTTGGCAAGCATACCAGAAAGACCCACACCAATGAACAAAGCGGACCTCCCCTTGCCCCTCATCAGCTGGGACCTCCAACCCCACTAGACCCTCAGTTCTCTCTGAAGCCTGCACTGATAGGACTGAAGGTGTAGAAATAGGTTTGTCACAACCTAGTAGTACATGCGGGCAATCTACTGAAGCAGGCCAGGAAAGTCTGTGTGCATTTCTGAAGGTCATATAATGCCACTGCTCGGCTTACAGACCTCCAAAGGGAATACAACCTGCCCAAGAACCGCCTAATCTGTGACATGCCCACCAGATGGAACTCTACATTGGCCATGCTGCAGCGGCTGCACACGCAGCAGAGGGCCATCAATGAGTACCTGTGCCAATATGGTAGCAGAACTGGGTCAGGGGAGCTTGTTTTTTTTTGTATCAGCAGCATGGAGGTGGAGCTTTTGACTCAGCATCAGCAGCAGTCTTTAAGGGATCAATTACAGTCCCAAGGAACCCATGGACTTTTACATGGCTGGGATGAGGTGGTTGTGGATCCTGTTGTCCTCAGTGACCCAGAGGACTCTGCCCCGAATGCCTCAGCAAACCTACGCCGCATGGCCTCCCTGATCCTGCAAAGCCCGTGTAAGGATCCTCGTATTCGTGCTATCAAGGAGAGGGATCATTACTTGCTGGCAACTCTCCTTGATCCACGTTGCAAGGGTAAGGTTGCAGACCTTATCTTGCCGTTGCAGAGGGAGCAGAAGATGAAACATCTTCGGGAGGCCTTGCAGAAAGGTCTGTGCCACGCGTTCCCAGAGACTGGGAGGGTTACCAAATCCTGGTCCTGGACAACGTGTTACTGAGGCTTCAGTGAGTCACAGAAGTCACGGTGGAGAAGCTGGCCATCTAACTGATGCGTTCAGACAATTTTTTAGTCCGCAGCCCCAAGGTATGACCGGTTTCAGCAACCATCGCCATCGTCTGGTTCACATGCATGAATACCTAGGGGCAAGATCAGACTTGGACACCTTCCCCACTGAAAAACCTCTGGCTTACTGGGTCTTGAGGATGGATCACTGGCCAGAGCTTGCACAGTACGCAATTGAGCTACTGGCTTGTCCTTCATCCAGCATTTTTTCAGAACGCACATTCAGTGCTGCTGGAGGCTTTGTGACCGATCACAGGGTGCGCCTCTCCACCGACTCCGTCGATCGACTGACCTTTATAAAACTGAATCAGGCTTGGATCACTACCAGCTACCAAGCACCTGATGCTGATGTAACTGAATAATTTTTTTGAAATGTCAGATCCCTTGAAGACTGCCTATGCTGAGTGACTGTCCTGTTATGCTGCTGACTGAATATCCTTTTACGCCTCAATGATCTTGCTGATAGCTAGTAATAACATTGTTGGTTCTGGCCACCGCCACCAGTGCCTAAGGCCCAATTTTTGTACGGCCCATCGTCCTTCGGACCAAAGTTTTAAAACTTGCTTTAAAATCGGACTGATGGACACCTGACCATCGGTCCAAACCGATGGTTAGTACGCAAAAGCATTGGTTCAAAAACTGGCGCATGCTCAGAATCAAGTCAAAGCATGCTTGGAAGCATTGAACTTTGTTTTTTTAGCACGTTGTTGTGTTTTACATCACCATGTTCTGACACGATCGGTTTTTGAACTGATGGTGTGTACGCACATCAGACCATTAGGCCGCTTCAGCGGTGACCCGATGAATACGGTCCGTCGAACCATTCTCATCGGGTTGGACCGATCGTGTGTACGCAGCCTTAAGTTGTTGCAGTATTGTGGCACCGCCACCAGTGCCTAAGGCCCAATTTTTCTGCCCCTGTTTAACAGGGGCGTGTAATAACAATTTTTGATGCAGTACTTTGCAGCATGGCTTATTAACCACTTCAGCCCCAGACCATATTGCAGCCCAATGACCAGAGCACTTTTTGTGATTCGGCACTGCGTCGCTTTAACTGACAATTGCGCAGTCGTCCGACCTGGCTCTCAAACAAAATTGGTGTCCTTTTTTTTCCACAAATAGAGCTTTCTTTTGGTGGTATTTGATCATCTCTGCGCTTTTTATTTTTTGCGCTATAAACAAAAATAGAGCGACAATTTTGAAAAAAAATTCAATATTTTTTACTTTTTGCTATAATAAATATCTCCCAAAAATATATATAAAAAAAACTTTTTTTTCCCCTCAGTTTAGGCCGATACGTATTCTTCTACATATTTATTGTAAAAAAAAATCATAATAAGCGTTTATTGATTGGTTTGCGCAAAAGTTATGGCGTTTACAAAATAGGGGGTAGTTTTATGGCATTTTTATTAATATTTTTTTTAGTAATGGCGGCGATCAGCATTTTTTTTCAGTACTGCGACATTATGGCAGGCACTTCGGACACTTTTGACACATTGTTGGGGCCATTGGCATTTTTTTAGCGATCAATGCTATAAAAATGCATTGGATTACTATAAAAAATGCCATTGGCAGTGACGGGGTTAACACTAGGGAGCAGGAAAGAGGTTAAGTATGTTCCTGGGTGTGTTCTAACTGTATGGGGGGGTGACCTCACTAGGGGAAATCACTGATCTTCCGTTCTTACATTGTATGAACAGAAGATCAGCGTTTCCCCCGCTGACAGGACCCCAGTGTAACGAGCAATCGCGGGTGCCCGGCGGCGATCGTACCCGCCGAGCAGGGACTCGGGGGTGAGCGGGGACGCTTTAATGCGGATGTATAGCTACGGGCTCTCACCCAGGAGAGCCGCCGTCCCGCAGTAAAATGACGGCGGGCGGGGCTGAAGCTGTTAATGTGCTCCAACTAGAGTATCTGTGAGGGCTTGCAGTGTTGTGGCCATGCCACCAGTGCCTAAGGCCCAATTTTTCTGCCCCTGTTGTAGTATTTTTTCTGTGTTGCATTCTTTTCTAATTTGGGTTTATTGTATATAAAGGAGAGGAGTTTGTGGGACTTTAAATTGGGTTTATTGTAGCTTTCTGCTAGATTACCATAGTGTCATGTTTATTTTCCTGTACTAAATACTCATCATTGTCAATGTAAACACCACAAATCTAGATTTGTTCTTTTAGGCAGCATTGATATATTAATAAGCCACACATTGTTGAGTATCCAAAAATATTTATTATTTCACATTTAAAATGTGTCATTTTTTTTAATCCAAAAATATAAAAATATAATTATTTTTTATCAAGAAATATATTTCTTGCTAGAAATATTTGTCAACATCAATTTTATTTTGTTTTTTAGAATTTTTGTTGGTATTTTCTTTGAGAATAACAAAATTAAAAAATATATGGTTAAAATGCATGAACAATGACCAACTTTTTAGCATTGGTCATTGTTCATGCGTTTTAGCCAGAAAACTAGAGATTCCACTTAAAAAAAAAAAAAAAAAAAATAACTTTTTTTTTAACCCTCCCCAGAACATCCATTAAATCCTTTAGCTTTCGCTCCACAGTTTTTTTTCTCATCTGCCCCAAGCAGATGTGGATGTCCTCAATTTGAGCCCTGCAGGACAACAACTCTCCAATTAACATCTGGGTGCTGGATGTGTCCAATCCACCACCAACAGCACGAACACCTCCTGAAACTTGGAAATAAACCATGTATTACATCTATTACCTGAAGCTGTGCTGTATTACACTGACCTGATGTGGTGGCAGTTTCCAATTCCTGCACATCCCGTGGGGGTGGGGCTTGGGTCTGTGTGGGGTTTGTCTGCTCCAGTCTTGCAGCCTCATTGCACCCTATGAGACTGTAAAAAAGGGAAACATGAATCAAAAAGATTAGAGGCCTGAAACACTTTATAAAGTGTGGTACAATTGTCTGTTTTTACAATCCTTCTAAGCTTAACACAGGATTGTATCCATTACCAAAGCTGCTACATTTCTCTATCTTTGGCCAAGTTTCCTACATGGAAAAACACCAAGTATCCACTGAATTACCTCTGTGTGACACCCTAACTAGGTTGTTCTTGTGGCCAACACTCAGTGCCGATCCTGACCTCCCTGGGGCCCTAAGCATAATGACATGGCACATTAAAAATGAGAAGCGGGGGGCGCTGACGACAGTGACATGTCACATTAAAGAAAGTTGAGAAGTGGGGGGAGGGGGTGTTCTGCTGTCGGAAATGACATCTTACATTAAATTTAGAAGCAGGGGGTGCTGACTTTTTACCTCTTTTCCCATGCAGCCAGCGAGTTGAGAAGCGGGGTGAGGGGGCAAAAATGACTTCTCACCAGACGGGGCCTCTAGTAATTTGGGAGGCCCTTAGCAACTTTGCAGGGCCCTAAGCGGCTTGCATAGTGAGCTTATAGGGCGGATCGACCCTGCCAACACTTGTGCTACTGAGTCCATATGTGTAACCAACTGCTGAGCATACTCTCCTTTTTTCTTTTCTTTTTTTCAAATAACAATTTTATTATTAGTCAGCAAAAGTACAGTGATCGAATACATTTGTATACACAACATCAAAGCCATAAACCAGCCAGTGTTTGCATTATATCAATACGCAGCACTCCTAGCAGAGTGCAAACAGAGCTGACAAACTACGCACAATAGTAACCATTAACCATCTGCCACAGGCCACAAGTAGACCTGAAGAAAGTAGAGAAGAGAGGAAAAAGGAGAGAGAGAAGAATAAAAGAAAAGAAGAGACGGGTGGGGGAGGGGCTAGGGGCGAAAACAAGAGCTTGGCTATCAGCTCACGATGGATCCTCCCGCTCATGCCACACCCTCCAGACCTCATTGTGTAATTCCAACCTATCCTGAAGTCTAGCTGTCATTTTTTTCCATAAGTTCTACATCTTTTATTCTAGCATATAGGTCTTCCTGGGAGGCTGGGGAGTGCCGTTTCCAGTGGAGGGCGACCAGACACCGGGCAGCAGTGAGTATGTGTCTAAGCAGTTTTTTAGAGGTTTTGGATATCCGCAGGGATATTACACCCAATAAAAACAGTTTTGGAGTCAGGGGGACCGGTATCCCCAAAAGGCGTGACAACAAATCACGTGTCTCCGCCCAGAAGGGTACTAGTCTGGGGCAGCTCCAGTAAATGTGGTACAGGGAACCCCTATCATCCAGGCAGCGCCAACACCTATCCGAACAAGTAGGGTAAATGGTGTGGAGCACATCTGGCGTCACGTACCAAAAATAAAGAATTTTATAGGCATTCTCCTTGTAGAGAGTGCAGTATGAGCTCTTTGCCGCCTGAGACCAGATTGCCCACCACGTTGTCTCTGGGAGTTCCTCTCCCAGTATTTTTTCCCAGCGAATCATGTAAGCATGTTTTCCCTGGACTTCAATGGAGCGGGAGTTAAGCAGCCGGTAGATATCTGATATCAAGCCTCGGCATGCCCTCACTCTAGAATTATTCTCTCGAAGGGCGATGGCTCTGAGAACTGGAGGTTCGGGGCAAAGGATTGGGCAAAATGACATATTTGCAGATAACCATAAAACATCTGGCTAGGCAAGTCATGTTTCTTCTGGAGTTGGGCAAATTATATCAATTTTTGTGAGATTGGATCCACCAGATGACTGTAGTGGAACAAGTTACGTGCCGCCCAAGGCATGGACACCTGGCGTGTGAGACCGTCAGGCGTCAGGTATAGAGGAATGAGGTCAGCAGGGATCTGTCCGAGGCGAGCCCATGGGATCGGGAAAGTTTGCACCAAAGTGATCTCAGTAGCACCATGGATCCCAAAAGCCTCTTTGCGTCCACCTCTGCGCCCGCACTCCAGAGCAAACCGTTTGGGTGAATCGGGGCCAACCAAAGTTTTTCAATTTCTGTCCATTTATTATAAGCCCTTTGGGGAAACCAGGACGTGATGGCGCACAGCTGAGACGCTTGATAATATTTCACTAGGTCTGGGAATGCCAGACCGCCATCAGAGCGAGAAGCCAGCAAAACCGATCGGGGCACCCTGTGTTTCCTGTAACCCCAAACAAAGCGCACTAGGTCTGCCTGTAGTTTACGCAGAGGCATGTACGGGACCGGGATAGGCAGGGTCTGGAATAGATACAGTAGCTTGGGCAGGATGGCCATCTTCACAGAGCCCACCCTCCCAGGAGAGATATGTGGTGGACCTTCCACTTCTGCAAAAGGTCCCGGATTTGACGAAAAAGGGGAGGGAAATTGGCCTGATAAGGAGACGCATAGGATGGCGTGATGTTGACACCTAGGTATTTCAACGCCGAAGGTTTCCAGTGGTATGAGAAGCATGATTGCAAGTGTTGGACTTCCGCAGGCGGGATGTTAATTGGGAGAGCTTCAGACTTAGTTGTGTTAATTTTATAGCCCGATAGGGACTGGTATGCGCCAAGTTCAGCGTGTAGGTTGGGCAGCGATATCCGAGGTTGGGTGAGAGTGAGTATGATATCGTCAGCAAACAATGCTAGCTTGAACTCCCTACCTCGGACCGAGATACCCCGAATGTCTGGATTCCCGTGGATGGATTCCGCCAGGGGCTCCACGCATAGGGCAAACAATAAAGGGGAGAGCGGGCACCCCTGGCTGGTACCATTTGTTATTAGGAAAGTAGGAGACATTGCAAAAGGGGTCCTGACCTGGGATGTTGGGTTAGTGTATAGATGTTGTATGGCACGCAAGAAACCCCATGTGACATAGTGTGGCGAACAGGAAAGGCCAGCCAAGGCGGTCAAAGGCTTTTTCCGCGTCCAGTCCCAAAACCCGGGACCTCTGGTCCTCCCTGTTCGCCACATCGATCAAATCAATGACCTGCCTCGTGTTATCTCCCACCTGACGGAATGGGACAAAGCCCACCTGATCCGAGTGTATTAACGATGGCAGGATCCTGTTCAGGCGTATCGACAGAAGTTTAGTGAAAATTTTTAGGTCGGAATTTAAAAAAGCGCGATCGGTCGCTAGCTAGCGCACATGGATGGATCCTTGTCGGGTTTTGGAATTAGGGTGAGAAATGACCGCTGCATGTCCGATGGTATAGGGGTTTGAAGGAGGAAGGCGTTTAAAAGTTTGCACATATGCGGAAGGAGAATAGGGAGGAAGGATTTATAGTATTCATAGGGGAGGCCGTCCGGGCCCGGAGATTTATGCCTGGGCAAGGACTTCATGGTGGACTTCATGGTGGAAGCAAGGTTATAGGCACATTAAGAGCGAGAACGTCCGAGGCCTGAAGCCGGGGAATCCCGCTACGCTCTAAGTATTGGGACAGATGGTCAGTCAGTGCAGGGGAGGGAGGGTCATGGGGAATCTCAGGACTGTTATAAAGCATCTTATAAAATTCTGCAAAGGTGTGAGCAATATCATGGGGGTGGGACAGCAAGCTGCCCTCTCCATTTTTTATTTGATGGGGCGTAGACGCAACCGAGCGCTCGGCCAGCTTACAGGCTAAAAGGGAATGGGCCTTGTTACCTTTATCATAATAGAGTTGCTTCAGCCTCCTCAGCGTTTTTTCAACCTGGACTATCGCCAGGTCTCTAAGCGTCGTGCGAAGACTGACAACTTTTTTAAGCAGCGGTAGGGGCATACTCTCCTTTTACTGTATATTGAATGAAGTTGTATTATTTAAATCTAGTTAAGAACACATCTACATTAAATAAAAAATTGGTCTCACATAAATAGATCATAAATAGAATGAACAACGACATATACGAGCAATTATTATGCCCACAAACATGAACCTTACATCTATTCTTGAACTGTATATATACAACCTGAAAGAAAAAGCACAAATGCCGCACAATAATAAAAACAAATAATCAGAGTACACAAGAAAATTACTTACTTCGTCTGATGACTTTTCTTAATCTTCTCCATCTGCCCTGGCTCTCTTAATTTCAGGTCAGACCACTTTTTCCACAGCTGTTCCCTTGACCAGCACACCCCGAATTTCTGATGGAAAGTCCTCTGTACATTCCCCATGATCTGGGCCTTCACTTTGTTTGGATTCTTGTAAGGGCAATGTTTGCAATCATGGTCCTCCCTCCTTAGGATTGCCACCATTTCTACCATCTCCTCAAAGGACATATTGGTGGCTTTGTACCTCCTGCTCCTGTTTTTTTTCTACCACCTGTCCTTGCTCCTGGTTTGAGGTTGCAGGTTGCTGTGTGTCCTCCATTGTGTCTTCACTGACTGACCGAAAAGGGGCGTGGAAAGTACAAGAAAGATCATCAGGGGCAGGGAAACGTGCAGAGATTCCCGCATGCACAGTGTATAAAGGGATGTCGCGTGAGTGAGAAATGACAATCACAGTCTGTAGAAAAAGGTGGAAGAAACGATCGTGTAGTATGCCGGTACGTAACTTGATTTTGGACTTTATGATCGTGGATGAGTTTGTGGGTTAGATATGGGGAGAAAGCTCAGTAAGTAGTAGAGGCTTGATTGACATTTTTTGCTTAATTTTGACTTGCAGAAATAATGGAGGCCTTCAGGGAACAGGAGTTCTTCACAGAATTTATTCAAAGGGGACCCCGGATGGCAACCCCCCCTTTTTTCTAGAATTTTTCTTGCCCAAAAAAATAATTTATTCAGCCAAGATCTGGCAATGGAATGCCCCCCCACCCCTAAAATAATCTACATATTGTTGCCGCACAGCACGTGCGCTTTGGGGGGCCAAGCCTTCATGGCCAGGCTCACAGGCTCACGGGCCGCCACGAGGGTCTCTTTAGGAAATTGTGCAATATACAGCAGCAAAGTATGACATGGTTCAGATTCTACTTAACAAACCTACAGTCCTTGTCTTGTTTGCACTGCTGTATGCTGGTGCTCAAAGTAAATAGGGCCAAAGGGTCTTGTAATGACCTGGGGGAGTGGTGACGGGGAAACCCATGCTATTTTTTCATTTATTTTCATCCATATTGCAGGGACCAAACATTACATTAAAGCTGCAAGCAGTATTAAAATACTTTTTTCTTATAGTAATCTAATTTTGTGCAGGGACATTTCTAAACAGGTGTCAACTCACAGGCATACTATAGACATCCAGCAGGTACGATATTTAAAGGAATTTTTAATTATTTTTTTTTTCACTTTAAGCATCATTAACCACTTCAGCCGCGGAAGGATTTACTCCCTTCCTGACCAGAGCACTTTTTGTGATTCGGCACTGCGTTGCTTTAACTGACAATTGCGCGGTCGTGGGACGTGGCTCCCCAAAAAAATTTGCGTCCTTTTTTCCCCACAAATAGAGCTTTCTTTTGGTGGTATTTGATCACCTCTGCGGTTTTTTATTTTTTGCGCTATAAACAAAAATAGAGCGACAATTCTGAAAAAAATGCAATATTTTTTACTTTTTGCTACAATAAATATCCCCCAAAAATATATAACAAAACATTTTTTTTCCTCAGTTTAGGCCGATACGTATTCTTCTACATATTTTTCATAAACAAAAATTGCAATTAGCGTTTATTGATTGGTTTGCGCAATAGCTCCCGTTCCCCGCTCTGTAATGAGCAATCGCGGGTGCCCGGCGGCGATCGTACCCGCTGGGCACGCGCGCGGGACTCGGGGGCGTGCGGGGGGCACGCATGCGGTCCGCCGGCGGCGCGCGCGCACCCCCTAGTGGCCGTCGAAAGTGCGACATAGGATGACGGGCTCTCGCGCAGGATAGCCGAACTGCCGCCGTAGAACGACGGCGGCTGGTCGGCATGTGGTTAAAATCGCTGTTTCAGAAGAAACTACAGTTTTTAAAACTTTTTTCCATTGATACATGTTCCCTGGGGCAAGACCCGGGTTCTCAAAGACGTTTTCCAACAATAACTTGAATATTGGGCCTTAAAATGAACACTTTTGAATTAGAAAGTTCGAGTCCCATAGATGTCAATGGGGTTCTAATGTTCCCGCGAACGTTCGGTCCGTTCGAAGGTTCTGGTGCGAACCAAACGCGGGGGTGTTCGGCTCATCCCCATTACCAGTCAGTAGAGTAGTAGGCTTTCCAAGAGGATGGTCTTGTTGTGTATACTTTAGGATAAAGTATATGACTGGTGTATTGCTGATTTTCCGAGCTGACCTAAACCATGACCCACCAATAATCTATTCTTAAACTTAAAATAATCACATAACACCTTGGGTAAATGGCCAACCGGCCCCTCTATTAACAAATAACAAATTCTATAAAAATAAACTCAATTTAATTATATAAATATATATATATATATATATATATATATATATATATATAAAACAGAAATTTTATAACTTTATAAACTACTGTCTGACTGAGGTACGTGAAGGAATGTATATCTACTGCATCTGCTGCACTACCACCACCTCACCATCCTGACCCCTAGCCATGATCCCACCAGCTCAGGGACAAACTGTTGCCCCTCTTCATGCCACTGCAGCCCAATGATCGGTAGCCTATTCATTTCAGCTAGGGAGGGTACCCATACTAAGATAGGTCCAACTCGTCCCCACACCATAACCTGTTTTTGTTCACCATTCCAACCTTGACGAACCCGAGACCCATGCCACAGACTCCCACCAGTGACCATCCCACACGTGGGAGGCCCCCTACAAATGCCAAGCCAACTGCAGCCCCTCCTGGAGCCCCAGGAACCACATGTCAATTCCTACGGCTGACAAATGCACACCATTGGCCCTCAAATATAAGCCGACGTTCTCCTCCAGGGATGTGCACAGCAAATACACAGATATTCAAGCGTAAACACAGCAACACAAGGTGCCGAAGCAAGGGTACTACAGGCAAAGAGGATGCCGTCAGGGAATTGATGGCCTGCACAACCCCTAGATTATCGCAGTGGAAACAAACCCTCCGGTTCATGAATTCTGCGCCCCAAAGTTCCACTACGAGCACTATTGGAAACAGCTCCAATAACATCAGGTTACGAACGAGAGCCGACTCTGTCAGCTCCTCTGGCCACCACTCCACACACCACTGCCCATTGAAATATACCGCAAATCCCACAACCCGGCTGCATCCGTGAACAACTCCAGCTCATCCGCCCGAATTGCCGACCCCATCCAGAAAGACCTACCATTATACTGTTCCAAGGAAGGTTCCCACTCCTGTAAATCCGCCCGATGCTCCTGACTAAGCTGAATGAAATGATGCAGTGCTTTAACTCCCACAGTCGCGGCAGCAAGACACCTGCAAAAAAACATTCCCATAGGCATAATTCTGGTTCAGAATTATGTTCAGCTTGCCCAACTACGACTGCAACTCCCGCAGCTGAACCTTAGACCGTTGCGTGACCGTAGCCACGGTCGCCAGAAGGTCCTCCAGTGTGTCACTGGGTAACCTGCATTCCATCAGTGTAGTATTTTTGACGATACCCAAAAACTTCAAAACCGAGGTGGGGCCCTCCGTCTTGTCCCATGCCGGGGGAACCCCAAAGACCTGAAAGATATGTTGCAAAGTCGCCAACAGAATGAGACAAGTCCGCTTCCCAGGCGGACCTATTACCAAAAAATTCACAAACAACTGCCCCTCCCAGCGACAGCCCAACAAACGGACACTGTCCAGATGAACAGCAACAGGCGAAACGCCGACTCAATATCGGTCTTCGCCAAAAGCGCCACCCCTCCCGATTCTCTGCACCCAACGCACCACCTCGTCAAATGAGGCATATGATACAGTACAGAGTGCCGGATCAATCCTACCATTTGCCGAACCCCCTTTAGGATGAGACAAATGGTGAATCAGTCTGAACGGATTCAGCTCCCTCTTAGGCACCACGCCCAAGGGGGAATCAACCAAGTCCTTCACTGGAGGCTCAGCAAATGTGCCATCCATCCTACCCAACGCCACCTCCTTATTCAACTTACTGCCCAACACTTCCGGATGCTCATACGCCGATCTAAGATTAGCCGAAACAGGAGGGACCCTGTCCAACGAGTTTGGAATGGGGAAACCATCCCGAAAACCCGACCACAACGCCCGAGCCGCTACCCTGTTCGGATACTTACTTAGATATGGCGCCATTTTTCCACCTTTATCGGAGTCATCCATTTTTCCAGCGTCGGCCGGCTTCTTCCCCTTTCGGAAGCACTTGGACCAAGGGTGGGAACTGCCGCAACTGGAACACTCATGTCTGAAACAGCAAGTTCTCCCGAATAAACTGGCAACAGAACCCCTTGCGCTTTGCGGACGATGGTGACGACTGGCAGTGGCACCCCCGGCCCCTCCATGAAAGGGTGGCGGCACAGCCTTTGCTTGTATCATGAGCTTCACCCACAACCCTATATCTTTTTGATCCCATGCAAAGTTGACTGAAAAGCCTTCCGCTGCCGGAACTGCTCATCGTACCTAAGCCACGCCACCCCCCCATAGACCCTCTGAGCCTCACTAATCAAATCCAAGTAGCAGATCAACCCCAAACGATCGTCCGGAGCCTGTGACCAGTTCGCAAACGTTCTAGGGATAAGCTGATATCTACGCTTCTCTTCCTCCTCCTTCTCTGGCTTAATCTTGTACAGATTAAACTTCTCCAGTGGAAACAGTGAAAAGATCTCCACTTATTCCCACTTCCAGATCCTCTCCCTCACTTCTGCCTTCAGATACGAACCCAGTGGGCCCTCATAGCAGATGTATACCTCACCCCAAGCGCATGCCCTCCACCACAGACCCCCCAGCCGTCCCTGCACTCCTACTTACCTGAGCAGATCCAGCTACTGATGCAGGAACCACAGCCGTTGATGTTGTTGCGAGAGGCTGCAAACTATCCGCCACCACTGCAGGAGCCGGCAGAACTGCCAACACCACTGGCGGAGGCGTGGGCACCACCAATAAAGATGGCGGCACGGCCGTCACCCCCGCCAGAGTCAGTGGCGAGGCAGCCACACCCGTAAGCGGCAGCGGCGAGACCACCACCCCCGGAAGTGGCGGCAAAGCCGCCACCCCCAGATGCGCAGGAACCGCCACAACCACCGACGCACCCCGAGGCGGCGCCACGTGGGCTGACTGCTCATTCCCCCACTGGGGAAACCCTGACACCGGGGCGGCCGCTCCAGGACCCCGAAACACCACAAGTGTCGCAAGCAGATGCTGAAGAATCATGTCCTCAGCGCCAGTTCCTGCACCTCTCCCTCGCTGAGCACCCTGCCGTCCCACAGGCGCCACTCCGACACCGCCGTCCCCACAATCACCTCTGCTTCTTCCTGTGATGGCCGCAGCCGACCCAGGGAAGGAGCCTGCGCCAGCACCCGCAATTCTTCCGTGCCGTGCACCGCCAGATACAGGGGAGGGCCCTGCCCGGCCTGCAGTAGACTCCTGGTCCCTAGCCAAAGGCCCGGAGGGGGACGCAGATGCCACCTTCCCGGCATGGTCCCGCTGACGTTGGGGATTCCTCCCAACCCCAGCAGCCAAAGCCGGACACTTGGCCCTGGGAGCTGAAGAGTTTAAAACTGGGCCCCCAGAGTGGCGGCTCACCCGAGGGGTCTCGTCAGGCCTAAATCGTGCAGGAGGCCTGGACCTCCTCGCGCGTGGAAGCAGTTGAGCAGGCGAAATGGAGCCCTGCCCCGACCCCTGCAGCAGCACTATGAGCTGAGAGTTCAGCCACTGCATGCTGTTTGCCTCAGCAGCCAAACGCAGCTGCTCAACCAGGCCATCAAATGTCTCCATAGCTAATAGGCAAAAGTCCTACCTATGACAAAATTCCCTGTCAAAGTCCACTACTTTCCTCTGCTGCCCGGGAATGAGCTGACCACTCCCTCTGCCCGGGGTCAAAATTAACTCCTGCTCCTCCCCATTCCTCCTGACCAACACTCCCCTTCCCCTTTTCTCCAAACACACTTCCTACCTCACTTCCTGGTGTTCTCCCCACAGCTTTCCCCAGTCATGTTGGCCCTTTACCCAGGTTCCCTGCTCTGGGCCTGTTCTTATGTATGATTTTAAATTGAGGCAGGAAAACACTTTAAAGTTGAACTCTAGTCACTCTAGAACTCTAGAATTCAAATTGATGCAGCTCTGTAATCATTAATACGTCAATACATATAGGTACATAACTTTGATCTGGTATTAGTTCTTGTACAGCATGACTTGAGTGTGAGAGGAAATAGTACAAAGAGTCAGTCGGTTTATGTACTGACAAAAAGCATGCTAATAGGAAGAAAAAGCAGAGTGACATAGAAGTGAGTCTATCACTGTGATCCTTCTTACTTTACTGTCCAGTCACATGGTGGGATGAGTCCAGGATGACCTGAGCTAAGAAGAAGTGTGTCAAATGATTCTGGCCATCAGAAAGCAAAAGAGATTGAGTGGATTTTATCTGTATCCAAGGACTACATGTTGTATGATAAAATTCCAAAATTTGTTAGTGAAACAATGACCATGGGTAAGAATAAAGTCCACTCATTCAGTTCCGTTTTCTGTTAAAATTATTGAATGTAGTACATCTCCCTCTTTTGGATTTGGATTTATTATTACCATCATAAATAGGACATGTTGTGGAAGAAAAACAATGCTGCAGGGAACATTTCTGGATTGAATATAAATATTGCAACTAAAGTTGGTTTTCTTGTTTTATCTTTTAATAGGCAATTTATTTATATCTTTGGCTGGAGTTCTGTTTTAAAGGGGTGTTCCAGTCATTTTTAATGTTTATTAAAAGTCAGCAGCTACAAAAAGTGTAGCTCCTGTCTTTTAATAAACATACAATCACCTGCTCCATGTTCCAGCGACGCGCCGGCCAGGGCTCCGCTCCTCTCCCCCCCTCTCCGGCCGTTTTCATTCTAAGTGTGGGCACCCGGCTGTGGCAACTTTCGGCTTCATGGCCGGACACCCAGACTGCAGTTTGGAGACCCCTGTCTTAGGGAAAGCAATCTATTTGGAGCAGTTATTTTCATATTATTTGTGTGCTGCAGGAAAATCGTATTCCCTCAAAGCAATGTCTCACTATAACATATACTATATGGATAAATGTGATAAAAAAAAAAGATGTATTGTTTAGGTTAGAGAAAAAGTGTGACATGCGTTCCAATTATTTGGAAAATTGCCTTGCCTGAGATTATGGTATCATTGATGTAGCCTTGTTGGAGGTGGAAGAAACACAAACTTGTTTGAATACAGGTGATTCAACTCATTGGTGCCCACTGGACTGTAAAAGAGCTGGGGCACCTTTGGAGCATTTTTTTTGTGTGTGTTATATTGCACCTTTGGGTACCCCAAGGATAGGAGTAGCATGCAACATCTACTTCAGCTACGACAAAATAATCAGTTCACCATTTCTAAAGTTTTGACAAGTACAGAGTGAGTTTTGGAATCCCATCTAGATATACTGTATCCTTATGCCCTGTACACACGATCGGAATTTCCGATGGGATACAATACTATGGAATTTTCCGTCGGAATTCCGTTCAAGCTATCTTGCATACATACTGTCAGACCAAATTCTAAGACGAGCTGAGAAAAATCAAGTTCAATGCTTCTGAGCATGCGTGTTTTTTTCTCCATCTGCGTTCCACACAGACGAACGGAAAAAAATAAAACATGTTCCATTTCAAAACTCTGACGGAATAAAGTCCGATGGGGTCTACACACGGTCGGAATATCCAATTAAAAAATTCCGTCTAACTTTTTTCATCGGAAATTCCGATCGTGTGTACAAGGCATTAGTGTGATATTTCCTAGTGTTAATCAGAGATAAATGAATATTGAAAACAACATCTACTCTATTCTTAGAACCCAATTTACTAAGCTCCAGTTCTTTGTTCTTTCACTTGTTCCTC
This sequence comes from Rana kukunoris, assembly GCA_029574335.1. Classification (NCBI taxonomy): domain Eukaryota; kingdom Metazoa; phylum Chordata; class Amphibia; order Anura; family Ranidae; genus Rana; species Rana kukunoris. The sequence continues at coordinate 344,016,478 of CM056050.1, forward strand.
TTTCTCAGCAAATTTTCACCATTTCATTTTTGTGTTAGTCATGAGAATTTGAGATATACTTTACACTCTCCATTCCCCCAACTCTTATTGCTTACTTACGTTAATTTATCAAAACAGTAATAGGCAGGGCTTTTTTCCCTCAAAAATAGGTGCTGGAACTTAAACACCGCCCCACAAATCCCCTCCCCCTACACGCACCCTCCAAATCACATCGAATAGTGTAGGGTCTTAAGGGGGCATGAAATACCAGGATTGCATTACATACAGAGTGCAGACCTGTCACTTGTAAACACAGAAACCAGACTTTTGTGTTTACAAGTGATTGTGGTGAGCAGGCACCAAAGGGTCTGAGCCAGAGGTGGTGGAACTGAGTTCCACCAAGTTCTCCCTGAAAAAAAGCCCTGGTAATAGGTTTGAACACACAGTCCCCTTGCTATGGATAACAACCTATATGCAGGGTAAGCAAGCATGTAGAGTGGGGGGGGGGGGGGGGGGGTTCTACCTGTTCATTCAAATCAAAATATGAAACTTTGGTGATGAAGCAGTGTCTAAATCGATGTATTTCTAAGCATGTGAATATGATTAACTTTTCAGAAATATATATAATCAATGTATGAATATTTATATTCAACACAAATATCCATTTACATGGGAAATTTCCAGCTTGTACATACACTGTGTTTTATAAATGGGTTAAGTCTCTAGTGACTCTAGATCTTCATCAATTACATCTATTTTCATAAATTAGATATTTGTATGAATGCTAATGACATCACTGACATCTGCAGGCATTAGGAAGATATTATCATATATGTGAGGAGCTGACAGAACATTTTCGTGAAAGTCTAATCAAATTCATTTTCTTCCTAAGTAAAGAAAGTGAGACAAATACATTTATTTTTTTCCTCAAGTCATCCTAATTTATAGTTACTCATTCTGAGAGCTGCTTGTAAAGGCAAGCGTTAATCCTGATAACAAGTTTCACAACCATTCCCTTCCCCTGCTCTTTACACTGAAAATTATGAAATACTCAGTGTATTACCTACCGTCCAGCAACACTGGGGTTCTTTTTAGAAAGATGACTGGACAAACCAGCTGCAGAGCAAGATATGTGCACTAGCCTAGCCACTGATTGGCTACTATTTGATAGGGTGAAAGAAAACTGAGACAATCACTTTAATCAGGTTATTCGGGCTTATGTTAGCAAGTACAGTATTGGTAGTGAAAATTGCAGTTCTTGTCTCTTAAATGTTCATCATTATAGCAGAAAATTATGTAGCTTTTTTTAACACTACCACATATTTGGAGATTCAAGATAATTATTCAAGATATTCACACACAAAGTAAATTTTGAATTACAATTATCTGAACATGGACAGACTAAACCTAAAGCAACTTAGCCATATAAAAAATCTAAATAGTGGTTCTCTGCATTAGAAGCACTGTTATACTAACCTCTTCAGTGGCCCATGTTTCCGATGTATGCTCCGTTTGAGTTCTACAGCCTTCATCAAACTTTTCTCCAATGCATGTTATGGTTCCATCCATTGAACGATGCACTATATTGTCAAAAGTATTGGGACACCTGCTGTTACATGGTGGATATGGGAGTGGGTGCGCTAGTTAAAGTGCTCAATATGTAAAGGAGTTTAGTATACTAGAATAGATAAAGTGTATATAAAATAACACCTAGAGATAGACAATGAAAGTGCTGGATATATGAGCACCCGCTTGATCTCAAGCAATCAAGATTTCTTCATGGACTTGTAGAACTTTTTCAGCACATTTGCACTTTACATGTGCATGTTTATTCATTGTTTATGTATTTTTGCACATTTTGTAAGCACAGAATGGCAACACCATGTTGCTAGTGCGAACGGCATTCATGGACTTTTGCACTGGATCATCCAGCACTTTCATTGTCTACCTCTAGGTGTTATTTTATATGCACTTTATCTATTCTAGTATACTAAACTCCTTTACATATTGAGCACTTTAACTAGCGCACCCACTCCCATATCCACCATTTTATATAATCTGTTGATTATTGTTTGGGTCGCAGCTGTATCATTATTTATATATATTGTATTTTGGCGCGAGATACTATTTGCACATATACCTGCTGTTACATACTCATGAACTTTTATGGTATCCCAGTCTTAGTCCATAGGGTTCAATATTGAGTTGGCCCACCCTTTGCAGCTATAACAGCTTTAACTCTTTTAGGAAGGCTGTTCAGAAGGTTTAGGAGTGTGTCTATGGGGATGTTTGACCATTCTTCTAGAAGCACATTTGTGAGGTCAGGCACTGATGTTGGAAGAGAAGACCTGGCTCGCAGTCTCCGCTCTAATTCATCCCAAAGGTGTCCCTTCACTGGGACTAAGGGGCCAAGACCAACCTCTGAAAAAACAACCCCACACCATAATTCCCCTCCTCCACCAAATGATTTGGACCAGTGCACAATGCAAGGTCCATAAAGACATGGATGAGCACATTTGGGGTGGAGGAATTTGACTGGCTTGCACACGGTTCTGACCTCAATCCAATAGAACACAATTGGGATGTCATATAGGGGTCTTTTTGTGCAGATTCATAAAGAATAGTTCTTGCTGGGGGGGAGACCTCTGGGGTAATCTAGGATGGAAAAGGACCTGGGGGTCCTAGTAGATAATAAGCTCAGCAATGGCATGCAAAAGCTGCTGCGCATCAAAGCAAACAGAATATTGGCATACATTAAAAAGGAATTAACTCCAGGGATAAAGCGATAATTCTCCCACTCTACAAGACTCTGGTCCAGCTGCACCTATGCCACGTACACACGATCGGTTCGTCTGATGAAAATGGTCTGATGGACCGTTTTCATCAGACGAACCGATCGTGTGTGGGCCCCATCGGTTTTTTATCCATCGGTGAAAAAAACAGGAACTTGTTTTAAAATGATCTGATGGTTAAAAAACGATAGAAAAAAACGATCGTCATCAGTTAAAAATCCACGCATGCTCAGAATCAAGTCAACGTATGCTCGGAAGCATTAAACTTCATTTTTCTCATCATGTTGTTGTGTTTTACGTCACCGTGTTGGACACGATCATTTTTTTTAACTGATGGTGTGTAGGCAAGACTGATGAAAGTTAGCTTAATCGGATATCTGATGAAAAAATCCATCAGACCGTTTTCATCGGATGAACCGATCATGTGTACAGGGCATTAGAGTATGCTGTCCAGTTCTGGGCACCAGTCCTCAGGAAGAATGTACTGTAAATTGAGTAAATGGAGGGAGTACAAAGCTAATAAAGGGTCTGGAGGATATTAGTTATGAAGAAAGGTTGCGAGCACTGAACTTATTCTCTCTGTAGAAGAGACGCTTGAGAGGGGATACAATTTCAATTTACAAATACTGTACTGGTTACTAGGGATGAGCTTCGTGTTCGAGTCGAACGTATGATCTACTCGAACATCGTCTGTTTGATCGTTCGTCTAAATATAAACAAAACGGGTCATTCGAGCCAAATTCGAATGATGCGCCACGGCCCATAACTCACTGCGGCATTGCGCGCTGATGATTGGTCAAGCATGCACTATGACTTGCAAGCTTGGCCAATCACAGTGCCGTCAGTACAGAGAGCCATAATGGGCCATTATGGCTCAGGGCTTTAGAAAACGCCCCACACTATAAATGGGCGGCCTCGTGTAGTGTGTTGTGGCGCTGGTTAGATATCAGTCACAGAGAGAGAGAGTGTCTTTTTTTTCTAGCTATATAGAGCAGGCAGGCTAGTCAGTTCAATTTACAGTGTGTAGAGGATATATATATATACATCCCAGGTGTTGTACATATATTTATACACTGTATAGTTTAGCTAGATCAGTTCTTCCTAATTTACTGGCAGGTAGTTGATTGTGCTAGCTGCAGTATTCTCACGTGGTATATTGCCTGTGTCTTCTGCAGTGTGCACCATAAAGCTACACAGGCATACTATAGACACCCAGCAGGTACAATATTTAAAGGAATTTTTCATTTTTTATTTAAGCAAAATGTAAAAAAAATTAAATTCCTTTAAATATTGTACCTGTTGGGTGTCTATAGTATGCCTGTGAAAACGTCTTTGAGAACCCGGGTCTTCCCTAGGGAACATGTATCAATGGATTTTTTTTTTTTTTTGGTTGTTTTTTCTGGAGCAGTGATTTTAATGATGCTGCATCATTAAAATCACTGCTCCAGAAAAAACGACCGTTTTTAAAACTTTTTTCCATTGATACATGTTACCTGGGGCAAGACCCGGGTTCTCAAAGATGTTTTCCGACAATAACTTGCATATGGGGCTTTGAAATTAGCACTTTTGAATTTGAACGTTCGAGTCCTATTGACATGAATGGGGTTCTAAATGTTCGCGCAAACGTTCGATCCGTTCGAAGGTTCTGGTGCGAACCGAACGCGGGGGTGTTTGGTTCATCCCTACTGGTTACCCCACAATAGGGATACAACTTTTTTGTGGAAGAGAGTTTAACAAGACACGTGACCACTCAATATAATTAGAAGAAACAAGGTTTAACCTTAAACTACTAGAGGGTTCTTTACTGTAAGAGCGACAAGGATGTAGAATCCCCTTCCACAGGCGGTGGTCTTAGTGGGGGGGGCATCAATAGTTTAAAAAAACTATCAGATAAGCACTTTAATGACCACAACATACAGGGATATACAATGTAATACTGACATATAATCAAACACATAGGTTGGACTTAATGGACTTCTTTTTTCAACCTCACCATGTACTATGTACTATGTTATTAAAAAAAAGTTAGGTAATAAAAAAAAAGTTGCACCCAAGCATATAAACCCCCCCCCCCCAAAAAAAATGAGGCCTTTCACACCCGCACGCACGAACGTAAATGCATGCACCATGGCTTTTAAAGCATCGCCTATAGAGAATAGAGGGTACTAAAGTTTGACGCAATTTTCCAGGGCACACAAACATTTAATGTTTGGCATGTTCAGTATTTATTTACTCTCTGCAACCTCGTCTTTTATATTTTACCAAAAAATGTGGGTAATTTATTGTGTTTGTTTGCCCTAAAATTCAGGTTAGTGTGTTTTGTACTGAAATGTTGCATTTCCTAGACCTTTGCGGTAATATTGTGTGACATAAAAAATTGAAACTACCACCACTTTATTCTCTAGGGTGTCTGCTTTCAGAAAATATATAGGGCCAGATTCAGGTAGATGGGCGAATCTTTAATTTGGAGTAACTTTTCTCATTTACGTTACTCCGCCGAAACTTTAGGAGCAAGTACTGTATTCACAAAGCACTTGCTCCTAAAGTTGTGGCGGCGTAGCGAAAATGAGCCGGCGGAATTCAAATTGGGCGGGTAGGGGGCGTGTATTATTATAACTAGGCGCGATCCCACTGCGAACGTACTGCGCATGCATCGACTGTCAGTGCGCATGCTCCAAATTCTGTCAGGGAACGTCAATGACGTCAATCCCCATTCATGGACTTTTTACGCAAACGACTCGAATTTTTTTTTTTTCGACGCGATGACGACAGCCATACTTAACATAGGATACTCCACTAGGGGGCTGCTTTATCTTTATGCCGCGTATCTCTTACGGAAATGTCGGAAAGTCACTGCGTCGGGCCCGAATACGATCGTGAATTGCCGATTCTCGCTGATTAACATATTCTCGGCGTTAATCAGCGGGAATGCCCGCAGCGCCATTTTTAAAATTGCAGTTCCGATACGACGGCGAAATACAATTACGCCGCTCGTATAGGAACTCCAACCCGGCGTTTCTTGTTTTCTGCTTACTGAAAACAGAAACGCCGGCTCAAAGTGAGAGTTAGGCTTGAGTATCACTGATACTCCAGAGTAACTCTACCTGAATCTGGCCCATATTATATGTGGGTTTTGTGTAATCTTCAGACCTAAAATGATTTTTTATAGTTGAATATATTTTTATTAGCATTTTGAGAAAACAAAATAACATGACATGAGCGAGGCACGGAGGACAATTACAGAGATAAAATTATTTTTTAAACATGTGTGCAAAAAATGCAAAAACGGCTTTGGCAGCAAATGGGTAAAAGTTTAGTGTAAAGGTGTCCCAATACTTTTGAAAATATAGTGTATGTCATAATGTCACTATAGAATACATTAGTAAAGCATCAGGATGGGACCAGATCATCTGACAGACAGGGACACAGACAGCTGACTCTACCAAAAGTGTCTAATGCTGAAGAGTCTGATGGAGGCTTCTGCACTGGAATTGAGTAAAAGTAGGGGACATAGGTCACCGTAGAGGTAAATATACCAGCTTGTCTATTACAAGAAGCATTTGTTTGCATGCAAAAAGTAAATTTATGCAAAACATGAAACCTCAGTGAGCTAGCAGTAATTTCCAGTAAGCACCACAGCAGTGCTGAACAAAAAGGTAGTGGGGTGGCCTTTAAATATCAAATTCTATCTTTAATTTGCTGTAATCCAATGCATTTTCTTGATGAGAAAACATTTGATTTGAACACTGGCAAGTGGCAACTAGACAGTGACAAACGCCCTGCACTGAAGGCCGGTCAAAGCAACTGGAAAGCAACAGAATAAAGCTATTTATGTCCTAGTTTGACCCTTGCTTCCGTCAATACTTTTTGAAGAAATCTACCGAGAGAGATTTTCTGTCTTTGTATAAACATCAGTAATTTCTTGAGAGTCCTGCTGTCTACTCTTTCTGAGACCCTGGATCTAGAATAGAAGGGCATAGCGATCAAAGAAATAATTCTCATTTGTACAAAGCATTTTGATCATTGTAACACATACAATGTAACACATACAAGACAGATGTGAGTATCAGTTAGAAATAAAATGAGACAATTTGCACTGTTATGCCGTGTACACATGATCGGATTTCCGACAAGAAAAGTATGATGTGAGCTTTTGGTTGAAAAATTCCAGCTTTGTGTTTGACACCTGTGCCTTAGTTGGAATTGTAAATGCTTGCTATGGTATACTAAATGTTAGAGCAGCTGGGAGTTTGTTAACATTTAGGCCCCTTCCACACTGGGTGGATCTGGCAGGAGTTTGCATGCTCAGCAGGGAATCTGTCTGCTGATTCCTGCTGAGCAGGTGGATGGCTGGTTCGTGTCTGCTCCGCTTATACAAAGCAGACACAAACACAGCCCGCTCTCCTCTAAGGACAGTCAGATGGAAAATCGCCTCTCCGTTTACACCCAATTGCCATCCAATCTGCCAGACAGATAGGAAATGGACTCACATCCATCTATGTTTAATGGATTGGTTGAGATCAGAAGTTGGCAGGTGTTAATAGACACAAATTCATTTACACCCACTGCTCTATAGAGAAGAATTGAGGGTCTGATTAAATCCACCTAAAAAACTGACAGGAGGACCCGATCTGTCCATTTGTGTGAAAGGGGCCTTATACTTCCGGCTGCTGGTTTTCTGTTAACAATAATCACTTTTAAATGTTCATCAAAATATCGATCACCTTTTGATAACACCAAAGCTGCATTATAAGTATGCAAAAAAAATAAAAAATTAAGAAAAAAAAAAGGTTTAGACAGTAAAGAGTTTAACAAGAAGATGTTTTTTTCTTAAAAAAAGGTGTTTAGTATTTAGGAAATGACAAACAGAAGCTATATTAGCTTACATCCACCATAGCACATTTTATATTTAGGAGTCAAACTATTTTAGCATTTTACTTTAGCAGTAAAATCATAAATGTTACCATATTACCGTGCCTGCTGGAAGAATATTCTGCTAGAATGAATTTAGGAATACTGCAGAAGACAGCACATAACTCAGCAGAGATAGGATTCTTTCGCATTTTTGCCATATGACAGCCAAGCAAGCAGGTGCACAGAACAAAAGTTGTAAATATGGAATTATGGTCCATATCCCTGGGGCTTGGAGTGTGCCATAGAAAAAAGAAAGCATCAAAGCTCCAATTTATTTCCCAATCCTCCTTTATCCTGAGTTTATAACTGAACTGCTTAACCTCGGCAACCAAAAAAAAATAAAAAACAATAATAATAATACATTGTAGACAATATCCACCCTGCATCAAGCCTAACCTCTTAGATTCCACTAAGGCAGTGTCGTGGAAAGAAAACACGTTTTTTTTTTTTTTTTTTTAACCTAGACATACTGTATGTAGTAATTATATATATATATATATATATATATATATATATATATATATATATATATATATATATATATATATGCAGTGACACAATATACCACTGGGACTCTTCATGAAGACTTGCAATGTAATGTGTAATATATAACACACTGCAAGCCACGGTCATCAGAAATCATCTCTTATCTGATCTAATTGCAGTAAGATGATATTTTTATCATCTGCTATTTCAGCGACACATTTTATGCCTGGTCAAGTGAAGTATATTAGGATATTTTGCTTTCAGGCATATGGATTTGAAGCGTGGCAGTATATGTCAATGTAAATTTCACATGTTTTGTACCAGTTGCTGTCTGATCGGCTTGAATTTGTGTTAGTACAGCAGAATAGTCAGCAAATGGTAATATTTGTGACTTTCAGACACTGAGTTTTTTTAAGATTTATAGTCCCAAATTATCTGAAATCTATCACTAGGGAAGAGATTCAAGTTTTCAGCCATGTACGGTAGTGTTTGAGCCAAACTTTACATGTTTGCAGTTCCCTGAATAAGTAAACTAAATGGTCAGTTAGCCTAATCACTGAACCTCTGACTTCAGCCGGACGTCATTGATTTAATGGTGGTGTCAGGATGCTACCCAGACCAGATGCATGCATGTGTCAATATGCAGGTTAAGCACTTTCGCCAGTAGCTTGAGTGGGCAAGCTTGTTTGAAAACAGTATTGGAACTTGTACCAAATGGTACCAGATGGTTGTTGGATGATCCTTAGGTTGTCCATGACCCTCACTTCAGTGTATCTTTGTGTTTAACCTGCCTTCCTGTTATAGGCTCATTTTGCCCCTGAATTTACCCTCTACCTGAAATCTGGATGTGACTTTGGCCCATTTAGGGACTTTGCTTCTTCTGGTTAATTCTGCATGACTCCGGCTCAGTTCCTGACTATGCTACTGCCTTCTAGACATGTGCAGGATGAATAATTTTGTTTCGTTTTGTTTCGATTCATTATTTAATTAAATTTGTTTAGTTAAGTTTGTTGCATTCATTACATTCGTTTTCGGGATTCATTTCGTATTCGAAAAAATTCTACTGCATTCGAATAAAAACTCTACCGCATTCGAAAAAAACTCTACTGCATTCGAAATAATTCTACCGCATTCAAAATAATTCTAACGCATTCGAAAACATATCTACCAAATTCGAAAAAATGCTACCACATTTAAACAAAACTATATATAACCATTTCCTGAAATTCGAAAATTGGATAGAATGAAATCGAATTTGAATAGAAAAGATTAAATTAGAATCGAAAAAAAATTAGAAAAGAATAGTATAGAAAAACAATAGCACAGAACAGAAAAAAAAATATTTTATATATCCCTATATATAGAGATATATAAATATTTATATATAACATCTTCTGAAATTCAAATTTCGTATAGAATGAAATCGAATTCCAATAGAAAAGATTAGAATAAAATTGAAAATAATAGAAAAGAAAAGCATAGAAAAACAATAGAACAGAATAGAAAAAAAATATAATATATTCTATTCTAATCATTTCTATTCAAATTCATTCTGTACCAAATTTGAATTTCGGAAGATGGTTATATATATATTGTGAGGAATTAGCTCGGTAGCTGGTGTGTGTGACCCCCTGGATAGGTTCACTACACGCTGAACTGTACAGAAAGGCAGTTGAGGATGGTTGAAAACAAAAAATATGGTTTATTTTTCCATATTGCTGGATACAAGTGCAAGCATCAAAAGAGCATAAACAAAACAAAACACAAAATAAACCCTTGCCACTTGGGGCGTCTACCTTCACAACACAGGAACCTACCTATGGAGTATGGCACAGCCTACTGCTGGGCAGACACTGCTGGTCATACAGCAGAAAATAAAAAGTCTCTTTGATATTTATCACACAGAAATATCAACAAGCACCTCACCTCTTAATAAGTCACTGCTCTCCTTCACTCAAAAAGCCTCAGGATACCTTATTCTGAACAGCTGAAGTTTTCCAATGCCCTAAACCTTTCTGGCTATTTCTGCAGCCGACGCCTAAAAGTAATTGATGTATTGTCTAAACAAGGCAGAAATCTATCTCCCGTCTGTGACAACACACACACACAGATTTACCTGACTTCCTGTCACATACCCCCCCCCTCTTGTTTCAACCCTAGGGTTGGGACACAGGTTGCCAGGCACGCATGCACTCGGGACAAACCATCTGCATTCCCCATTTTAACACCGGGGCGATTGCTTACGACAAAACTAAATTCCTGAAGGGCCAGGAACCACCTATTTATTCTCCTATTGGTCTCCTTGTTCTGTGCCATCCACTTCAATGGGGCATGATCCGTCACCAGTTCAAACTGTTTACCCACAAGGTAGTACCGGAGAGAGAATCCAAAGCCCATTTCACTGCCCAAACACTCTTTCTCAATGGTGAAATAATTCTCCTCATGGGCCTTCATCTTTTGGATAAGGTACATAACAGGGTGTTCCTCCCCGTTGATAACCTGGGACAGTACAGCTCCTAACCAAACATTCGACGCATCTGTCTGAACCACAAAGTCCCGTGAAAAATCAGGCGATTTTAAAACTGGCTGACTACATAAGGCCTGTTTTAAAGCCTGAAAAGCTGCTTCTGCTTCGAGAGTCCATTTGGTCATGACAGACTACTTCCCTTTGGTCAAATTGGTCAGGGGAGCAGCCTGTGAGGCAAAATGGGGGATAAAGCGGCGATTATATCCCGCGATTCCCAAAAATGCCCGAACCTGTTTCTTGTTGGTGGGACGTGGCCAATCCTGAATAGCCTCAACTTTGTTTATTTGGGGCTTGATTAGACCTCTCCCAATGGTAACCCCTAGATACTTTGCCTCTCCTAGCCCAAGGGTACATTTTTTTGGATTGGCTGTAAACCCGGCTTTCCAGATGGAATACAACAGAGCCTGAACTTTTGGCAAGTGTAATTCCCAATCCTCACTGTGGATGACAACATCATCGAGGTATGCAGCAACATAGGCTCGATGAGGCTGAAAGGTCTTATCCATGGTGCGTTGAAATGCGGCGGGAGCATTCTGTAACCCAAAAGGCATCCTCCGATATTGGAAAGATCCGTCTGGAGTTACAAATGCTGTCTTTTCCCTGTCCGAGAGAGGAATTTGCCAATAACCCTTGGTCAGGTCTAAAATCGTCATGTACCGGGCAGTGCCTAGGCGATCAATCAGTTCATCTATGCGGGGCATAGGATAGGTGTCAAACTTAGTGATTTTATTCAGGCGGCGAAAGTCATTACAAAACTGCCAACTTCCATCTGGTTTGGGCACTAAGACAATAGGACTGGACCAATCACTATTTGACTCTTCTATCACCCCTAGCTCAATCATTTTTTTTTACTTTCTGGCAAATTGCCTCTCGCCGGACTTCTGGAATTCTATAAGGCGCCAACTTGACCTTATCCCCTGGTGTGGTGATAATGTCATGTTCAATTCTGGAGACCCAACCTGGCAGGTATGAAAACTTCTCCCTATTACGGAGCACAAATTCTTTAACCTCCTGTTGCTGAGTTTTGGACAGTCTCCGCTATCCCAACTTCAGGGACAGCCAGGTTAAATGGAGCAGAAAATTGGGTAGTCTTAGCGACCAAGGACTCTCTATCCTTCCATGGTTTCAACAAGTTCACGAGATAGACCTGTTCAGGTTTTCGTCTTCCCTGTTGGCTAATTTTATAATTCACCACCCCCATTTTCTCCAACACTTTATAGGGACCCTGCCATTTGGCTAGGAATTTACTTTCGACCGTGGGGACCAGCACCAACACCCTATCACCAGGTGCAAAGAAATGGACCCGGGCCCCACGATTGTAAATCTTTTGTCAAGCCAACTGGGCTTGGGCTAAATGTACCTTCACAATCAGCATCACTTGGGCAATTATATCTTGCATTTGTGCCACATGTTCAATCACACTTCGATGAGGGGAACTCTCACTCTCCCATGTTTCCCTGGCAATGTCCAGTAGGCCCCGGGGTGCCTCCCATACAGTAGCTCAAATGGAGAGAACCCTGTGGATGATTGGGGAACCTCTATTATGGCAAACATCAGATAAGGGAGCAGATAATTCCAATTCTTTCCGTCTTTATCCACCACCTTCCTCAACATTTGTTTTAAAGTTTTATTAAACCTTTCCACTAACCCGTCTGTTTGAGGGTGATATACTGATATATGTAATTGGGTCACTTTCAGGAGTTTACAAAGTTCTCTGGTCACCCTAGACATAAAGGGGGTGCCCTGGTCAGTTAGGACTTCCTTAGGAAGACCCACACGGCTGAAAACCTGAAATAACTCTTTGGCAATGGTTTTAGCAGAGGTGTTTCGGAGAGGAATCGCTTCTGGGTAATGGGTGGCATAGTCCATTACTACCAAGATGTGCTGTTGCCCTCTAGTGGACTTCAGTAAGGGGCCAACCAAGTCCATGGCGATCCTCTCAAAAGGGTCCTCGATAATGGGCAGGGGTACCAACGGACTGTGGAAATGTGGCATGGGTGCAGTAATCTGACACACTGGACAGGAAGAGCAGTACAATTCCACTTCCTTAGTGATCCCAGGCCAATAAAACCTCTGAGTGATTCTCTCCCTGTTTTTTTCTGCTCCCAAATGTCCCCCAAGAATGTGCCCATGGGCCAGTTCCAAAACCATCTTGTGGTACGGTTTAGGCACTACCAGTTGCTCAATGGTGTCCTCTATCCTCTGTAGGGATGAGCTTCGCGTTCGAAAACGAACGTATGTTCGACTCGAACATCGCCTGTTCGATCGTTCGTCGAATTTCGAACAAAAACGATCGTTCGCGGCAAATTAGAGTGAAACGAAACAAACTTTTTTTCCATTGATACTACTATCAATGGAAAAACAAGTTTTAAAAACGGTCGTTTTTTTAGGAGTCCTGCTTCTGAAAAAACGACCGTTTTTAAGACTTTTTTCCATTGATACATGTTCCCTGGGGCAAGACCCCGGTTCTGAAAGACGTTTTCCAACAATAACTTGAATATTGGTCTTTAAAATGATCGTTTTTGAATTTGAACGTTCGAGTCCCATAGACTTCAATGGGGTTCTAAATGTTCGTGCGAACGATCGGACTGTTTGGCGGTTGTGGTGCGAACCGAACGCAGGGGGGGTTCGGCTCATCCCTAATCCTCTGTGACACTCGATATAACAGGTCCCTTTCAATAATGAAGCAAGGGAGGGCAACCCTCTTGTCAGGATTAACTAACTCCCCATCGATCTTCACTACATTCTTCTGGGCTCTTAGCAATGTGGGGGTCCCTCAATTGCTCAGTAAGAACATTTTCTCTGTGCACCTTGAGGTCATTAAACCCTATTGGCCACTGTTCCTCTTCTGAGGTAACAGGCTCCTCCCTAGGGACTGGTGTTTCCCCTGCTAAGACCGAGAACGGAAACTCAGGAAAATCCTCACAGCTAGAGGATTCTGGAGTAGATGTTTCAGGCTCAGAAGAACCACCTACTGGGGGATCTGGGCAATCCCAGAGATCCCAGAACTTTGGGAAATCCCTTCCCACAAGGGATGTTTGGCAGTTTGGGAACTAAACCCACTTGGTGACACAAGTTACCGAGGGAGGTTTCAAAGGAAACCGTAGTCACCGGATATTCTCGAGTGTGCCCATGTACACAAACTACAGCCATTTTCATAGGATGTAAGGTTTTTCCCACTACTAGATCACTATATCCCAGCCTCGGTCTGCTGTCTCTAAAGCTGTTTCACGATGGCCTCCATTTGCTGCTGGTGTCTCTGTTCCAAGCATGCAATTCTCTCTTGGTGAGCCTGTTGTTGAGCTGCAATGCTCTCTTGGTGAGCTGTAATGCTCTCTTGGTGAGCCTGTTGTTGAGCTGCAATGCTCTCTTGGGGAGCTGCAATGCTCTCTTGGTGAGCCTGTTGTTTAGCTGCAATGCTCTCTTGGTGAGCTGCAATGCTCTCTTGGCGAGCCTGTTGTTGAGCTGCAAGGCTCCGTTGCTAAACCTGCATTTGTCTGCTGTTGATTTGCATTTGCTATAGCCAGCTGTTTCAGTATCTTCTCCATTGTGGGTTTACTTTAACTGCCCGCATTCTCCACCATGTGTAATGGGTTAGCTCGGTAGTGGGTGTGTGTGACCCCCTGGATGGGTTCACTACACACTTAACTATACAGAGAGGCAGCCGAGGACGGTTGAAAACAAAGATTTTGGTTTATTCTTCCATATTGCTGGAAACAAGTGCAAGCATCCAAACAGCATAAACAAAACAAAACATGAAATAAACCCTGGCCACTTGGGCGTCTACCTTCACAACTAGGGATGAGCCGAACACCCCTGCATTCGGTTCGCACCAGAACCGTCGAACAGACAGACCGACCCGTAGAACCCCATTAAAGTCTATGGGACTCGAACGTTCGAATTCAAAAATGATAATTTTAAAGACCAATATTCAAGTTATTGTTGGAAAACGTCTTTGAGAACCTGGGTGTTGCCCCAGGGAACATGTATCAATGGAAAAAAGTTTAAAAAACGTGTTTTTTCAGGAGCAGGACTCCTGAAAAAATTACCGTTTTTAAAACTTTTTTTTCCATTGATACATGTTCCCTAGGGCAAGACCCGGGTTCTCAAAGACGTTTTCACAGGCAAACTATAGACACCCAGCAGGTACAATATTTAAAGGAATTTTTCATTTTTTTTTAAGTTAAGCATTATTAAAATCACTGCTCCAGGAGCAGTGATTTTATTGATGCTTAAATAAAAAAAAAAAAAAAATTCCTTTAAATATTGTACCTGCTGGGTGTCTATACCTGTGATAACGTCTTTAAATAGCACAATCACCTGCCTGCCAGTAAATTAGGAAGAACTGATCTAGCTAAGCTATACAGTGTATAAATAGATGTACAACTCCTAGGGATGTATATATATCCTCTACACAATGTAAATTAAGCTAAACTGACTAGCCGGCCTACCTGCTCTAGCTATCTAAAAAGATAATCTCTCTGTCTCTCTGACTGCTTTCATTAACAAGCCGGAACACACTACACGAGGCCGCCCAGCAGGTGGCCTTATATAGTGTGGGGCATGTGCTAAAGCCCTGAGCCATAATTGGCCAAAGCCACCCAGTGAATTTTGGGCCATTTTGCGTCACTCGAATTTGGCGCGAACAACCGCTTTTGTACAAACAGATATTGTTCGTCCCTATTCATAACACAGGAACCTATCTATGGAGTCTGGCACAGCCTACTGCTGGGCAGACACTGCTGGTCATACAGCAGAAAAACAATAGTCTTTTTGATTTTTATCACACAGAAAAATCAACACCACCTCACCTTCAGAAGTCTATCTCCGCTCACTGCTCTCCTTAACTCAAAAAGCCTCAGGATGCAGCAATCAGTAGTAATCCTCTGGATAACTTGTAGCGGCCTTAATTGCCTCATTCTGAACAGCTGAAGCTATCCAACATTCTAAACCTTTCTGGCTACCTCTGCAGCCGACACCTGGTAGTAATTGGTGAATTGTCTAAACAAGGCAGAAATGTATCTCCCGTCTGTGACAACACCCACAGATTTACCTGACTTCCTGTCACTATATATATATATATATATATATATATATATATATATATATATACTGCTGTAGTAGAAGGTAGGGGGGATGGTATAGAAAGGTAATATATATCTGCTTACTTAAAAGTACTGTGGCACGTTGTAGATGAACCAGTGTCCACTTACAAAGAAGCTGAGTGATCGCATTAATATGCAGCGGTAATGGGGTGTATCTAAAGGGAACAATATTGAATTGTCACAATTAGGGTATATTATAGGCATGATTCATGCATACCTACTGTAAATGCATGAAGAGTATATACATACATGTATATACATGCATGCATACACATAAAGATGCATAAGCCATCTGTGATAAACAAAATAGAAAATCAAAAACCCATATACAAAACGTACCCAGTTCAAAAAGTATGGGTGAGATAAACACACATATACAGTATATATAGCTCCTCTGTAACTTGAAAATGTGCAACCTGTAGATTTTTTTTAAACGTTGATTATGGAGATTTTTAAGGGTAAAAGTTTGTTGCCATTCCGCGAGCGGACGTAACTTTGAATCGTGACATATTGGGTATCTATTTACTTGGCATAACACTATCTTTCACAATATAACAAAAATGGGCTAACTTTACTGTTGAAAATAAGATCTAATGCGCTACTGTGAGTATACAGAAGTGAACTATGGTAGCATCAACAAGTCTGAGACAGCTAAATCTAAAGTGTCCACAATACACAAATGATGAAGTAAAAAACAAAAATACTGATAAGCGCTTCAAATAAGTGATGCGTGAGCACTATTCAAATACATAAGATAATAATCAAATGGTGAAAAGAATAGCCACTGGATAGCTATAGAGTGCATAAATCCAACTCATACAATAGTGTCAATGAATAGAGTCCCATACAACAGGTGCATCTGAGTGACTATAGATGAGATCCTATTCAACCAGTGTGAATGTGTACTGGGTAATGGGTAAAAATGCACAAGAGAGTCTCTATATGGTGGTGTGATGATAGGCTGGGTGATAGAATGGTTGAAATCTTCACTCTGGATGCTGTTCTAAGTCTAGGAATCCACAAGAGTGTTGTAGTTCCCTTACCTTGAGGGTGCTATATGTAAGCATATAGTGTGGATCATCCAGAATCCGAGGTCTCACTTTCACAGTAGGGTTCCCTCTCCCTCTTCCTCGTGGCTGTGATGTTCCCCTGCTCAGCGATCTTTATCTCCAACAGAGAAGACCTCTTTCCTCTCCAGACTGCAGACAGTAGAATATGGACTGTCTCTTGGGGGTTTGTTGCAGTTGCAGAGTGAGGGTTTCCATGAATGGAAATGGGTTCTGAAGGGCTGGTTTTGTGATCACGCGATGAGTCTTGTGGATCACTGCCAGACCTCCTCCTCTTTGCCCCACTCTGTTCTCTGTTATGATACGATAATTTTCTGGCACCAGTTCTCCTAGGATGGTGTTACAGTCTGCTGTAAGCTAGCTTTCTGTGATAAAGAGGCAGTACAAATTGTTTTGTAGAATGAAATCGTGGATTTCTCATCTGTGTTTTAGGCCTCGTACACACAATCGAACATGTCCGCTGAAACTGGTTTTCCAGCGGACAAAAGTTTTCAAGCTTGCTTTGAAATCTGTCCGATGGAAACATGTCCGTCGGACATGTTAGATGGTTAGTACACAAAAGCATCGGACCAAAAAGCCGCGCATGCTCAGACAAAATGAGGGGACGGGAGCGCTCATTCAGGTAAAACTTGCGTTTGTTTGTGACATGGCACATTCGGAATTTTAAATATCTAGTGTCTTGTTTATTGCCTCGTTTTTTTCACTGGCGATGGAGGTGCTGTAGCTCTCCGTTGGCTTCAGGGGGGCCCTCATGATTTGGCTTGCCTCCCTGATCATCTCCAGGCTCTCCTCCTCCAACTGCCTCAAGCGCCTCCTTAGGCCTGGTCGGCGCATCTGGAGGGGAGGCACCTGGGAGATGGTGCTGAGCCTGGGCCTGGGGACCTGCTGACATCCACCTCCTCCTGGCTGCCACTCACCCCTTCCGCCTGGCTGGCATCTTCAGGAGCTGGCGGCTCCTGGCTGGTCTCTTCTTCCTGTGTATAAAAAAGGAACATGTTGTAACATTTTGCACAATCAATCACACACATGTTAATGCTCTAGACTGTTTTAGTTTTTCTTCATTTAACATTTAACAGACTCTCCTTCTGACCCCTGCAGTTGGCATCCCTGACACCTATTTTTATGCCCACGACTTGTGTTTTTGTTTCCAAGCTTTGTTTTTTGTTTACAATATCAACTCAATAATCAAACAATAATTAGCAGCCAAGAAATATGTTGGAAACTACTATACCTCACTGAAGATCACCAGATCTGGGTCCATGTCAGCCAGCCCCTGGGCGGACTCTGCAGGGGTGTGGGGATCTGTGGAAGTTCCGCTGGAAGGAAGCATGGAAGGAAGGGTGGAAGGAAGAGTCGAAAGTGACTCCCGGCCGTCCATTTGATCATCCAAAAAAGCGAGCTCCTTGAAGTACCACAGCTTGGGCTCCTTTAGATCACTTGCTGCTGCTCCTGAATTCTTTTGCTCTCTATATGATCTTCTGTATGTGCTCCTGAGGTTTTTCATTTCTCCTTGACCATGATATCTGTGCACTCTGGAATCCAAGTCTGCATGTATAATGCTAACTCCTTAAGTGCTGCCGTTCTGCTGTTGTTTTTTGAAATACAAGGGGTGCCTGGAATCCCAAAGGATGGGCAATTCACAATATTTCTCAATCAATCGCAGGGTGTTTTCATGTATATGCAATTGTTGCATCTTTGGTAAATCTTTTCAAAAAATTATGGCTAGAATAACAAAAGAGAAATCTCCTGCTGCTAATTGCTGGCCAGCTCTGCCCCATTGTTGTACAAAAAAAATATGTTACATGCAGACCCTTTGGTTCCATTTCACTAAATACATGGCATCTATAACCATCCTCAATTATTATTAATGATAGCAATCATCAAGGCACTATTTCATGTGTAGATATCATGCCCCTCAGCATTGATGACATAATACACTACCTAATTACCTCTGTCCAACCAACACAGTACAATAGTTGCATGATATGAATACACAAGACTAAAATAAAGAGGTAGAGCATTCTCACATGTAGATTTTGTGATGTGTCCAAGCAGATGGAGAACAAAATAGCATGGTGGGCCCCAAGAAACATAATAGTGCAAGGGTGCAAACAACATACAAAATCCCCATCCCATGTCTCTCAAGTTTCTAGGCCTCTGCTGATCCCATGTTGTAATTTACCTTCATCTCTGTATTTCCTCGCTTACGCTCGAGTAATCTTTGTTTAACCTACGTAATCACGTCGTTCTCCTTATATACCCCGCGCAAGCATGAAAGCCGCCCTCTTCGTCCGCATATTCTATGCCCTCTTTTAACCCTCCCATACCATGTCTTAAGTTTCTAGGCCTCATGTTGTAATTTACCTTCGTCTCTGAATTTCCTCGCTTATGCTCGAGTAATCTCTGCGTAACCTACGTAATCACGTTGTTTTCCTTATACACTCCACGCATGCGTGAAACGCCACCCTCGTCTCCGTCCATGATGGACCCTTTCCTTTTTTCCACGCCCCTAATCATTGTGTAACGAAAATATGACAATGTAACACGAGTGTGCTTTACCCTCTCATCATGATCAGGAAGGGACAGAGGCAGGAACATCACGATCCAGGCCCAAACACTACAAGGCAAAAAATATGTCACTAGAAGAGATGGTGGAAATGGTGGACATACTGCGGATGAAAGATTATGATGGTGATCATGGGCCATACAACATCCCTAACTGGAGGAAGGCTAAAATAATGGACAAGGTTGCGAGGAGACTTTATGACATCTTTGGGGTCACCAGGCCTAAGGAGCAGCTCCGCAAATGTTGGTCGGACTTGAAACTGCGTGAGTCAGAGCAGTATAGGAAGATCAAGAAAATGATTGATAAAAGTAGGTCCTTTTTCTTATTTTGGTTGGCAATTGTCTTTCTTATTTTGTTGGCATGTATATTTCTACACCTGCCTCGTTGGCCTGGTTGTACTTTGGAACACATGTATAAGTTTTATGTGGTTTTTGTAAATAGGAAGTTTTTCCACGATCGTAGTTGTAAATATCGTTCCATCACATTGTTTCTCACAAATCCAATGTTGTTCCAGGAACAGCACACCTGGACATGGCTATTTGGCATAAAACAACGTTTATAAACATTGGGGAAAAGATGATGTGTTTGTTCAAACTTACTAGAATGTGAAAGGCAAACAGGATTCATTCACACAGTGATAATAAGCAGCTGTTTTCACATCTGGACTCAAGAGCACCTGTGTCTCCCCATAACTACAAGATTTATTTAGGGTCTCCGACAAATAATTTTTAGGGGGGCATCCATGTGTGTCACTTCGCTAAAAAGGGGCAGTATCACAGCTTGGGAGAAGTCAGATAAAAACAAAGGTTAGGTTTAGTGGATTAAGCCCAAAAACACAATTGTAACCCACTTATAAGCAATGCTTGCGATTTCTGCCTTCCAATATCTGTGTGCTGATGAGTATACCTTTTGTTTCATGTTATTTAGGTGAAAGAAGAGGACAGCATTTGGAGGAGGCAAGGAGGCCCAGACTTGCACAAAAATCTAAACCTCTGCATGTGGAGGAGGAGGAGGATGTGGAAGAAGGAGTGGTGGAAGAAAGAGAGGAGGGAGAAAGAGAGGAGGGAGAAAGAGAGGAGGAAGGAAGAGAGGAGGAAGAAGAAATTGTGGAAGGAGGAGTTATGGAAGAAGAAGGAGTTGTGGAAGAAGAAGGAGTTGTGGAAGAAGGAGGAGTTGTGGAAGAAGGAGGAGTTGTGGAAGAAGGAGGAGTTGTGGAAGATGGGGAGGAGGAGATTATCAGCACAACAGGTCAGTGTCACCCCAGCTTCACAGGGAAAAAATAAATGTAGATAGGCCTGCACATTACTTATACCTTGTTCTTTTTTTGTTTTGTTTAGGGGATGAACATGGTGGTATGCCAACATCTTGTAGTTCACATTTTTCCCGAGCTAGTGCCCAAATCATCATCCAACAAATAATGGAATGCAGTACATAAATGCACATTATGAGGGAGAGGATGGATGTGATTGAACACAATTTTAAAAACATCATTGACATGTTGGGCCATATCCAAGATTAACCCCCCCTCCCAAAACCTGTTTTAATGCTATGTTTTGCACAACTGTTTGAATAGGATAAAACATGCCAAAAGTTGAAGATGCACACACAGTGTTTCAACATGTGCTATCTGCCATCACAGGATATCGATTGTCTGTGCTTGGTGGGTGCAACCCCTTCCTCGCTACTCAAGTAGGTGAGAGGAAGGGTTTGCACCCTCAAAACACATCCATTGATCACCTATGATGGCAGATAGCACATGTGGACATTTGTCAGGGTATCTCAGGAGAGAAATCCCCATTTGGCCACTCCCACAGAATGTGTTGCATCTTCACATTTTGGCATGTTCCGGGGTGACATCAGCCCATCACATGTATTTGGATTTAAAAGGTTGAACTTTGTAAGTTCCATTGTTTGTAGATTTTAATATTTTTGTAGCAAAAAAAGCTTTTTATACTTCATAACAAAATAAAAAAAAAAAAAAAAATTGTGCCAAATAAACCTGCAAAATGTTTTTGGTAAAAAAATAAATAAAAAAAAATGTATTTTCAAAATAAACCCAAAATGAGGTGGCTTCTTCTTTCTATGCTCAAGACCAGTTTTTAGATGAGTGACTACTGTGCAATTGTGGATATTTACTAAAACATGAAAACTAAATTTGGCACTAGAAGTGCAAAAGAGTGAGAAAATAATTAAGTCTAATCATCTAACATGGTACAATTTCAACAAAACTAAAATTTGTTCTTTTTTTTTGAGAACTAGTGGAGAACAGGAAGACAGATAAAAAGAGAAAAAGCAATAATGACAAACAACTGTATAAAGTCCAATAGTCTAATTATTTAATATTTATTTTATATTTCTTTCTTTTGGGGGCCGAATTAGAAAGAAATATGATCTGGCATAGCAATGGCCCCCTGACCCATGAAGTACTCAACATATTAGTCCCTCGGAGAGTGTGCTTTTTAACTGTTAATTTATTTTACTTCTTATCTATTTTTTCACTGGGTGCAATTTTCTCATCCCTGGTGTTCCATATCTACTCTGCGAGTGTTATGCAGAGGTAGTTGGACCGTACAGGTCACTTTCCTAACAAATATCTACTTGTATGTTGATTGGTCCATTTAATAAAACATTTTTACTTTGAAGCCTGGCCTCCAAAGTCTCATCTCCCTGGGGGTATCTTTTTTTTCTATAGTTACCAGGGATGTGGCCACCCACAGACTGTCCGGATGTGTAAACTCCTCTCTCCCTCTTCAACATATTAGTCACGTACCTCACAAGCAGATTGGGTGGCCAAGCCAGCGCAACCAGTGTCCAGCCCAGGAAGGGTATCTGAGGGTAGTCCCGCCTCAGCACCGATGTTGGGTCGGTACGACTGGGAGTGCCTGTGTAAAAAATTGTGCAAAATGCAACAGGCTAAAACGACACTGTTCAATTTATATTCCGCCAGGTGTATCGCTGTGTGGAACAGGCGGAACTGGCTGGTGAGTATCCCAAAGGCATTCTCGACTACCCTCCGGGCTCTGGCCAGCCGAAAATTGAATACCCTCGTCTCCGGGGTGAGGGTTCTCTGGGGAAAGGCCGCATGAGGTGAGGTCCAAGCCTGAAAGTTTTGTCTGCTAAAAAAACAAACGGAAGTCCCTCCAAGTTGTCTTCATCCTGTGGCAGTTACAGACCACCAGTTTTTAGACGCCTGTAAAACTCCGTCCACGCGAACACTCCCCCATCAGACAGCCGGCCGTTCTTTCCCACGTCCACATACAAAAATTCGTAGTGTGCCGACACCACCGCCATCAACACGATACTATGAAAACCTTTGTAGTTAAAATAGTACGACCCCGAACGGGGTGGTGGCACTATGCGGACGTGTTTCCCATCTATTGCCCATCCACAGTTTGGAAAATCACACCGCAGGGCAAATTGGGAAGCCACAGTCTGCCATTCCTGTGGTGTGGAGGGAAACTGTGGGGACAAACAAAAAAATAAAATTAGTACTTTGGCACATAAACATTGCAAACACAATACAAAAACCATCCTTGTGCAACATCAGTATTAACATTTCATATTATTATTGTGGAGTGAGTATTTCATGGCAAAAATATAGGCACACTTATTATCAGACTCCCCACCCCTCTGATGGGGCAATAAACATTTTGGGGGGGGGGCAGAACTACAATGGAGCAGACAAAAAATGCCTCTAAAAGAAAAAGGCTAGGTGTGTTTGTCCCTAGGATAGCATGCTGGACAGGTTAATAGTGGTAAGGTAAAAATATGCAGGTAGTCCAACAAAAAGAACATGGAAACCTTACCAACATGCATGGGGAGAAAAGGGAACATTCAACACACAGCATATTACAATCATGGTAATTAGGGAAAAATCCAAAAAAATACAATACATTAGCATACATTATTAAAGACATAGATTGTGATGTTAAAATGAGGAAACTTACCTTAATATACTCCTCCTGCATAACTTGGATGATGGCAGAACACGTCTCCGGTATGATGATCCCAAGCCCCTAGGGAGAGATGCCTGTCGAGAACTTGAGGTCCTGCAGGCTCCTCCCAGTCGCCAGGTAAGCCTCTGCTCGGCCGTGATGGCTTGGCGCATCACAGTGTCGTGCCTCGTGATATAGGGGGACAGAAGATCCAGCAGACAGTGGAAAACGGGGTCCGTCATATGGAGAAAGTTCCTGTAGTCATCAGGATTATTCTCCCGGATTTCCCTAAGCAGAGGCATATGAGAGAATCGGTCACACTGGCGCAACCAATTCTTGGCCCAGGAACTCCTCCTCCCCCTGTTCCTGGCCAAAGTCCTGGACTGATGATAAAATCCAGAACCAAGCCCATATCCAGCACAAACTCGAGTCACGCTGCTGCTTCATCATGGCTTCAAACCAGCTGGCTGGTCAGTCAAGAACACACTCAAACAGAAAGCACCCCCAATTCCAGCAATAACTGCAAAGAACGCACGACAAACAGATACGAGCGGACAGGGCGCCACTGCAAAGCAGAAAGGACCCGAAAGCCAGCACTGAATGCCAAATATGAACCCTCAAGCACACACTGAACCCGAGAATACGACCTGTAAAGCACGGAGACTGAAAAGCGCAAATCGGCTCTAACCAAACCTTCGCTAACACGCGGGAACACGTAACTAGCAAAAGCGGAACCAAGGGCGGAGCCATAGGCTTTGGCCATCCCCTTTATAGTGACGTTGTACATGGTTTACGTGTCCGCGTTCTGGTCCGAGGGGATTTTGGTCCGATGGTGTGTACGCACATCAGACCAACGGACAATTCAGCCTTGTCTGATGAAAACGGTCTGTCGGACATCTTATTCATTACATTATCGCAGGCGGCAACAACAACAATATAAGATATGTATTCCATACAAAATAAACAATCTTTTAATATGAACATATGTAATCACTTTAAAACCACTTGTTGCAATTACCACATAAATTATAATAATGAATGCAATAATAAATAGTGTATGTGGGACACTTAAGCGACACTACGGTTCCCCCTAGTGGCCCCAGTTAACACATATAGCTTGTCTCCCACAGAGGTGGATGCTAGTAAAGAATAAAAAATAAATAAAATGAAAAATTGAATAAAAAATTACTCAATTAAATAAAATTACAAATTAGTCAAGGTATGTCGACAGATTAAAAATTGCATACAGTATGTACATTTATATATCCCAATTCTAAATATGTGTATAAACTACAAGACACCAGATACAGATATACGCTATGTAAATATGTATGGACCCACTTTAGTAATTAAAAAGTGATAAAAATGATAAAAACTAAAAATCAGAGATAAAGCAATTTAAGTCAAAATCAATATTGAGGCCATTAGGCGATAATGACTTAATCTCGTAAATCCAATGAGATTCTGATTTGCTTAACTCTCTTACTTTGTTACTACCTCTCCAATGGGGGTTGTATTTCTGTATTGCCCAGAATTTCATTCCCTTAGGAATTTTTTTATTTTTTTGGTGGCATAACTCAAAATGATGAGACACACTGTGTTTCGGGAAGCCCTTCTGTATATTTTGGACATGCTCCCCCAGGCGCTTCCATAAGGGGGTGTTTAGTGCGTCCTATATATTGTAAGGAGTAGGGATGAGCTTCGCGTTCGATGCGAACACCAAATTCGAATGACGCGCAACGGCCCATAATTCACTGCAGCGTTGCGCGCTGATGATTGGCCAAGCATGCACCATGACCCTGCATGCTTGGCCAATCACAGCGCCCAAAAAACGAAGAGACCTAATTGGCCAAAGCCTGGGTGCTTTGGCCAATTAGGGCTCAGGGCTTTAGCACACGCCCCACACTATAAAAGGCCGTCTCCCGGGCGGCCTTGTGTAGTGTGTTCCGGCTTGCTTTCAGAGAGAGAAGTCAGACAGACAGACAGAGAGAGAGAGAGAGATAGATAGATAGAGACACTGGGGTAGATTCATGTAGAGATCCGACGGTGTATCTACTGATACACCGTCGGATCTGTGAGATCCGACGCTATGGCCGTCGTTCCCGAGTCGAATTTTGAATTTTTTACGCCGTTTACGTAAGTCGTCCGGGAATACGGCCATACGTTAATAGCGTTAACGACGAACACAATGGCGTCCTAGCGACGTCATTTAAAGCAATGCACGCTGGGAAATTTAGCCGGTGGCGCATGCGCAGTACGATCGGCGCGGGGACGCACGCAATTTAAATAGTAAACTCCCCCTAGCCGCGGAATTTGCATTCCGCCGGGGGATTTACGATCCGCCAGGGCTACTTACGAGGCAAGTGCTTTCTGAATACAGCACTTGCCTCAAAAACTGGCGCAGGCGGATCGTAAAACAGATAGATCACGCGGATCAAAAGATCCGCTGATGGGGGCATGGCCTGGACATGGCTGAGTGAGGACACAAGAATCCAGAGCTCCCGGCCTTGTCCTCCCTTTACCGGCCTAACTGCTGACTAAAGAGGCATGCACTCAGCCAAAAAGTGCAGGAGCAAATCCTCCACCCGACTTACCCGTTCCAGTGTCAAAACCGGCGATCTCCATCGCTATTTCGGCTCTCTGACGTCGGTCTCCTCGGGAACAAGGGTGGCGGCACCACGAGGCAGCCCACGTGGCGACCCAGCAGAAGACACGATACAGGACTTTTGGGCCTCCTCACCGGACCTTACGGCAGAGCACACCGCTACCTTAGGGTCACCTGAACCAGTGATGCCGGAGATGTCGTCCTCGGCCTCGCTACTCGGCGGTACGCCAGCGGAGCGGGAGATACGGGCGTTGCTGCAGGCCTTGCCCATCAGATCCGACATTGAGTCCCTCATTCTCAAACTGGAGGAGACACACCGCAGGGACTTTCAAGAGGTGAGAGCGGAGGTGTCCACGTTAACGGACAGGGTGTCCTCTGGCGAGGGCTCGTTTGGCGGCTCTGGAGTTACGGGTGTCGGCCTGGAGCGTGACAGAGACAGTATAGAGAAACCGATTACTCCAGCTCCACCTCGAGGAGGTGGAGGACAGGAGCCGAAGGAACAACCTGAGGGTGCGGGGGATCCCAGAGTCGGTGGAGGCCGAGACGTTGGATGGCGCGCTGCTAGAAATCTTCCGAGACGTCCTGGCGAATCCGCAGGAAAACGTGGAGATAGACCGCGCGCATCGCACCCTGGGCCCACGATCAGACGACCCGGAGAGACCCCGCGACGTAGTCTGCAGACTGCTGCGTTATGCTCAGAAGGAGCGGATTGTCCGTGGAGCGTGGGACAGAGACGAAATTCTCCTGAGAGGCGCCGCGATCAAGATACTGCCAGACCTATCCAGAGCGACACTGCGACGACGAGCGATGCTGAAACCTGCACTGGATCTGGCGAGACAGCGGGGATTCACCTACAGATGGGGTTATCCGCTGGCGGTGACTTTCCGGAAGGACGGAGCGGCGTTCACGGTTCAGAACCCGGCGGACCTCCCAGCCCTGTTTCGTTTTCTGGGGGCTGAGCAGATCCCGGTTCCTGACTGGCTGCAACTCCTGCCACGGGCGGCTGGACGCTCGGGCCCTTCGGCGTACAGACCCGGTGCGGGGATCCGCGGACGAAGAAGACGCCGTGCTCCCTCGGGAAATGGGAACCGTGAGTAGGCCGTAGGCCGCAAACCCCAGACATCTCTGCCACCACCATGTTGCACCACCGTTGCCCATGGGACTTGCCCCCCACGCCACGTGTTCCCACTCTGTTACACTGTTGGGACCGCTGTGATGGTCCCCCTGGTCGCCCCCGCCCTCCCGCCTGCGCCCTCTGCGGCCCCCCCGAGCCCGCTCCTATGCCACCAACTAGGGAAGAATCCCCATGCGTCTGTCTCATTCAGACCTATCTGATCATGGGAGGAATGGGGGCCCCCGCGCTGTCAGAGCGCGCCCCGAACGGGACAGTGCTGTACGTTCATCACCAACCATTATGCAACCCCCCTGCCATGGACGCGATGTACTAACAATGCCAAACACCCCTATTGAGAATTGTGGGGCTACCTGGCCATGTACCTCCTCTCCACTCCTGCCTCCCACTTACGCTCCAGCAGCGAGAGCCCCTCTGAGGAGTTATTTACCATACATGACTGGCCCCAGGGCTGCTGCATGAGGAAGGGATGATGTATTGGGTTGTATTGCTCTGTGGGGTCTTGAGGAGGGATGGGGGGGGTCGCTTTGGGGAGTCTGCGGACTGCGGGGAGATCTCACGGGGTGGGCGTGGGGTGGGGGGGACCCTATTGGTACACCCTAACTATACAGGGAGTGGGGGCCCGATGGATATTATACTACTATGCTGATCACGGTGGGGCACTGCCAGGGGTTACTTATTTCATGGTTAATGCCCGTTCGCTTTCTTTTTTTTTTTTTTTTTTTGCCCTACGTTTTCTTATGCTAATACTGCCCGGGTACTTCTCAGTTACTGTTTAGGCATATCGCCTGTCATGTTGCGCTAACTTTGTTGCCTGCGATGTATGCCTTGTTCTTTGCTATGCACGTTACAATTTATGTTTGTCACTTTACACTGGAGTGATGTTGAGTTACTTTTGAATGTGCTGCCAATAATATGCTCTGTTATATATCATGGCCGGGGGGGGGGGGGGGGGACGTGGCTGGGGGTTCGCACCTTCGGCTCTGTCTACCCACCTCCCACATAGGCCCGCGCTCGTAACCCAGATTAGCTCTGGTGAGCGTCCTAGCTAATTAAGCTACCTTAGATTTTCCCTCCTGCCGCGCACTCTAGCGTTGGCCTCCTAATCAGATATTTGCTACCCCTTTCTATCCCTACCTATCCCCGCTCTCTCTTTACTTCCCTTATACCCTCCGGAGAGCTGGACCCCATCAAAACCGTCTCTAGCTCTCCGATCTAACCGATCCCTTACCCGCCCTCCCCCCCACCCACCCACTGGCGAGCATGGAGGCAGTGACTATCGTCTCATTGAATGCTAAGGGGCTGAACACCCCCGAGAAGCGTAGAATGCTACTCCATGACGTTCGCAACCAGAAGGCAGACATTGTCCTCCTACAGGAGACGCATTTCAGGGATGACAAACTTCCTGTCTTAAAAAATCGATATTACCCCACGGCTTACCACTCCCCCTTCTCCGATGCAAAGTCTAGAGGAGTCTCCATATTGATAGCCGCCGGGGTACCCTGGGCATTGGATGACATACAGAGGGACCCCGCTGGCCGCTCCCTGTTCCTAAACGGACGGATTGGCCCAACGAAAATTACCCTAGCGAATCTCTATGCCCCAAATGATCACCAAGAGAGCTTCCTGACAAAACAACTTGACCGCTTGTCCCGCTTTACCACTGGACAGTTAATCATTGGGGGAGACCTTAACATTCCCCTGTCACCCCCGGAAGACACCTCCACCGGACTATCTTCGACATCTGGGAAGGTACGTGGCCGCATACAGACAGCACTCCACACTTCCCGACTAGTAGACACCTGGCGCATATTCCACCCGGGGAAAAAGACTTTACCTTCTTTTCCAGACCCCATCAGACTTACTCCCGGATTGATTACTTTCTGGTCCAACATAGTAACCTGCCGGCGGTGAAGGATACTCAGATAGGATCAATTACCTGGTCGGATCACGCCCCAATCACGTTAGTGTACGCTTTAGCAGGGACTATGGCAGGGAAAGCCCACCCATGGAGACTGAACGAATCCCTGTTACACGACCCAGACGTACTAACAGATGTAGTGAAGGAATTAGACTGCTACTTTACGACCAATGCTACCCCTGACTGTGCCCCTGCGGTAGTTTGGGAAGCCCACAAGGCGGTGATACGCGGCGTTCTTATTAAACATGGAGCCAGAAAGAAAAGACTGAGGACGGAACAACTAACGACCCTGCTGACCAAACTGCATGACCTGGAAACACGACACAAACAGACACCGACGAGACAATTAGGTATGGAACTTGACACCACACGAAGACAGGTCACTGACATACTCACATACAGAGCCAAAGCAGCCATCCAGATCTGCAGACGCAAAACCTATGAATCAGGAAACAAATGCGGGAGAATGCTGGCTCGTTCTCTTCGTACGCAGAATTGCGCGTCTTACATCCCCCACGTCGTTACGAGGGACGGACGTAAAGTATCGATCCCACAAGCGATCTCTCGGGAATTCAGAGACTTCTACAACGCATTGTACAACCTTCCCCAAACAGCGCCGAATCCGGAAGCGGACCTCGTGCGAGACTACTTGACCTCCTCTGACATGCCATCTCTCCCTGACGACACCAGGGCCCAACTGGACGAACCCATTACATTACTCGAGCTTCAAACGGCCCTGACTAACACCAAAGCGGGCAAGGCCCCCGGGCCCAGATGGGCTTACTGTCACGTACTACAAGACGCTGTTTCCCTCACTGGGCGCACACTTGGTCTCTGTGTTTAACAACCTCGGCACGGGGTCGAGGCTTCACGCCTCTACCTTACAGGCACACATTGCAGTCATACCTAAGGATGGGAAAGACCCGAGTCAATGCGGTAGTTACCGCCCTATCTCACTGCTCAATGTAGACCTCAAATTATTCACCAAAATTATAGCTTCAAGGATTCAGAGTCATCTCCCGAGCCTCATACACCTAGACCAAGTGGGGTTCGTCCCTACTAGAGAGGCTAGGGACAACACCACCAGAGTCCTAAATCTCCTCCACACGGTAAACCACAAGTGTACGCCATGTGTCTTTGTGAGTACGGATGCCGAAAAGGCGTTCGATAGAGTCAGTTGGCAGTTCATGTTCGACACTCTGAAGCACATAGGCCTCGGACACAAAATGATCAATTGGATTTCGGCGATGTATGCTGAACCCTCTGCTAAAGTCAGAGCCAATGGGGTCTTGTCGGAACCCTTTCCGATTACAAACGGAACTCGCCAGGGGTGCCCCTTGTCGCCTCTCTTATTTGCGCTGACACTTGAACCCTTCCTGAGACGAATAAGAATGAACCCGAATATATCAGGGGTTAGAGTAGGGGACGGAGAATACAAAGTTTCCGCTTATGCGGATGACTTACTCTTCACCTTGACAGACCCCGCAACGTCCCTCCCGGGCCTTATGCGGGAATTTGAACTATACGGACAGCTGTCCAACCTGAAAATTAACATGGGTAAATCTGTGGCGATGGGGGTAAAGACCCCAGACGCTCTATTGAACCGGCTCAAAGAAAGTCTTGGTTTACAATGGACAGACACAGCCTTTACTTACTTGGGAACTCGCATACCCCCCACCCTACCCCACCTTTTCAGGCTAAATTTCCCACCACTACTGCAGTCTGTTCAGAAACTGCTGGACAGCTGGACCACTGGTCTTCACTCATGGTTTGGTAGGTGCAACATCATTAAGATGTCCATCCTGCCTAAGTTTACATACCTTCTCCAAGCTATCCCCATACACATACCGGCAGACTACTTCCGGAAAGTACAGTCCATGTTTAAGAAATTCCTATGGGCTGGAAAGCATCCTAGGATACACAGATCAATTCTCTCCCTACCCAAACGGTACGGCGGGCTGGCCATGCCCAACATTCGCACATATTACCACGCGGCTCACCTGAACCGCCTTATAGACTGGTGCCGACATGCGAGTACCAAGCTGTGGCCGCGCCTAGAACAGGCGCAGAGTGAGATCCCATTACAGAGGGCCCCGTGGTGCCCTACAACCCTACCCACACCTGTTCGCACCCACCCACTGATAGGGAACACAATTAGAATATGCGCTAGGCTGATCTCGCAGACGAGATCTTTATCGGAGACCTCGCCCCTGTGCCCAGTCCTGGGAAACCCACAGTTTACACCGGGTCTCTACGACGGGAGATTCTGCGTCTTGAGAGAATCAGGTCTATTCCAGGCTTCCCATTTCAGCACGGCGGGCCGCTGGAACACAATAGCAGAGTTGATGGACAAAGGGGGTAGACACCGGTTAGATTTTATGAGAGCCAACCAGCTCAATCATTTCCTACGTACCATGCCTCCCCCTCCATCCGGGAATACCACTCTCACACCATTGGAGGAATTGTGCTCCGACGCAGACACATTGCCTCACGCGTTATCAATTGTGCATAACATACTGAGCACCCCGAGGGAAGGCTACCAAATCCCATGCATTACTAAATGGGAACGCGACCTGTGTTGTACATTTTCTGTAAAAAAAAGGCAACAAATCCTGACGTTCGTACACAAATCCTCGATCTGCACTAAAACCCAGGAAACAAACTACAAAATCCTGTCGAGGTGGTACCGCACCCCGGCACTGCTGCACAAAGCGTTCAGGACTACGCCTGACACATGCTGGCGATGTCAGGAGGAAACAGGAACACTGCTCCACATTTTCTGGTCCTGCTCACGGTTAAAACCATTTTGGACTGAGGTTAGGAGGATTTTGGAGAAATTCACTGACAGACATATCCCAGACGACCCAGCATTCTTCCTGCTACATGCTAACGACATCCCCGTACGGGTTTATAAAAAATCAATTGTCAGACATCTGCTGGATGCAGCCAAGGCGTGCATTCCCATTTGCTGGAAATCCCCCAACCCACCGACCGTGGCGATGTGGCTACGGAAGGTAGACGACATTAATAGAATGGAAGACCTGATCCTTACTGATCAAGACAGACCAGAGACATACAAACAAACTTGGGAGTTGTGGAACTTCTATACCTACTCAGATGAAGGACAAGCACTTAGAGCTCCCGACTAAGACAACGTCCTGCAACCCCCCTATTTCAGGGGGCTCCTTGAGTTTAGACCCCTGTGCTACGCTGACAGACAGACTAAAACAAACACACTACTCCATGCTCGTGAGCTCCCCCCCCCCCCCTCCTCCCCTACCTCACGCATCACCCGCGGGATATTCATCCCGTGGGGGCTGCTCCTCCCCTGATCCCCCCCCTCGATCTTCTATACGGATCTTGGAATGTACTACTATTTTCTTTTCTCTCTACTCCCTTTTTCTATTGTTCTATGGTTAACGGAAAAGGGGGGACAGGTCCATGGGTCCTAGATTATAAAACATGTGGGGTGGGTAGGTACTGTTGCTGCCCTATATTTAACATGGTGTCTACAAAGCTGGTGGCGCGGGGGTCGGATGTCTGCCATCTGAGCGGATGTACACCCTGACGCGACCGTCTCCCCAGGCAGACGGCTGTACTGGACATACCATTGTGTTTTTCTGTTTGAGTTATATATGCTTACCTGTTCTCATGTTTCTATATACAACAATACTGTGATCTGTATGGACATGTCCCCTGTTGTGTGAAAATAAAGAATTTTGAAAAAAAAAATAGGGCTTGAGATGTTGGTGGTAAACAGCCTGCTAGGCCCGGGGAACCAAACCAAGTCCTCCAAAAGTTGCCAGGAGTGTAACTGTAGACATTATGCATTAAGGTTAATCAATAATCTCCCATTCTAAATGGAAAGGTAGAACAAGGGGAAGGGAAGTATGGAAAAGGCAGAGAGGGAGGAAAGTAGGGGGGATGGAAGATTCTGGGTAAGGAAGGGGTGTGGGGGTTCCCCTCAACCCTCATCCCCTTCTTCCTCCAACCTTCCCTTCTCCCCCCTTTCCTCCCTCTCTCCCTCTTCCATACCCCCCTTTGTTCTACATTTCCCTTTAGAGTATTATATTTTTGATTAACCTTTAAAGCTTAATGTCTACATTTACACTCTTGACATCTTTTGGATATGAGGCAGCTTTTGGAGGGCTTGGTTCGGTTCCCCTCGGGCCTAGCAGGCTGTTTACCACCAATATATCTATTTTTATTTTTTTTACAGGTGATTATGTTTGGACTATGTATTGTCTAACCTTAAAGGAACACTAAAGGTTCGTTTTTTATTAGATCAATTGATTGCTGTAAGCTAAAGCATTTAAATATCACCTACCTCGTTTTTCCTTTTGACTTCCAAAACACAGTAATCCAGGTTTGAAAATGCCATTTCCTGTCTCTCCTCTTCTTGCTTTCCACCAGCATCTGCATGGTGGAAAGCAGAATGTTCTCACCCCCTCTCTATGACTACAGCCCTGCGTGAAGATGCTCTCTTAACCCTCATAGGTATGGAGGCTAAGCCTAATAGGAACTGTAGTTCCCAATAGGCCGTGATGTAGCATAAATGAATGCGCACCGCAAACCAGGAAGTCCAAATCAGGAGTGACACCGCAAACCAGGAAGTCCAAATCAGGAGTGACAGAGGTGAATAAAACAGCTCATTTTCAACAGGTATCAAACTAGTTATAATGCAAAACATTACTTTTTACTTTATCAGCTACTGTCAGACTTTAATTTAAGAGGAAAATATTTTTGTCTTTACAACCCCTTTAACTACTTGCCGACCACCTGCCGTCATATTACTGCGGGACGGTGGCACTGCTACGCGGGAGCACGTAGCTCTACGTCCTCCCTTTAGCAGCTTGTAGGGCGCGCGCGTCCCCCGAGTCCCGCGCGCGTGCCCGGCGGGTACGATCGCCGCCGGGCACCCGCGATTGCTCGTTACAGAGCGGGGAACGGGAGGTATGTGTGTAAACACATGCCTCTCGTTCCTGTCAGCGGGGGAAACGCTGATCTCCTGTTCATACAATGTAGGGATAGTGGGGGACTCAACTTATGATGGTGGGTTGGCTCTTGACATCTAATGTAACTGGAGGGGATGCGCTGGACATCTAATCTTACAGATACAACCGGCCCTTTTGAGGGCAGTCATAATGCTGATGCGGCCCACGATGAAATTGAGCTTGACACCCCTGATCCAAAGCATCACATTCACTAAATATTATGTGCAGCACTTTGGAGAAGTCAGGGACCACCATGAGGACTGTCTCTTCTTCATAGTGGCCAGATTCTCCCTTGAAATATATGCGATGCACAGCACGGACCGTTTATCTCCTCTGTGGTGACAAGACATGGTCACATATACTGTAAGGTGTGATGATGTATCTGGGGAAAATGTTTGTCACTCAGATTTCTTCTGTTTGATCTTCACAGGTCCAAATCTACAATCCAGCTTTCTTTAAATACATCCATGACAGCTGGACTAAACATAAAGGCCGCTACCCTTCCACCGGCATGTTGGTCCTTTTCTTTGCCCTTCATGTCTGCGATGAGGTGAGTTATTGGATCCCAACTGGTGAAGCTTGGACACTCTGCAAAGTTATAAAAAAAATTTTTTTTAACCAACTGTGGACACTGGGAGTGCTACCCATGGCCCAAAAAAAAGTACATAAGGGCATGTAATGTGCACCTTATCCCTTTGCTGCTCCCCCCTCACTTACTGGCAACTCCTGCTGTGTAAATACAAGAGCTGCGGAAGGATCTGCTATCAAAAAAAATACTGCCCGACACATTGTATATAAACATTGTTCAGAAGGGAGATAGATAGATACAAAGTAACATTGTTTATATGCCTTATTCAGATAGGAGATGCAAAGTAAGATTGGTGTAAACCCTAGAGGTGTACCGAATGGAAATTTTGGTGCCAAAATCAAAAATGCAGAAGGGGGAATTTTTTATTTTTTCTTACAGCTATTACATGGTACAGGATGCTGTGATTGGCCCAGGTGCCATGTGACCAATGATCAGATCCTGCATAGTAGTAAACATGTCATAAATGGATTCCATTCATTACTATTGTTTTATTATGCAACGTGATCGTACAGCGATCACCTGGTATCTGGGCCAGTCAGTGGCTGATAACCAGCACCACAATCCACACAGAGTGTGTGTGTGTTATATAAAATGTTTTTCCAAGTAATTTTCTATAAAAAATAAATAACTGATTTTAACTCGTAAGCAAAAGTGTCACAAAAGGGCCTGGTCGGGTTCATTGCTTCATGGGATGTGTATAGGGGGGAGAGCTGACCGGGTTAAGGGTTGGCATGAAGTTATTTTTTTTTTGTGGAGGTTTTTATATTCTGATGTTTTATTCCCCTCTCCCCAGGTGAATGTTTTTGGTTTTGGTGCGGACAATCGTGGTAACTGGCACCACTACTGGGAAAACAACCGCTACGCTGGTGAATTCCGCAAAACCGGGGTGCACGACGCAGACTCTGAGGCGCTACTGATCGACACCTTGGCCCGTGAAGGGAAAATCAAAGTGTATCGCAGTACATGAGGCCCCATCTGGGCCACACACACTACTACCAGCCCACATGACTGACAAGATACCCGGGGCGGCACGCCTCTCAGGAATTCATCACCAACCAGGATCGCAGCAAGCTGCCATTTTGTTGCCGTGGCCCCCCGAGGATTTGCTGTCTGCGGTTGTTATGCCACTGTGTTTTTCTTTCTTAGATGCCAAATTCTGGATCACCGGCAGATGTGTGGGCGTCATCGGAGGCACTTGTATGTTCCTGACATTATTCTGTCTTTACGATTTTTTTTTCAAACTGGAAGATTACTTGCATCTCTTTCAAACGAATCCTGTGCACTGATGTTGGAGAAGAGCTAATGCATCCCAGCCACTTGGCCTCATCTTCATTAAGCTAAATGTTGTGCACGTATTACAGAAATCTTAGTAACTATGAACTCTGCAGACTGGATTTTTCCACATTTGTAATTTGCAGGACCTGTATTGTACATAAGCCACCCAACGAGGGGTGCCCCGGGTTCCCAGGGCAGTTTAACGGGTGGTTTTATTTTGTTCACTATATTGACAATCTGTTGGAGGGTATCTAGCTGAGCTTGTACAATCCTCATTGCTGCATCAGCCAATCGTTTTTGTAGGCCTTAAGATTTGATGCTCCATCTCTGCTGCCCGGCGTCGACTGACCGTGGATTTATCTGCAGAGAACCCTGACTTTAAGGGCAGCTCCGCCTTCAAAGAGCCGTAGGAGGTGACCATTCGGTACGACTAAGCCCTACGTTAGGGCGAAGCGGTCAATTCCAGGAGGAATAAAGCTAGCCTTGGAGGTGACGAGACCTGTTCTTTGCGGTAGAGGTGGAGCCGTCTGAGTGAGTGGGCCTGGTCACCCGTGGAAGATTCCAGTAAGCATGATGGTCCGTCTGGGAAGGAGGCCATCATGTTTGTTTGTATAGTTTAACGGCAGCTCATTCATTTTTGAACATTGAAAGTTCATTGTCTAAACTCTTTAAGAAGGGTTTGGTTTTGTAAAAAAAAATTCAGGCACCCCTTGGGGCCCCATAGTGTTATACCGCATCTGTATTTTGAGTCAAAAGGAATTTTCTCTCTTTTTTTTTTTGTTTTGTTATATTGAACAGTGGTTCATTCTCCAAAGCCGACTAGAACGAGAAGCCTCGAGTGTCACAGGAGATGGCAGAGGGTTGGAAAGGATCTTGTAGGGAGGAAACTATAACTGGACTTGTGCTTATTGGTGCTGAACAGAAGGGGCTCCTGGGCCGGACCCCAATTCACACACCAGTGTTTGTTTTTATGTAAAATGCTCCTAACATCCAGAACATGTGGCGGAGGTTGTACAATGCTGTTCAATTGTGTGATCCTTCTGCTGTCCGACCTTGTCAGAGATGTGGCCAATTTCTGCTATGCTCTCCTAATGCAGACCTAGGGAACTGAGCCAGCAGTATATAGATTTTTTTGTATTCTAATCTGGCAAGAGAAGCCTGTACATAAATGGTAGATGGACAACCCCATCTCCATCCCACTTGGGGGGCTGCCTTTTACCTTGTCTTGGAGTGAAAAGATGAGTATGCCAAGCCATGGGGAATAATCCAGATCTATTTTAATTGTCACAAGTTAGATCTTGTATCAGTGATTCCTAGACTCCTCAAGTACCCCCCAACGGGCCATGTCTTATCAATACCATGTCATTGACATTGATTTAAAGCAGCTGTGCAAAGTAAAGAAAAACCTGGCCTGTTGGTGGTACTTGAGGACTGGGGTTTTCGAATCACTGTCGTAGTGGGTTGACACCTGGAGAGTTGCACATCTTTCTTCATCAGGGCTACAAAGTGACTTGGTTTTCTTTCTCAACAATTGAGGGACACAAGAAGTCCTTGCCATCAAGTTACACTGACCCTTCAGGGGGGATTGGACACCAACCTAAACAAAATTGTTGGCCAGCCCAGGATAACCCTTCCTCTATTCAGAATGCCTTGTGTTTGATAGGTTCCCAGCAAAGTTGAGGAAACCAATTTTTAGCTTCTCTAGTTGAACAGAGGTGAATGTCTGTCTGTGTTGACTAATCCTTCTTCGTATGGACTCCTTGTTATCATTATGGGATCAGGTGAGTTGAGGTTTAGGGCTTTCTCTATTTAGATTTTTTATTTTTTTACCAGGACATTTACCCCTACCTTCTTTTCGGTTCTTCGTGTCCCCCTGCCTCCTTTCAGTTTCCCGGGTCCCCCTGCCTCCTTTCGGTTTCCCGGGTCCCCCTGCCTCCTTTCGGTTTCCTGGGTCCCCCCGCCTCCTTTCGGTTTTGTCTTTTAGACATTCCCAACAGTCACTGAATTCCTGTGACCTTCAAACACTAAAGAATTTGTTTGTACGTGCTGCAGATACAGCTTTGCTACAAAATGGAAACTTGACATTTTTTTATTTTTTTTGCTTGTTCGGTTCCATCCTGTGTCCCTTAATGATCTCTAAGAAGAAGATATCCGGCAAGTTTGACAATCTCTTATTTTCTCTTTATTATTGACAAAAAAATGTATAGCTGGACCAATCCATACAGCTTGGTGCTTACATCCTTTCTTGCTATACAAGCCAATTTTGGCGGGGACTCTGGTGGGACCCCACAATGCAGGCGAGAGCTGTCACACTTCAGCAATTGGAACCACCTCGGAGCCTGGAGTCGAGCACTCCCATATCCTGTTCACAGGATATGCAATACCTTGAATTATGGCAATCTGTGAAGTCAATTTAGGGCCTTGGTGCCAGTAAGACAGTTGCCCTCTTGAATGTTGGTGCTATCCATGGTGACCTGGGAGGGCTGGATTCCAAGGGCCGAGCTGGCATCTATGTACCTACTTCTCTTGCTTGAATACACCCATTGAGGAAGAACTGTACTTGTTGCTGGTGAGTCAGAGCCTGTGCAATATAAAGAGCCCAAACTGAACAAAAACTCCAAAATACTCTAACTGAATTTTGAGCTGTCACTTGGAATTACCAGCAGTAATCGTTGTATATTGGGGGGGAGGGGGGCGGTGGAATATCTTCCTACACACAACAGACTTCCTGTCTGGGAATCCCACTGAAAAAATGCCAATTGTTACTTGTCTGCCACATATTTAACCCAAAATGGCCAATTACAGAGAACTGCAGACTATATGGAAGAATGAACAACCCAACGATCAAATATTGGCTAATTAATTTATTGGTAACTGTTTTGTATGATTTTGATTAAGGTTTTCTAGAAGCCAACTCCACCATTTTAAAGACTTTAGTGATAACAGAATGCAATAGAGAATGTATTTCTTACACTGGGCCAACAGCAGAAATGACACATGATGGGTAAACCTTGATGGGGTGACAACAATATTTTCCTTTTACATTGCAGCAGCTGAGGAACTTGGAATATCCTCCCAGAGAGATTCAAAGACCATGCAAAATGGAAGCATGAGTTCTTGGTGGAGTTGGCTTTTAAACTGCATTGGAGCCCATTTAGGGAAACCATACCTGGAATCCCTTTTGGCTGCGGAGAACAATGGGCCTTTCCTCCAGTTTTGTATATTCTGTCCCGGTATTGGTTCATACCATGCGGTCTGATGACAGATCGGTCAATGAGTGGATGGTCACGGTGGCATTGAATTCTCAGTGATAAAACTTGTTACATTGTATAAAATATGACTTCTGTGATTGGCCGTGACATCACACAGCACCCTCCTGCTGTCCTATCAGTATTATTATTTGTGCACTTTCTATGATTGTCCTTGTGCTGCCCCCGTGTGGCGGGGGAGCAGCGCCCTTTGAAGTAATAAACAATAAAAGCCTTGTCACCCGTCTAATTTTTATTTATTTATTTTTTCTTTCATTCTTCTTTGCAATAAGATGGCATTTTAAATTGTGATGCAATGTATAGATCTAGAGAATTGAATAACTCTTATGGAAAGAGAATATGAAGACGGTTTTCAGTCACTCCTTATACAGGATTTAAATGGTGCTTATGCCCCATACACACCAGCAGAATTTCCGTTGGGGAAAAAAGTTGGATGGTTTTTCTGACGAAATTCCACTCAAGCTTGACTTGCATACACACGGTCACACAAAAGTTCGCTGAACTGTCGAGCGTTAAGAACGTGGTGACGTACAATCACTACGATGAGGCGAGAAAAAGTTTAATGCTTCTGACCATGCTTTGAATTGTTTCCAAGCATGCGTGTGTTTTTTTTCGATTTTACGATAGGCATTTTTTCCTTTGAAAAAATTAAGAAAGGGCAGTTCACACCAGATACAGTTCCGTTCAGTTTTATGTGCATTTTTTCTATAGTTCACACCATGCAGTCAGTTTCAGGTGCAGAAACTGACCGGAAACTGACTGCATGGTGTGAACTAGAGAAATTGGAATACATGGAAAACACTCTGCATGCATTTTGTGCAGAAAAAAAAAGTACACGGAGCTGCGTCTGGTGTGAACTGGCCCTTTAAACTTTTGCTGGTGGAAATTCTGACAGCAAAAGTCTGATGGAGAATACACACGGTTGGAATTTAAAAAAAAAAGCTCACATTAGACTTTTGCTGGTGGAAATTCCGCTCGTGTGTATGGGGCATAACCGTTTCCGCAGTGCTTTACAACATGAGGGCAGATGGTATAGTTACAATAAAATTCAATACATTTAAGTGTAGCAGTATTTTTGTATTTTGAGTTTTATTTATTTTTTAAATAGTTTTGTATACAGTGTTTATAAAAACTTTTGTGCCTCTTGAAAATTTCGACATTTTGACATATTACAATTGAATATACTTACATGGATCCAATTGCCTCCAGAAATCACTTATTAATAAATAATCCAACTGTTAATACAGCTGTTCTGTGAAGCCCTCATGAGTTTGTTAGAGAACCTTGGTGAACAAACGGCATCATAAAAGCCAAGGAACACACCAGACAGGTCAGGGATAAAGTTGTGGAAAAGTTTAAAGCAGGGTTAGGTTATGAAATATATATATCCCAAGCTTTGAACATCTCACGGAGTACTGTTCAATCCATCATCTGAAAATGGAAAGAGTATGGCACAACTGCAATCCTACCAAGACATGTCCGTCCACCTAAACTGACCAGGCCGGGCAAGGAGAGCATTCATCAGAGAAGAGCCAAGAGGTCCATGGTAACTCTGGAGGAACTGCAGAGATCCACAGCTCAGGTGGAAGAATCTGTCCACAGGACAACTATTAGTCGTGCTCTCCACAAATCTGACCTTTATGGAAGAGTGACAAGAAGAAAGACATTGGTGAAAGAAAGCAAGAAGTCCTGTTTGCGAGAAACCATGTGGGAGACGCAGCAAACATGTGGAAGAAGGTGCTCTGTTCAGATGAGACCAAAATTTTAACTTTTTGGCTTAAAAGCCAAACTGTGTGGCGGAAAACTAACACTGCTAATCTCCCTGAACACACCATCCCCACCGTGAAACATGGTGGTGGCAGCATCATGTTGTGAGGATGCTTTTCTTCAGCAGGGACAGGGAAGCTGGTCAGAGTTGATGGGAAGATAGATGGAGCCAAATACAGGGCAATCTTAGAATAAAACCTGTTAGTCTGCAAAAGACTTGAGACTGGGGGAGGGTTCACCTTCCAGCATGACAACGACCCTAAACATACAGCCAGAGCTACAATGGAATGGTTTAGATCAAAACATATTCATGTGTTTAGAATGGCCCAGTCACAGTCCAGACCTAAATCACATTGAGAATCTGTGGCAAGACTTGAACATTGCAGTTCACAGACGCTCTCCATCCAATCTGACAGAGCTTGAGATATTTTACAAAGAATGGGCAGAAATGTCCCTCTCTAGATATGCAAAGCTGGTAGAGACGTCCCCAAAGAGACTTGCAGCTGTAACTGAAGAGAAAGGCGGTTCTACAAAGTATTGACTCCGGGGGGCGCCATACAAATGTACTCCACACTTTTCACATTTATTTGTAAAGAAAATCGAAAACCATTTATCATTTTCCCTCCACTTCACAATTATGTGCCACTTTGTGTTGGTCCATCACATAAAATACATTTACGTTTTTTGGTTGTAACATGACAAAATGTGGAAAATTTCAAGGGGTATGAATACTTTTTCAAGGCGCTGTATAATTTGACTATTTGCCCAGGTTCTGCTTTAGTAATTGCAATAGTATTGTGTTCATTTTAGCCAATGATTTTAAATAGCTGTGACATTCCCGAGGGATCTGGTGGGCGGAATTCTGAGTCTTGATTTGTAGATTTCCCGTATCTTGGGATGGGGCCGGAGCAGGTCTTGGTGCTCAGACAGAGACTGGCAGCAGTCAAGTGAGTATCTCTTATGGGTGAAATACAAGGATGTAGCTCATCGAGTGTAAGCTCTTTGCCCGAAGCCGGGGCCGTGAAGGTGATAAGGATCTCTTCAGCTGTGCTTGTGCAACTACAAGTCTCAGCATCTCCAGTTAGCAGCCAAGAATAGGTCTTATGCCAGGAGTGTGGACCAGTGACTGGGTCTCTTGGGGGCAGGAGGAGGAGTGGTGTGACATGACAGTAGAGATGAGACCGCCGCAGCCCAGAGCATCGCATGGTTGTAGAGGAGACGATGGGCATCAGAGTACGTAAATGGCACCTGGTCCTTGGTGTTCTCTGTACCATGGTGAGCCAGACAACCCTCCACCATGCCAGGACTGGCCAGGGTAAGTGACCACAACTGATGTCCATTTAGCTTATTCTGGGGAGTCTGGGTTGAGGTGTGTGTGTAACCCTGCATATCATCCTTAGTGAATTTAGGCTTTTTTCTGTGTTTTTTATATATATATATATATATATATATATATATATATATATATATATATATATATATAAAAAATATTGTCTTTAGTCATTCATTCATAAAAATACATTATATCCAATTTGCCTGCTTGTGAGCTGCAGATGCTCTACATAACCAAAAGTCTGTGGACCTCTAATCCTTTTCCATCACCCCTATATGAACTTATTGGATATTCAACTCAAAACCATGGGAATTAACCTCTTGCCTACTGGCCACTTTTGCCCCCTTCCCGCCCAGGCCAATTTTCAGCTTTCAGCACTGTCACACTTTGAATGACAATTGTGCGGTCATACACTGTATGTAGATGACATTTTTTTATCAATTTTTTTCACACAAATTTAGTTTCCTTTTGGTGGCATTTAATCATCAATGGGTTTTGAATTTTTTTGGTAAACTAAGAGAGAAAAAAAATGTTGGATTTTTTTTCTTTTCATAGTATGTACAGCAATTTTTTCTCCTTCACTGATAGATACTGATAGGTGACACCAATGAGAAGGCACTGGTGCGTAATGATAATCGGTGTAGATGTCCCTTTTAACACAAGCTGGTTATTGTCTCTTTTTCTCCCCTCCTCACAAAGGGGGCAGATAAACGTGGCATGGTATGTCTGGCTATAGGTGGGTGGCACTGGC
This sequence comes from Rana kukunoris, assembly GCA_029574335.1. Classification (NCBI taxonomy): domain Eukaryota; kingdom Metazoa; phylum Chordata; class Amphibia; order Anura; family Ranidae; genus Rana; species Rana kukunoris. Next base: position 344,059,485 of record CM056050.1, read on the forward strand.
ATGGCCTCCCTGTTTCCCACCTCTGAGTTTAGGTATAGAACACTGGCCTGGATTCTCTGAGCTCCAACATCTGGGTGTAAGTATGTGGCACTGGCATGGTCTCTCTGAGACCTACCATTAAGGGTAGGTAACGGATACTAGCACAGCATCTCTAAGCCCCCCACATCTAGGTTTAGGTGCATATTGCTGGCCCGTATTTTCTGTGCCCCCACTGTTGTAGTTAAGTGGCACTGGCATGGCCTCTCTGTGCCCCTGTAGGTATGTGGCTCTGGTACAGAGTCTCTAAGCCCCCACATCTGGGTTTAGGTGCATAATGCTGGCCTGTATTCTCTGTGCCCTCACCATTGTAGTTAAGTGGCATTGGCATGGCCTCTGTGCCCCCACTTCTGTGTATAGGTAGGTGGCACTGTCATGGCCTCTATGAGCTCTCTGTGTTTTGCAGGTGTTGGGGAGAGGGAAATCTTTGCGTTGGTCTCTCTACATAACAAGCTCCGTGGCTGTGTGAATCCTCCGGCTGCCAACATGAGAAGGATGGTGAGTGGTGTTGGGGGACCAGAGGTGGATTGCAGCTGCTCTGTGACACTCCACATTCCTGGCTGAACTCTGATGGGAAACTATTTGACTTTCCTCTCTGAGGGACCATAAAAGACATTGCACATCTGTCCCTCTACTGCACTGCCAGACACCCAGTCCTAGGAGCTAGTCTGGACCCCAGGGATGAGCGACCAGGCCCACACAGCCCTGGGAAGGACAGGAGAGAACACCAGACCTTAAACTATTTGTATAGCTACATTTTTTTTATTTTTGAAAAAGTGTTTGATAGCAAATAAAATCCTATCTGTGTCCCTACTCTGGAGATTCACTCCTTTATTGTCCTGGGGTCACGGGGACATCAGGTTTTGGGAAATCCCAAATTATTACAGGTGTCACCAGAACAGGAAGTGAGGGGAAATCTTCCAACGGGGACCCCTATTACAGTGGTAATTAAGAATAGATCTGAAAGTGAATAGATGAATCTCCCTAATGGAACACAAAAAGCAAAACATAAACTGACAGCCCAAGTGGAGAAAAAAAGTATTTTTGAAGCTCCAGTAATTACAATGGTTCAGCCACAAAGTAAGACCTTACTACAGTAAATCATTCATAATAGATTTTGCATTGTGATGTAATACAAGTCACTTACTGCATCCAGATATGTGATGTCACTTTGATGATCCGCTGTCAGGTGGTGTGGTGTGTCATCTCGAAGTAATAAACGAGAAGTATTAGTGATGTCACCGTTTTCTCTCTGCTTTGTTAGATGTGGAGTGAGGATCTGCGCTCTCAGGCCCAGACCGTGGCCTCCCAGTGCCGATTCGCACCTCCGGATGATCGCCAGGTTGGGTGGAATGCACAGAGTTTCCCAGCAAAGACGATCTCCTTACTAGATGCGATTCACCTCTGGTACCGCCAGGGAGAAGATTTTGACTTTGAGAGAGCGCAGTGCGCCCCTAACCGGACCTGCCGCCATTACACCCAGGTGAGGGGATGGTGTATATATACAATCTATGGACACATGATCATCAACCATACATGGGCTTGTTGGAAATCCCATTCAAAAACCATGGTCATTATTATGGAGTTGCCAACTGATCCCCCTCCCCCCCGCTCCACGGCCATAGCCATGATGGCCTTTAGTATGAAGCTTACTTTGCCACCCCCCCCCCCCCCCAATCCCTGTGTAACAGAAAGTGGGTTTGTTTGAACTTACCTTCCAAAACCTTGGCCATGGCCAAAACCATTTTCCCCCTTTTCTCCTTCCCCCATGGACATTAATACAGAGACAAAAAGTGGATTTGTAGGAATCCCATTCCAAAGCCATAGCCAATAATATGGAGTTGAACCTGCCCCTGCCCCATGGGCATGAATATGTAGTTGCCCCTTTCCAACCCCCATGTACATTATTATAGAGTTGCTCCTCTCTAATAGACATTGATTTGGTTTCCCCCTCTCCACCATGGACATTAATATGTAGTTGCCCTAACCCCCCTACCCCATGGACATCAATTTGGATTTGCATCTCCCCATGTATATTAATATAGTTTCCCTTTCCCACCTCCCTGTGTGCATTAACATGGAGTTGCCCCTTACCCCCCTTTCTCCTATGGACATTAATATGAAATTTCCCCCCCACGTCCCACATGGCCAGCATAATGGAGTTGCCCCCTATGTGGCTATAACCTTTTCCACTCTTCTGGGAAGGCATTTCACATGATTTTGTATGGTGTTTGTGGAAATTTGTGAGGTCAAGTACTGATGCAGGATGAAAAAACCTGCTTCACAACTTGGGGTTCCATTTCATCCAAAAGGTGTTCAGTTGGGTTGTCTCCTCTGTCCTGCAGATGGTATGGGCCACATCGTGGGAGCTAGGCTGCGCTATCAGTAGATGCCCCTCGGAGGAAGGGGACACTGACATGATGGTGTGTGCATATTCCCCGGGGTAAGGTCATGTGACTCTTTGTGTCTCTTTCCCTATAGAACCATCACCATAACGCACCAAGATAACACTACTACCTGGCAGCCCCCCCCCCCCCCTCAAATATATCAAAACACATTCTTCACTAAAAATATACTAAAATCATTCTTAGCGGACACAAAGATATCAGAGAAGCTGTGTGAATTGGCCCTTTTTTTTTTTTTTTTTTTTTACATTTTTGAACAAAAACATTTCATAATTTTTTGAAAAAAAAATTTGGGAAATTATTTTTTTTTTTTAGAACTTTTTTATTTTCCAAGAATTTTATAACATTTTACAAGGGATTAAAACAATACAGGGTTACAATTTGTTATTTTTTATGGGACAGGGAAGCCGTCAGCTGTGTCTCACCCTGCAGCAGCTGAAAGTCGGCGGGAGGGAGAGAAATCGGTTTCCAGCTGCTGCAGGGAGTCACATAGGACATCCTGTAATTGCCCCCTCCATCCAACCACACTGATTCCCTCTGCTGTTTGGGCCCCCTTGTGAGCCTGGGTCCCCTACAAGAGGACTGGTGGTCCTCCCTTATCAGCAGCCCTGGCTGCATATACCAGACAGTTGTGCCTGAACTTTGTACACATTCCTTTTACCCTGCACCTGTTGACCTTGCACTCCTATCCACCAACTACATCACACTACATCAATCTTTTAACCGTATTACTCTCTCCTGTTCTTCTGTCTGCAATACTAAAGCCAAACACTGCGGTGCACTAACATTGTGGCTGAGCTATACACACTTTCCTGCATCATAGCTGAACACGGCAGCGGTTATTAGAAGCTGCCTTTTCTCATCAAAGCAGACATTGTATGCTCCATGTGAGTCCATGTCTAAGAAACTAACTCCAGATATTCTATTCTAACCCCCCACCCCCTTTTTAGGGGTAACTGGGACATCGGAGGACAGGTTATCAGCCCTTACCAGTCTGGCTCCTGGTGCAGCTTCTGTACAGCCACCTGGTCAGGATGTTTCAAAACCTGGGAGCAGCGTGGAGGCCTATGTGGTAAGGATCGCCGAGCGAAAGTGGGAGTAGAAATAATGATTGTTGAAAAACTCTGCATTCCTAAATAAGGTCCAATATCCAACATAGGGATCAAATATAACACATACAAGTCAAATGTCCTATATAAATGACCCAGTACTCTTCATAAAGGCCCAATATTCTATATAAGGGTTGTTATTATAAGAACCCACTATTGTGCATAACAGCAGAATAATGTACATAGCCCGATATCCTACCATATGGGCCAAATATTCTAAATAAGGACCCATTATCTTGCATAATGACCTAATATCCTACATAAAGGCCAATGTCCGAAATAAGGACACAATTTTCTTCAAAAAGCCAAATATCCTACAAAACAGCCAATATCCTTAATGAGAGCCCTATTTCCTACATAAGGGCCAATACCTTAAATACGATCCGATAGCCTACATAAGAACCAAACATCCCAAATAAATGTTTAATAACCTTAATAAGAACCCAATATCCTACGTAAGAGACAAATATGCTTCATGAGTGGTGTAACGAACCTCTGGCCTCAACAGGACTATGTCCACCGTAAATGAATTCAGGGCAGGGTAAACTGTCCAATCAGCAAGGAGAGCTGTTGGAGGATTCCTCCCCCCTCCACAGAGGCATACGTCCCATAATATACTTTACTTCCAAGACAGACACTATAGAATAAAGGAATACAACCACACCCCAAACGATCCCAGCAGAGTCCAACAGCATGCGACAACACACAAGATATGTCTGTGTGTGTGTACACAACATGCCAGTGTGGCTGCACAGCGAGTCCAACTAGCACAGATCAAACTGAGTTATTGGGCACCCTACCCGTAGTGACTCCCTTTGCAAGTGGTTATCCTAAATAAGCACCAAATATCCTACATAAGGCCTCAATATCATACAAAAGGGCCAGTATCCTAAATTAAAACCCACCATCCTAAATAAGCATCCAATATCCTACATAAGGTTTAAAAATCCCACACAGGGGTCCAATATCCTGAATAAGTCAAATATCCTAATAAAGGACTCATTATCTTGCATAATGGCCCTATATTCTATATGTTGACCCAATATCCCACATAAGGGGCAAAATCCTAAATAAGGATCCAATATCCTACATAAATATTCCATCCATATCCTTTATAAGAACCTTATATCCTATATACAAGGGGCCAATATCCTAAATGAGGACCCATATTCTACATAAGAGCCAAATATCAAAAATAAGGGTCCAAATATGCTACATTAGTGCCACTATCCTAAATAAGAACCCAATATCCTACATTAGGACCCAATATCCTAAATAAGAGCCCAATACCCTTAATAAAGACAAAATATCCAACATAAGAACCCAATATTCTAAATTAGAATTAAATATCCTAATTAAGTATTCAGTATCCCACATAGAAACCCAATATCCTTCAAGAGGGTGCAATATTCCACAAAAAGGCCCAATATCCTGAATAATGATCCAATATAATAAACAAGGTCCCACTCTCCCTCAGAAGATCACTTGTTATTGTATGATATTTGTTTGAGCTTCTTCAATACTCTGCTCCTGAGTTTGTCTCCATAGCCAGGTCAGTGACTCAGTCTATCCCTCAGAGGTTCCCCGGAATCCCTGCCGGATGAGCTGCAGGAACTATGGCCGCCTGAACACCACCAACTGCCAGTGCCACTGTGCTCCGGGGTACACTGGCCGCTACTGCCAAGGTGAGTGATATACTGGGGAGGACGCAAAGGACAATTTGTGCAGAGGAGGAGACGCAACCACATCCTTTTATTAGAACACATTTCAGTGATTATGCTAGAAATCTCTTGGGGATGACTTTTTAAAATACAAAGGATGGAAATCTCACATCTCCAATAAAAGCTTAAAGTATATCTAAAGCCAAAACATTTTGTTAGAGAAAGGAACGACTATAACCTCTGTCAGTTTTTTTGAGAAAAATGTTTCTTCCCTATTTGTCTCAGGAAAAAATCCCCTCATAAGGCCCATACACACGGTCTGACTTTTTGACAACAAACTTCAAAATTAGCAAGTTTGCAAAAAAATCCGACCGTGTGTACGCTCCATCGGTTTTCATCGGACAAAAGTTTGCTCTGCAAACTAACAAACTTTTCGACAACAAAAGTCCGAGAGTGCAAAGTCCGACCGTGTGTACAGAAAGCCATCGGACTTTTGTACAAAGTACAAATACGCATGCTCAGAACCAATGTTAAAATCAACAAACAATAGCAGAAGTTGACCAAAGGGTGGCGGTAAAGAGCTTAAAAAAACATGTGATGTTGGGAACGTTTTAGGAAAGTTTGCAGAAAAGTCTAAGCGTGTGAATGCTATGGGTGGGCCCGGCAAAACTCCCTTCGGACAAAAATCCAAGGAAAAGTTTGTTTGAAGTCTGATTGTGTGTACGAGGCTTTAGACAGTTGTCACCCAAACAAGTGTCCCCATTGGAAGATTTCCCCTGTATTCCTGTTCTGGTGACCACTCAAAACTCATCTTCTGTGCCGGTGACACCAGGACAAACAGAGAGGGTTATGCCTCGTACATGCAGCCGGATTTTCAGAGAAAACAAGTCAGACTGTCTTTTTCTCTAGGAAAGTCCGGCCATGTGTAGCCTCCATTGGACTTTTTTTTTCGGAAGTCCGACGGACCTTAGAGAACCTGTTCTTTTTCTTTCCGTTGGACTTCCGACGGACTCACGGCGGACTTTTGCGTGGTCCGACCGCGTGTACAAGGCATAAGTCTATCCAGCGGGGACACAGGCAGAGTCTCCAACCCCTAATCACTCTAAAAGTAAAAAAAAAAAATGGCTTGGGAAACATTTTAACAAAGTGAGACAAGAAAAAACACATATATTGAGAGTCCAAGGGGCCGCACACCCCAAAATGTTTTAAAGACAAAAATTGAGAAATTCCCCCCGGGTGCTTTTGAGCGACATAATGTGTAAAATATATTAAATTCAAAGACATGGAAATATATAAAAATAAATCTTTACTAGGTTTCTGTATCATGAGTAAAGAAGATGCAGAAGGTTGTAATATTAAACACATTCAGGTTACAGACAGTTTGAGACCAATCTCAAAAATGATAGAATATTAAATAATACAATGGAATAAATGTATAGTGCCATTGATGAAGTAGCTTCCATAAGAATACCCCGACACGTTTCGACCACAATTTGGTCTTCTTCAAACAAACGCCTTTTAACAAAGGGGTTCCTGTTTTTTTGGCTGTTTAGTAATTCTTGAAATGTCAGAATCTAGGAAATCACAAGTGTAGTATTTGTAGACTGATGATCCTTGTGTGTCTCTGGCAGTGCGGTGCGGGTCACGCTGCGTTCACGGTCGGTTTAGAGAAGATGAATGTTCCTGCGTGTGCAGAGCTGGATATGGAGGAGGAGAATGTACAGGTAACACTATAGCTCCCAACTGTCCCAGATTTGGAACAATGTCCCTCTTTCCCCCTCATTTTGGTGTGATCTCTATAGTTGTATATAAAATGCACTTTTTATCCTTCAACAAGTGTTCCCCAGGGCTAAACCTTTCATCCAATTTCTAATTTGCTGCATTTGTACATTTTAAAAGCCAATATAAAGGAATAGTAGTGGTAAAGAAAAGCCCTTGTGGAAATAATTAACTTTTTTGGGGGTAATTCCTACCTTTAAGGGGGTGAAGCAGGGGGCGTGTCCTATGCCTACATACGTTTGCTAGTAGGTATCCTTCATTCCCATCTGAAAATGTTGGGAGTTATGGGTAACACATGACCAGTGCCGATCCTGACCTCCCTGGTGCCCTAAGCAAAATTAGACATGTGACATTAAAGTTGAGAAGCGCGGGGGGGGGGGGTTGGGCTGACTTCCATGCAGCGAGCCGAGAAGTGGGTAAGGGGGCCGAAAATTACTTCTCACCAGGCGGGGGCCTCTATTAATTTGGGGGGGCCTAAGCGGCTTGCATAGTGAGCCTATAGGGCAGATCGGGCCCTGCACATGACATGTATGACCTGAGCCATGCAAGATCCTAAACTGGACAGATGACAGTAACTGGCAGCCCCTGGCACGGTACAAAGGCCACTGATAGCTGGTTATAAGACGTACACATATATCATCACTACAACCCAACTACTTGCTGTATTATAAACCTGAACTGCATGATGTATGACACTGATGTCTGGAGCTGGAACGAGCTCCATCCTGGCCGGTGTTTCGTCAGATTGAGCGACTCATCAGAATTCGTAACAGAAGTGAGGTTCCATCACAGCCATCTTGGTACACACCGCACTCAGCCTCAATAAGGATACAGTGAAAAGGGGGGCAAGTGGACATCTTGTTTTTTCTCAGAAAATAGGTGCAGGAACTCAACTGCGACCCGTTCAGATTTCACAAACAGTAGAAAGGTCTTAAAGGGGCATTAAATACAAGGATTGCATTACATACAGAGTTCAGGGGGTTACACACAGAGTGCAGAGCTGTCACTTGTAAACACAGAAACCAGACTTCTGTGTTTACAAGTGATTGTGATGAGCAGGCACCAAAGGGTCTGAGCCAGAGGTGGTGGAACGGAGTTCCCCCAAGTTCCCCCTGAAAAAAAAGCCCTGTATATATATATATATATACACAGTAATCTCTTTGTACTGTAAATATATCAAATAGATATCAGTCTGTCTGTCATTACAGAGAAGCTGCAGTCATCTGCTCCATCCTGTGACATCCTGAGTGATAAACTCTGCTTTATAATCTCCGAACATCTTCATTCCTATTATGGAGCTAAAAAGGATTGTCAGGTAAACCAGCCAACAATATTTTACACCCAGCTAGTATGAGTACCAGATTCTGTCTTCCTATCATGTCACACACAACTGTTTTGCTGTCTATAGGGATGAAATGCTAAATTCTGCCTGTAAAGTATCTCATGTACTTTTATGAGCATCAGGACACTCAGATGTAAACAAGGGCTATTGGAATTTTTTTTTGTTGCTGAGCATTTTTGTGCTGGAAGCTCAAGTGTGAACAGGGCCTTACACTGCAATTCCAATTAAAATCAATATTAATGCATAAAGAGACCTGAAATGCGCACGTTAATGCGGCCTGTGTGTCCTTTCTCACGTTTTTCAGAGGTCGGGGGGATTTCTGGCTCAGATAACCGCGCAGAGAATTCAGGACATTTTGGCGTTCTTTCTTGCCCGTCTGGAAAATACGAATGACGAGATGGACAGAGACCCCCAGAAATGGAAGTTCTGGATTGGTGAGAACCCTCGTCAGCTCATTTGAGAGTCCTGATGTGCTTGGGGAATTCCTGACCTTACCCATAATCCTCTTTGCTTTCAGGCCTGACATATAAACCGGGCTTCACCTCCTACCGCTGGGACTCCGGGGAGCCCCTGGTCTTCCAGAGCTTTTCCATGGGACAACCGGACAACCCTGGGTGAGAGCACTGCGCCAACAACACTTCTGCTGCCCAGACATCTTCACATTGTGGTAACATACATGACAAAAATCATTACTGCTCCAGTGATTTTGTATTATACCCCAACGCACCATTTTTGATGGTGCCACAATGTGCAGTAATATATCTCAGCAGAAAAAAAAAATACAATTCAGATTTATGGGTGTGTTGGGAGCCCATAAATTTCAATGTAATTTCCTAATGCAGTTGCTACATAACACGCATTAACCCTTTGTAAATGGGCCTAATGCCACGTACAGGTGACCATTTTTCGGGTTGTAAAAATTTGTAATTTTTAAAGGTCTAGAAAAAAACGTTGATCATTAAAATGTCCTAGCATACACACGATCGAGAAAAAAATGCTCTAGCAAAGCGCTGTGACGTATGACGGCACTATAGAGGGGAAGTTCAATGCGGATGGCGCCACCCTTTGGGCTGCTTTAGCTGAATTTGTGTTGGTAAAAGACGATTTGCGCTTTTCAGTCTGTTACAGCGTGATGAATGTGCTTACAAACGCTAGTTTTACCAGAATGAGCGTCCCATCTCATTACTTGCTTCTGAGCATGTACGTTTTTTTCACATCGTTAAAGCCCACACACGACCATTTTTAACAAAAATAGAGCATGTTCGGAATTTTTAATGCCCATTTTTTACATCGTGAAAAATGCTCTGGAGCCTACACACAATCGTTTTTTAAGGAAAACTAAAGGTTTTTTTTTTTTTATTAGATCAATTGATTGCTGTAAGGTAGAGCATTTAAATATCACTTACCTTTTTTTTCCTTTTGACTTCCAAAATAGAGTAATCCAGGTTTGAAAATGCCATTTCCTGTCTCTCCTCTTCTTGCTTTCCACCAGCATCTGCATGGTGGAAAGCAGAATGTGCTCACCCCCTCCCTATGACTACAGCCCTGCGTGAAGATGCTCTCTTAACCCTCATAGGCATGGAGGCTAAACCTAATGGGAACTGTAGTTCCCATTTGGCCGCGATGTAGCAAGAATGAATGCGCACCGCAAACCAGGAAGTCCAAATCAGGAGTGACGGAGGTGAATAAAACGATTTCAACAGGTATCAAACTAGTTATAATGCAAAACATTACTTTTTACTTTATCAGCTACTGTCAGACTTTAATTTAAGAGGAGAATATTTTTGTCTTTACAACCCCTTTAATGACATAAAAAAAATAAAAAAAAAAAACATTTTTTACAACCCGAAAAACGGTCGTGTGTACGCGGCATAAGAGAACTTTCACACTGTGGTGTTGCAGTAATGCATGGTGTACCACAACGTGCAGCCATGCACCTTACATTTGTTCTGTCTGCCACCCCAATTTACATGGTGGTACACCTAAAAATGCTAAATACCCACCCCAAAAGTGCTGCTTGCACCGCCCGGGTGTGAAAAGACACAAAGGAATAAATGGAAGGAGGTTTTTAGGCTCTTAGCAGAGGTTATTTCCAGCACTAAAGCATCTGAAAACTGTCCCAGTGTGAAGCTGGTCTTAAAATTTACACTACATTAGCAAAAGTATTGGGACGCCTGCCTTAAGGCCGGATTCACACTTGTGTGGTGCAAATTTCAGCTCTCTTATCTCTGTAGAGAGATAAGACAACGGTTCAGCAGATCCATTGCGTTTTAGCTGCGAATTTGGAGAGCTGGGAGAAGAGAGGGGGAGTGTATTGAGCTGAATGAAAAATCCTGAAGAGAAATGAACACATCTGCGAATTGGCTGCTTACCCATAGAAGAGACTGGACCTGAATTCGCACCTGAGCCGCACTGCAGGGCCTAAAATACGCACACTTTTTTTTGGTAATGCGCAGTGCGAATGCATCTCACATATGTGAACCAGCTTCCTTGAAAACAATGTATTTAGAAATGTTCTGTGTATTGGATGCGGTTTAAGCCGCACTCAATTTGCATAGGTGTGAACCCAGCCTTTTACAGGCACATGAACTTGGCATCCCAGTCTTAGTCCGTTGGGTTCAATATTGAGTTGGCCCCGCCCTTTGTAGCTATAACAGCTTCAACCCTTCTGGGAAGGCCGTCCACAAGGTTTAGGAGTGTCTATGGGAATGTTTGACCATTCTTCCAGAAACGCATTTGTGAGGTCAGGCACTGATGTCAATGAGAAGGCCTGGCTTGCATTCTCAGCTCTAATGCATCTCAAAGGTGTTCTATCGGGTTGAGGTCAGGACTTTGTAAAGGCCAGAAGTTCCTCCACCCCAAACTTGTTCATTCATGTCTTTATGGACTTTGTTTTGTGCACTGGTCTAAATTATTTGGTGGTGGAGGGAATTATGATGTGGGGGTTGGGCTTGGCTCCTTAGTTCCAGTGAAGGGAACTCTTAAAGAGGAGCTCCACCCTAAAGTGGATCTTCCACTCATCAGACCCTCCCCTCCTCCAGTGCCACAATTGGCACCTTTCACGGGGAGGGGAGGGTGCAGAAACACATGGCTCCCAGAACACAGTGGAGAACAGTGAGGACGGCGCAGCGCAACTCTTGCACACGCAGTAGGGAACCGGGCAGCGACGCCGCAACGCTTCACTTCCCGATTCCCTCACCGATGATGGTGGTGGGGGCAGCCGAGAGCCCAGCGATTGCTTGTCTTCTGCTGCCGACGTCGCTGGACTCCAGGACAGGTAAGTGTCCATTTATTAATGGTCAGCAGCTGCAGTATTTGAAGCTGCTGGCTTTTAATATTTTTTTTTTTTACGGTGGAGCTCCGCTTTAAGGCATCAGCATGCCATGACATTTTGGACAATTTCATGCTCCCCAACTTTGTGGAAACAGTTTGTGGACGGCCCTTTCCTTTTCCAACATGACTTCCCACCAGTGCACAAAGCAAGGTCCATAAAAGACCTGGATGAGCGAGTTTAGGGTGGAGGAACTTGACTGGCCTGCAAAACTGCGTGGGAGGGCCCCATGACAAGGCCTGGCAGGCCGAATTCAGCCTGCGGGCTTTGCATTTGACATAAGTGTTCTAAATAATCTGATCTATATTTTTATTTTGCATATGTTTATTAAGTTATATTTTGTAGGACTGGAAACTGTGTAGAGATGAGAGCCAGCTCAGGATTTAACTGGAATCATCAACAATGCAAGATCCAAAACCGTTACATCTGCCAGCACAAGATATAGGAGCCCCCAGGGGCCACCGCCAAAAGATGAAGATCTGGCCATATGCTCCATATATCAATTACTACCATATCTCCACTGCAGCAAAATATACTCCCTGCCAGTGATGTCATCACTACCCCGTATACAGGTCACACAGCTCATACAAAAGCAGCCGCCTTCTTCAGTCTGTATTACCAGATGCATGCATAGTTGAGGTAATAAGGGAGATTTATTTTCAGCACCTTAAAATAAAAAAGTTGCAGACAGAGAACCTCATATTTCTTATAACAGTGCCATTCACCACATCTGCACCACACAGGAAAAACCTCTCACCCTTCAGTTCTGGTGCATTGTGTTAACACATATGCATTATATTGCACATTTATGGGTGTTACATTAAAGGGGTTGCAAAGGTTTTTTTTTTTTTTTAATAGGTTCCTTTAAAGCAAGTGCAATGTTGGTTCACTTACCATTTTCCTTTTAATTTCCCTTCTAAATGTTTTTTTCCCCCTTTGTCTAAATTTATCACTTCCTGTTCCTCCTCCGTAAGCGGTTCTGGCTGACTAAACCCCAGCCAGAACGGCTCAGATGATGGGGGCAAGCTTACTGAGGAGAAACAGGAAGTGAGAAATTCAGACAAAAGAAAAAAAACATTGAGAAAAAAAAAAAAAAAAGTGTAAGTGAACCAACAATGCACTAGCTTAAAAGGAACCTATTTAGAAAATACAAAAACAAACCTTTACAACCCCTTTAAGGCAGCCCAGTCAAATGATTGGGTTGGTACTGCCAATGCACCAGAGCTGACAAATCAAACACGCACTATAGATGCAGTGCACCACAGTGCACTGTTGTGTAGCAATGGAGCATATCCATTCTAACACCCTACCTTATCTGGCCCATGGTGGCTTTCAGCATGGGGCCCTCAGGTTTCCAGCACTGGTCACTTAGGAAACACCTGCAGGACAGTATGGGGATAGAATAAAGATAGTATAGGGCAGAACAGAACAAACACGGTACGGGGATAGAACAAATACACTATAAGGTCACTATAGGGATAGTACAAAGTCAGTGTGGGGGAATGAACGTGGTCATTATGGCCAGGGGCATCTTAATATCAACATGGGGCCCAGGGCAAAGTAATGCTCTGGGGCCCCCACCATTGAGATTGCGACCTGGCCATGGCAAAAATTGGGTGTGACTTAATTATGATAAATATTGGGCATGGCTTTTTAGTCCAATTAGGAACAAAAAAAAAAAAACACAACCAGGGAATTATTCCAAATTAAATTCACCCCCTGTACTGCCCTCTCTATACACTGACCCCCCCCCCTCTCCCAGTACACACTGCTTCCACTCCTATTTTACACCAACCCCCTCCCTGTACACATTACCCCCCTATCAGAAAGGTTTCTCCCACCCTGCATTTGTCTGTACATTACTGTTGCACCTTGTTCACATGGGCATACCCAAGCGTACCCTTGCACAAGGGCCATGTTTGCCCACATAGGCATGAAGATGCACAGGTGGTCAACGCATCATCATGCAAGCAATTCCATGTCAGTTATGAAGCAGCAGCACAGATGCAGCTCGCAATCTGACATCCGTGTACAGGTCCAGGTACAGGTCCCTGAATTCACACTGTCTGTTTGAGGACCCGCACCCATATGGATGTCAAATTGAGGGCAGAAGTTCTGGCTGTGCAGCCGCTGCATCTCAATTGATATGACACATGCATATAAATATACGTATACACACACGAATACATACATTCATAGGCTTTTGAAAAACAATAGCCAACTGTACCTGCCTGACCAGGGTTTAGCATCTGCGACACCAAGTAAGATACCTCGGTACACAGTACTGCATGAAAAAGGAAAGCAGGGCAAGTTGGGACTCAGGGAGCAGCTTTCCCCCATTTACAGCTCGGCCCATTGCTGCCCACTGCAGCTCTGCAGTTCAATGTTTAAAAAAAAGAGAGTTATCTGTTAAGGTTGTACTAGAACACTACAAAAAGCTGCTGCCTTCCCCTGCCTGGCTGCATTTTTCCTCCCTGATGATAGGAGATGTGAGCGACAGGCTATAGTGGCAGAGCCTAATGTAAGGTTATCATGGGGCTCCCATGCACCTGGGGTCCCTAAGCAGTGTCCATCGGGGCCAATGCATTAAGACTGCCCTAATTATGGTGACAGATCAAGGATAGTATAGGGATAGTACAGGGGTAAAACAAATCCATTATTTGGTCAGTATAGGGACACACCGGCAGTATAAGGAAAGAAGGACAGTGGGAACAATATGATAATAAAAAGGACAGTACAGTACAATGCCACTATGGACCTGAACAAGTGCAAGTACAATATTGAGAAATTATTAAGTCAGTAAAATGAGAGAATGATGGCAGTACAAGGTCTGCGTGGGCACAGAACGAGGACAATACAAGGTCAGTATAAAATCAGTACGGGGACAGTATATGTAGAGTACAGGGACAGAATGAAAACAAAAAACAGGAAGCGCATCATAAAATATATTATATATATATATATATATATATATACACACACACACACACACACCAATGTTCCATCTTTTGCACAAGAAATACATTTAAATAGACTTAAGTGCATTTCCTTTTTTCTCTCTCATTTAGAGCTCTGCCTGCTGCAGACTCTTCCTCCAGCTCAGGATGGAAGCTGAAGGAAGTAACAATGGACTGCAAGGCTTCCAATTAAATCCACAGTGCCTGAATTGCATTGTAAATGTCTTACTGAATCTCCACCAATATAACACTCATATACCAGAACAGTTCTTGCATCATGAAACTGGCATATATCTGACCGGGTGAGGTATAGGACATCCAACTGGCAATTAATTGGTCAACATTTCCTAGAACGTCACCCTAAATGGATTTTAATATGGTAATAACTCTAAGCTATGCCAAACACTTTTGTTCACCCCTTTTTGACTGCAGCAAATTTTGGTTGTTTTTTTGATTTTCATTTTCTGAACAAAGACATCGTTTTTAAGGTGTGCAGCAGTCCAGGATTCCTTTCATCCTATGCCAAACACTTTGTATGGGGATGTACTATTTCACAATATTCATTTTGCTTAATTAAAAAAAAAAAAACACACACCAGCCAAATCTTTTCATTCTGCAACTTTATTTTCCTCGGCCGTACAATAATTCTGTAACAATGAACGGCGCACTACATGCCATGAGTGGTGAACATTATGGGACATGATCAGTCCCCCTGTAGCCAAAAGAAGCAGACACAAGTTACACAGAAAGGTGGAGGAGCCCAATGTTTAATCCTTCTATGACTAGAGATCCCTTTTGAACCACACAGGGAGGGTTAGCAGCTAGGTCCCAGGTGCTCCAGTGAAAACGCACATAGTCGTGTTAGTCTGGACAAATTAGAGAGGAGGGGACAGGCGGCGAGGGATGAAGATGAGGATTAGATGAAAACATTGATGGGGCGGCCAGTGACATAACACTATCCTGATCCCCGGCTTCACCCGGACGGAATGACAAGCAGCCTGCCTGTTGTCGCTGGCAGAACGGGGTTAAGTCACACATCTCTCTCAGTTCTTCATGGATTCCAGCTTTAGTTTGGCAAAGTCTTCGGCCAGTCTGAGTACCTCAGACAGACAAGAGGTATTCTTCCCCGTGGCCTGGGCAGATGTGTCTTTTCCACCTCCCTTCCCGTCTATCAGTTCGGACACTTGTGCCACCCATTCGTTGGCCTTCAGACCTTTGTCAGCGATTTCCTGCAGATCAGAGACGATCACCACATTAAAGACTAATCATTTCTGTTCAATTACTGCACAGAAAAAGTAAGGGTCAGTCTGCCCTAAAATACTTCAGTTCTAGGTATAGACTGGTTGGATGAGTAACTTGCTGGAAATACTTCTGTCTGGGAGAGGGAAGCATGCAACAGCGCTGGGCCAATCGGAGCGATCACAAAGATAACCCAAAGCCCATGTGAGCTGTGACTGGCAATGTATACCTCGCACAAGGCATTTCTTCCACCCCCAGCAGCTGAACTAAGCAGTGCAGAAAGAAATACAAGTATAAATCTCTGCATTTAAGTTGACTTATTGCTTTGCCTTTCAATTTAAGCCAATGAGAAAACGGTTAAAAAGGTCTAGCCCTGGTAAAGGCCACACCAGGTGGACACTTACCTGAGGAACCTGGCAGAGGCAGGTGGTTTTTCCGGCGTCACTATCCACACTGAAGATTATGGCGGCAGTCTTGGGAGACTGAGACTTCAGCAGTTTCAGGGATTCATTTAGCGCCTGAGAGGAGAGAACACAATGATTAGGGCTCTGCGATACCTATTAAAAGGTCGCTCAATAAACAAAAAGGAGAGAAGTACCGACCTTGGCAGATGCTCCGCTCTCCATCTCCAGGATGAGAAGCGGTTGGTTGGGGTTCTCCTCTATAAGCTGTTTTGTCTTCTCCAAAACCTGAAGGACAAAGAACGATATTAAGGAATATTAAGGAAGCAAGCTGACCGTTTCTCCTTACTAGGCTGTGCATGAACTTTATGCCAGACTTATTACTTGGGTGTTCTTGTACACCAGGCTGTGTCATAGAAATACTAAATAACAATAAAATATAGTTTACATATTTTCCTCACCCGTTTCTGGATATCTGCTTTGCCGGCACGGTCAAGGTCATCCATTGTTTTCTTCAAAGTTTTCAGATGTTCCCGGAGCTCATCCTTCTGCCACTGTGAGATGACGGCAGTGGCCAGAGTCTGGGAAAGGACAGAGGGTGAGAGTCTGATGAAGACAGAGAGCAAAAGTCCCAAAAGAGGGTGAAAGATGACAGAAGCAGTGTGTGAAGAAGGGAGTGAGCTTTCCAGCAGAGAATGGGGACAGAGGGCAAGGAAGAGAGTGAAGCGAGTTTCAGAAGAGGTTGGAGGAGACCAAAAAGTGAAAGTTCCAGTGGGTGGAGGGTGGGAGGTGATAGGACAGAAGGGCCGAGGGTACCAAGATGGGGGCCCTGCAGGTCATAAGACTAGATTATACCTCACTGAGATCTGCTATTTCCTTCTGCACTTCCTTGTTGGGCGACGTCTGCTGCTTCACCTTGGCATCCAGCTGGTCAAGTGCAGCTTTCAGGGCCTCCAGTCTGCGCACAGCCTGTGATGAACAATAACAATCAGTGTGATCTTATGTTGTGTTACTTACTGCCACGGGCGATCTGTGCCAACTCACCTTCTGTGCCTCAGCCCCAGTAACTGCCACTATCCTGCGTATTCCTTTAGCAATGGCTTCTTCAGTGACAATAACGAATGTTCCAGCATGGCCAGAGTTTTGGAGGTGCCTGAAGGACAACACTGGTGGTTGGGATACAATTTTGCACAAGAACCAAAAACTTCCAGCCACTGATGCTGCACAGTGAAGCTTATTTTAAAAAAAATTACCAGTGTTACTTGGTATGAAAGAAATGTTGCATACTAATACTATCATAAGAGTTGGATGTGAAAAGTTTTTTCTATGTACAGGCTTCATGTATAGCCTGTGAACCTCAAACCCATGAACCCCATATGCTGTGTGCTCAGGGTCTAAAATATGGACCGAAACATTTAGATTGGTGAGAGGGTTTGTAGAGGAATGTTGGAAAAGTCCCACCCTGAGTTAGGGCAGCCTGATACATGACACAAAAGCCACTTACGTTCCTCCACAGAACTCCACTGATGTGACTGAACCAGCCGGACTTGAGGGGTCGGCCAGAAGGTCCTCCACAGGAATTCCCACAGACACCACGCGGACAGGATCAGGATAGGTCTCATCAAACACGGCACGCAGACCTTGAATGGCTTTAGCAGCTGCCAGTGGGCAATCCAATGCATAGACCGTCTGCAGAAAATAATGTACCAGTTATTGATCAGTGATGGGAGGGATAGGGAGACAAGGTGGCTCAGGGACCCCAAAGACACTTATTGATAAGTTACTCCAGGAACTCTGTTTTGCCTGCCTAGGTCATTGTCTGTGTTTTTAAATTTTTAGAGTTATTACATTTTTTCCATACAACAGACAAAAGATGCAATAAAGTGAACATAAGATAATACCTATGTTGGCAGGACTTGGTTAATAAGTAGAGGGAGTAAAGCCCTGCAAAGACCAAGGTCTCTTTTACATGGGCAGGAAGGTGGAGGTAAATAGACAGTTGAGTGGTTTTCACCACCACCCCAACCACTCATCTAAAGAAGGGTTGGTACACATTCCACAGACTCAAAGCAGATTTTGTCAACATGTAGTGCCCATTTGGTGGCTTTCCAGTATTTAGGGATCAAGCTCTGACCACATTCAGTAAATGAGGCATCACTGATTTGTTGTATTTGGAAGCTAGCATTTATGTACTGTAAAAACTGTAAAACTGCTTTAAGAGATTATAGTATTGAGATTTACAAGGAAACCGATTGACGTGTTGGGTGTACTGAGACATTATAAAGATAAAACTAGAAAGTCATTGAGAATCAAAAAAAAAAAAAAAAAGTAGCAACATAGAAGAGCAGAGGAAAGGCTGGGGAACTGAATGGGGGTGGGGATAAGGATTGCCACACTCACTTTGTTCTCGTGGATCAGTTTGTCTGCAATCTCTTCAGCTTGACGGATTTCCTGAGTGGTCATGGCACCTTTAGCTGTAAAGTCGAATCTCAGCCTGTCGGGGGCAACTAGAGATCCCCTCTGGTCGGCCTCTCCGAGTACAGAGCGCAAGGCGAAGTTCAGAATGTGGGTGGCTGTATGGTTGCTCATGATCGGGCGTCTTCTTGGCTGAGGAAGAGAGGAAACAGGTGACGTGACTGAATAGTACAGGATTCACCCTACAGTAACATGTTTAGGGAGGAGCCAGCACTTACCTCATCAACGTAGAGATGTACACGATCCCCAACTTTTAGGGTTCCATACACAGTCCCTATATGAAGGATATAACCACCTCGTACTTGTGTATTCCTGACCGTGAACTCCGTTTTCTGCAGAAGAATGTAAACAAAAATTACAAAATATATTAATAAATAATAATCTATATTAATAGGCCTCATTTATCGAAGTGTCAAACATTAGATCAGACACTGTTAGCCCACAGCAGACAAAATTTAGACTTCCACTTTCCAGCCGCAACATTTTGGAGGAGTAGATTCTGACTGTTGGCTAGGAGGATGTACAAATCCCAGTCTGGCCTCAACTGAGAGCTACTCACATAGGAGAGGGTAGAGAAGGGACACAGCAAACTAAGGCACACCATTGCAGCCATCACAGCTCAGTGGTGTTATATCAGCCCAGTCGGTTAAAAAAGAAATGTCAGGGAGAACACTACAATACAGACTCACATCGTCACTGGTATCATCTTCACGGACCATATATCCCTCATCAAACGTCTGTCCGCCTTGTTCAGCGTAGAAGCAAGTCTTGTCCAGGACGATGCCACACTCCTGCCCTGTGCTGACCTCGTCCACAAAGGTCTTCTCTCTTCGGATCGCCTTCACTGTGCCCAGCACACTTGCAAACTCTGAGAGGACATAATATCATCAGATCATTATATGCACCACCACACACAGCCTTTATCTGCCAAGGTTTCGTCAGAGCTTGCTAGGGGCCCCCCCATGAGAGCAGTGGCATATTGACCTCTTGCTGACACTGACCACTGATGTGAGTAGTGGGATCAATTCTACACTGACCACTAACATAGGAGTCTTGCAGGGTTGCCACCTACACTGACCACCATTGTAAGAGGGTCACTGCCACAACGACAACCATTGTAAGGGTTCATTCACCTCTCGACTGACCAATGTAAGGGGGTCACTTCCACACTTCACCATCAAACTTACTGATCAGTTTATGTCTTATACCAGGAGCCATAGATCTAAGAATGTTAGCAAAGGTTTCCCCAAGACCTGAAAATTATTTCAGGGGCTCAGAGTTGAAAAAAAAAAAAAAAAAGAAAAAAAAAAAAAAAAAAACATGGAACCCTCCCACCAAGAAGATGCCACTAGA
This sequence comes from Rana kukunoris, assembly GCA_029574335.1. Taxonomy (NCBI): domain Eukaryota; kingdom Metazoa; phylum Chordata; class Amphibia; order Anura; family Ranidae; genus Rana; species Rana kukunoris. Next base: position 344,079,573 of record CM056050.1, read on the forward strand.
GCACCAGACACGCATCTTACCATAGACACCCTCAGAATTCGATTTGTAGTCGTATTTCGATGAATCGTCAGTGGGCGCCAGGCCCTGGGAGCGCAGCTCCTCAATGGCATAAATATCAAGCATTAGAAAGTCCTCATCTCCAGCGCCCTTCCCCTGAGATTTCAGCTGAAACAGGACAAGGAGAGGTCAGTCAAATAATACAAAGAATTAGAGAAAAGGCAACAAAATGTAAGAGCATACATGAATGGCCAAGAAAATACAACACTGAGGTCAGGTCAATACTGCAGCATCAAGTCCCAGAGATGGGGAAGGAGCTAGAACAAGATCCACACAACTTATGACAGCCTTACGGACTGAAACATGAATAACAAAACACAATATAGTATATGGTCTACCTGAGCAGCTTTCCTCTCATCTTCAAAGCCCTCCATATCCACCTTCAGACCACGCTCTTCTGCTATTAGACCCGTCAGATCCACTGGAAAACCATATGTGTCATACAGCAGCCATGCTGTGTCACCTGGTGAGTGGATAATGGGGTGATAAAAAAAAAAAAAAAAAAATTAATAATTGTAGTATATCATATAGCACTGACTGACAGACACATGTTGTACAGAGAACACGGAGAAACTTGCATCAAACTCTGCACCACAGGAGCTTACACTCTAATGTCTACCTACAGTTACACACACTATCATTATTATACATTTATATAGCTCTGATCCCATCACAGTGCTGTACAAAGAATACAGACAAACTGTGGAGGGGCGTTAGCCTGCAATCTACTCTGTGACAGGTTCAATGGATGGATAGTGGCAGGAAAGCACAGTCTCCGCAGAATACCAGACGCACACAGAGAAAGCCTGGAGACTGTATAACCTCTGAGCAAATCGTATTCCTGCTGGAAATTGAATGCTGGACTCCGGAGACACCAACAATATTAAATGTAGAATGTACCAGTGGAGAAACAATAAGCCAAAATATGGCTGCCAGTGCATGCTGGTACTTGTAGTTATTGGATATCTACCATTTTGCAAGCTGCTAAATTTTTAGTGCAATTCCTTTACCTCATCCTCAGGGGAGAGGCAGAAGGGTCCCCCTCCTCTCACCTGGGATGATCTTATTCTCTCCTAAGCTCTGGATCTTCCTGTCCAGGATGCGGCGCCCTCTGGTGAGGGTTTTCAGGAATTGCGTCTCCTCCTCATTGATGATATCCTTCACCATATCGGGGTCTTTCTTGAGCTCAGGGAAAGCATTTCCCTATAAAAAGAGCAGAGTGTGAAAGGAGAGCATACACAGCACTCCTGGAGAGCCAGAAAATACAGATATTATTTAGGTCTGAATCCAATATGGCCGACAAGTTATACAAGATTAACTTTTTTTTAGCGTTCAGCCTGTACGCATAAAATTCTGGTTTCCGTTTACTCTCCTTATCCTGACATTCCAGCCAGTGATCCGATAATTTATAAAAACGGCATTGTGTTACTTACCAGCGATTCAACGACCACGTCAACCAGAGTAGCAAAGAATCCTTTAGAAGCATTGAGTTTTTCATGAGCGTAGCGGACAGCTCGGCGGAGAATACGACGCAGGACATAACTACAGAGGAAAAAATAAAAATAATAAGCTCTGATAATGATAAACTAAAAAGGTTACCTTGTTAAGTAGGTCTATAGACTGATATCCTATAGAAAAGACTCTTACCCGCGCCCAGTGTTGTCAGGTCGTCCACCATCAGCCAGCGCCACCGTGATTGTTCTGGCATGGTCAGCGAGAACTCTGTATGCCATGTCAATACCATCTTCATCCTCAGCACCCACCTTTCCAGAATAAGGACGGGCTCCAGTGCCCTGTGATGACAGAATATTGATCACATCATGTAAGTGATGAAAACAAGGGGTTAGGTAGGGTCAGTGCGATGGGGCTTTAGGGCAGGTTTTGCTCTCAAAATGTTTGGAATGCTACTAGTGCCAGGCTACCATCTTTGAAAGGCAATGTGTTATGATACAGAGATTAAGTGTTGCCAGAACATGCCACATTGCACCATTATCCAGGCATCTGACAGAAGGATTCATAATTTTTTAAAACAATCTCGCATACACTTTTAGCTCACGTTCACACTGAGGGCGGGTTTGAAATCGTGCAAAGTTCAGCCAAACTCACACAAATTTCAAACTGGCTTCGGGGCGATGTGACAGACATCTGCGTGGGTTCATGCACACAGATGTCCATTGAAAAAAATATATATATATAATCGCCAAAAGTAGTGCAGAAACTACTTTTGGGAATCTGTGCGGCGCTGCAAAGTCAGCTTTGCATGGATGCGGACGGTGCCATTGCTGGCAATAGGCTCCGATTTGACATGTCAAATCGCCCGATGTAAACGTGGGCTTATGGTGGGACACATGCAAATTAACCTTCAGACATGGCTGTGCAAGAGACATACCTTCTGGATGGCCTCGAAGTATGGAACGAAGAGGTCAGTGTCATAGTTGGACATTTTGTTCTGCAGTACAGATACCAGTCTCTCCAGACCCATGCCGGTATCAATGCTCTTCTTGGGCAGGGGTTTCAGAGTTCCATCACTCTCCCTACAAAAGTCAGATGGTGAATAGGTGGCACCTGGTGCGACTACTGCATTGTATTCTTTAGAGCAGGGGTCTCCAAACTTTCTAAACAAAGGACCAGTTTAACATCCTCCACATTTTAGGAGGGCCGAACTGTGGTGATCAGAAGTAAAAATTATCCTGCCATCAGTGGAATAAACAATGCATCTTTGACATTAGGGGGGAGAAATAGCGCCCTACTGCTGGTGTCAGAGGAAGGAAGAATGCACCATTAATGGTGTCAGAGGGATTAATAGTGCCCAATTGTCTGTGTCAGTTTGAGAAATAGAGCCATATCATTCTTGACAGTGGGAGGAATAGCCCCCCTATTGTTGGGGTCTCTGGGATTAATAGTGCCCCATCATTGGTGTCAATTGAAGAAATTATTTCCCATTGTTGGTATCAGTGGAAGGAAAAGTTCCCCAAGGGCCAGATAAAGACAAGCAAAGGGCCGCATTCGGCCTCAGTTTGGAGACCCCTGCTTTAGAGCAGTGCAATCATATAGAAATAGCATACAGTGATGGAGGATAAACAAGACACTTGATACAAGAAAAAGCCGGAAAGTCCAAAACACTGTCAACTTTGTTCTGGATAGACAAGCAAAGATTACCCCAACCTCTAAAGAGTTTTTCTGTGTCCACTATAATTTAGCCCAGGTTTATGGATGGAATGTGTGCAAGAGGAAGAGGCATCAGGCAGGGACTCTTTTCTTGATATTAGAAATTGAACTTTCCGGACTTTCTCATTCCTAGACTCCTGGGACTTATGGGACATAGGACACCACTCTATTAGCATTAATCGCCCAGGTCTCCAAGAGGAAACTGACCTAGCTTTTTTGGAGACATGCACTCTGCATTCAAGTTTTAAGGTACTTGATAGATTGGAACACACCAACATTGCCATAAGTTCAATTAGAAAATAATAAAAACATGATCATTTGCCAAAAGAGGTTTTGGTTCCACTCCTTTGTAATTTTAAATTGTGACTTTATTATTAATAATTGGGTTCTTTCCCTGCCCTTGAGCTTATTAAGCAAGGAGGTGCCAAGTCTCGGCTATGACAACGTGCCAAGATTCAGGAGCAATCCATCACACTTCATTTAAAAAGTGTCAGTCCATCCGAAACCAAAAGCTGCGTTTAGTGGATGGAGGAGAGTTAAAAGTGACTGAAGCTTATTAAAGATGTTGCAAAAAGAGTGAAAACTCTGCAGTCCCTGAATGAGGTGGCCAGACTCATCACCTTTACCAACTGCTGAGAGTCCTCCACACCACTCTGCCAATCACTCCTCTGGTTTCTGAATGCCCACTGAATAAAAAAACAAACATCAAAGTACTAACCCCAGCATAGGTCATCCACAACTCGGCCCCAAGATACATCACCAACTTCATCTCAAAAGATCACCCGAACCATCCACATCAATCTCTCCTCCTAACACCTACTGCTCTTTAGCTCCCTCATTACCTCCTCCCAAGTTGGTCTCCGGGACTTCTCCAGAGCCTCTCCTATCCTCCAACTCCCTACCCCTGTAAGGTGATCCATGAAAACAAATCTTTTCTCTGTCTGCTTCCAACAACCGAGCGTTCACTTTCTCCCATCTCTCACAGTTACATTTTCCATCACCTGCCCCTTGCTTTTAGATTGTAAGCCCTCACAAACGGGGCCCTCTTAACACGATTGCCCAGAATTCTTCAGCAGCACTTCCAAGAGTGTCTCATGTCTGGTCCCCCTTAAGAGATGTGGTTACATCCACCAGTCATGTACCATGTTCTGTAGTGACATAGGCTGCTTTGGCAAAAATCACCCAAGAGGGACCAGAAAGCCTACAAAATTGTAAGGGTGTAGGAGGCTAAAGAATTACCAGTCAGTGTAACTCTGCAACAGGGCAAAGATTGGCTATTAATTTCCCATTAAAAGGGGTTTCCACCATCCCTGTGCCGAGTGCCTGGGTCTGTATACCTGCTGTGCCCATTATGAGCAGTTCTTACCATCTGCACAGAGTTCCCATGTCTGTATACCTGTTGCACTGACTGTAAGAGGTGCCCACTATCCCCATGTTGAGTTCCTTGGTCTGTACACCCCCTGCGTCCATTATGAGAGGAGCCAACCATCCCTGCACTGGGATCCTAGGTCTGCACACCTGCTGTGCCCATTAGCATGGGTACTCACTATCCCTGTACTGAGTTACCAGGTCTGTACACCTGCTGGCCTTGCGTTTAGCGAGACTAAAAACCGGATTCCAATAAATTACCCCTTGCCTCTTGTGTCTTCTTCGTGAATGCTTAGGAAGGACAAGAAGACCTGCCAGTATGTCTGACGGGAATAGATCCCCAAGTCTAATCTAAAAATCTTTTATCGTCTCCCATGTTTTACCTGTTAAATTGGATGAACACAAGATTCCAGATTTCCAGCACATTGGGGTCGTCCATGTTCACCAAGTGGGCTGCATCCCGGCCACCAATGCGGTCAAAGTGCATCTCACTACAAGGTCCACAGGGGCCAGTATCCCCCATTTCCCAGAAGTTGTCCTTCATGCTGCCTGGCAATATTCGCCCCTCGGGTAGGCTGAATGAAGACATCATACATTAACAGAGCCATGGAAATGTTGGTCAGTAATTACCATGCTTAATATACGAGATCTACATCTTACCCCAGGTTCAGCCAGATCTTTTTACACTCCAGATCGGGTTCAAGGCCAGCAGCTTCATTGCCCCCAAAATAAGTGACATACAGACGATCAATGTCAATGCCGAACTCCTTAGTGAGAAGGTCCAGTGCCATTTTACATGCCAGCTCCTGCAGGGGGCAGTAAAGTGTTACTAACACAAGACAGACCTAGTCTTACCCACACATATCGCAGACAGCCTCACCTTGAAGTAGTCACCGAAGGACCAAGAGCCCAACATCTCAAAGAAAGTGTGATGGTAGACATCCTTCCCTACATCGTCCAGGTCATTGTGCTTCCCCCCAGCTCGGATACACTTCTGCGTGTTGGCTGCTCGGTTCAGTTTGGCCATAGGGTGAGACGGGTCGATGGTGTTCAGGAAGATCGGCTTGAACTGCAGAAGAGATGATGTTACAAGATGGACAGGAGAGGGACACAGCCGTCTAAAACATGCAAGATCCTCATTAGTGTTAGGGGGCAAACGTTATGTGTCAAACTGAATTTTGTCTTTTCTTTTTCTCCTAAAGCAAATCAAAACCACCGATTGGCTTCATATGTTGGATTTTATTTGCCCTAGCAGTGATCTGCATTTTCTTCTGCAGAAATAAAACACTGGTCACCACATTTAGGTTTACAATAATCTTATGTCAAAGATTGAGATTTGAGTGAATAAAGTTGGTCATAGTGATCAGAGAATAAGTGATGGCTCAGGTGTGATCGGATGGTCCTCCATGATGGATTTATTTAATTTTTTACTTCTTAAACTCAATCGACCAAGTGCACATAACAGGGCAATGAGGGAGGGGAAGTACGGCTGCACCCCTCACCGGGGGGGGGGCAGCAGTGACCAGTAAAGGATGCCTCACCCCGAGATCTGATCACCGCAGATGTCGGTGAAATCTGATTCTGAGAAGGTATTTTGGGTTGCTGCATTCCTCTGAACACGGTCTGCTTCTATCCCTCATTTGCAATCCCTTACCCTACCCTCCCCCCCTCATAAATCAGCAATTTGATGCAATAACCTATAGCAACCCAATGTTACTATACTGCAGCCAGATTAGTGGGGAAGCCCTGGGGGTCTGCTCTCCTTGGTTGAAGCGGCTCAGAATCAGCACATGGACGGAGTGCCGAGGAAATGCTGAGTAAGGACAAGGAGGGGAAGGGGGGGGGGGTGCTGTGTCATGGAGGCTGCAGATATTACTTACTGTGCGCCCATAGGAGTGGGCGGGGCGTCTAACATAACCACAGCCAATCTTAAATTGGTGTTTGAGAAAGATAAGCAAGAAATACAACGTATATAGCTGGTTATCTTACTGCCCTGCTGGACATAAACCTTACGAGTTTGTCAATCTGACCATCAAAAAAATTTAATAAAAAAAAAGAAGGGTAAAAATACAAATAAAAAACTAAACCAAAAATGACTCAATCCTCGCGACAGCCTTTAAAAGGCATAGCAAAATCTCAAGGCACCCCAGATAAACAAAAAAAAATAAATGTTTTTTATTAATATATATATTAAAAAAAATTACATACATAATAATATACATACACACACACACACACACACACTTGCTCCTTTTTTTATTTATTTCTTATATATATTTTAATAATAACATTTTTTTTTTTTTTATCTGGGGTGCCTTGAGATTTTGCAATGCCTTTAAAGGCTGCCTGAGGATTGAGTCGTTTTGGTTTAGCGTTTTATTTATTCGTATTTATCGGCGTATACCGTGCACTTTTTTCCCCTTATAATAAGGGGAAAATCGTGGGTGCGCGATATACGCCGATAGCCGCTTCCCGCGCTCAGTTTGAACGCCTCCGCCGACATATACCGAGTGCAGTACACTCGGATACATTCGGCTAGGCTCGGCTTTGCTCACGCATAGACGTCACAGAGCGTGAGCACGAGCGAAGCCGAGCCTGGCCGAATGTACCAGAGTGTACTGCACTCGGTATATGTCGGCGAAGGCGTTCAAACTGAGCGTGGAAAGCGGACTCGCCGGAGCACTGAAGAAGCCGGGAGGACACCACAGAAGCCGATGACGGACAAGACACCAAAACGGTAAGTACTAAAAAATGTGTTTACAGGTCCACATCAGGGGTGCACGCTATACGTGGGAGCGCGCAATACCCGGATAAATACGGTATATATTATTTATAAAAAATGTGAGATGTATGAGAATACCAAAAATGTGCGAGTTATTTGTTGTACCTGAATGAGTATTTATTTCATCATCATCAATAAACATGCTGTTAGGCTCCACTCACACCTGAGCATACTGGAATTGCGAGCAGAATCGCACGATTCCAGAATAGCGACAAAACACAGGACGCGTATGCAATGCCATTACTTCTTTAATTGCACCCCAAACACGGTGTGATTTTTCTGCCATTGTTGAGCGACAAAAACGCACTAAAATCACAGCAAAAAAAAAAATGCAAAACCTTGCCTGGATCTGTGCCAAAATTTGGTACATGAGCTTCTTTGGAGCAGAGGGAGCCGCTCCAAAAACGCACCACAAAAAAAAAAGAAGCTAAAAACAAAACTCCGGGCAGCAGGTGTTGCTGCAGTATGCGTCGGTGTGAACGGAGCCCGAGGCCGGGTTTCTTTGTTTGAAGTGTCTCAGACACATTCCATACACATCTCCACACAGCAGCATGGTGCGCTGCAGTGACGTGGTGCCAACCAACTTACTGCAGCACAATGTGGCACAACGTGCCACGTATTCCACTGCACATCACACCAGCTTGTGAATGGGGCACAAAGAAAACAATAGTTTCCGATGTTCCCTAGCGGAGATCAGCGTTTATCCAGTGCTGAAAAATGCCGGCTATTCTAAGGCCGCAGTCCCACCACAAGACAAGGCAAAATCCCTCGTCTCCGGCGTAGCCGCTTCCCCACTGAACTGCGGTGTGGTACCCAGCTAGGTACTGCATGCTTGGAGGGTAATATTGCAACGTACTGTCTCACCACACTGAGGACTAAATTATTAAGACCCCTTTCACACCGGGGCGTTTTCCAGGCGCTTTTGGGCTAAAAAGAGCGCCTGGAAAAACACCTCCCCTGCAGTCCGAGTGCTTTCACACTTGGGCGCTGCGCTGGCAGGACGGGGCGTTAAAAGAAGTCCTGCAAGCAGCATCTTTGGGGCGATGAAATGAATGGGCACCGCTGCAGAAGTGCCTTCAAATCGATTTGGCAGCGGTGCTACACGGGTGCATTCAACCCTTCAATCGGCCGCTAGCGGGGGTTAAAAGCACCCCACTAGCAGCGTTTTACTGTTAATGCACGCCCCAGTGTGAAAGCAGCCTTAATGAAATGTCACCGATATTTCAATAAAGTTTTTTTTTTTTTCAATAAATAAAAAGTGAACAGTGCGATGTGTCGTGGTTGGCGCTGCCACCAGCTGTTGTGTTCTAACCTGTTTTTGTGCCACCTGACACTAAGGACTCGTTCAAACGTGTGCTCATCATTTCCGCCCCACCAAAACAAAATCTACTGCATTTGACAGGTGGTGAGGAGGCGATAATTCCTTATTATTCACTGCCTGTTTTAACTCCAAAAATGCCAAACCCACGGTACTAGAAACTTGTGCAGGAGGTTGCAGCACAACCCCGATTCAATGGAAGTGGATATTATCTCTGACCACCCTCCCCTCCCCCTCCCCATGTCATGTGCTGCAGATGGTACCTGGTTCATGCCGGCGTTGGCGAAGAGCAGTGTGGGGTCATCCAGGGGGACGACGGCCGAGGAGTGCACATAGGTGTGCGCATTCTGCCTGAAGAAGTCGATGAACTTCTCACGGATGGCGGCGGCGCTCAGTGGTGTCGTCATGGTAACCTGAGACAGAGAACAGTCCATGTGAGGACTTACCTACAGATACACATAACTCCCCCCCCCCCCACTGAACATAAAACACCCCCACATACCCCCCAACAAAACACCCCATTTACCCCTCTCCCAACACCCCAAAGAACATTATACCACCACAATGCACCACCCACATACCCCTCCCCCCAACAATGCACCCCATTTACCACCTCTCCCAACACCCCAAAGAACATTATTTCCCCACATACCCCCTCCCCCCACAGAACATAACACCCCCATAGAACACCCCACATACCCCTCCCATCAACAATGCACCACCCCCACATACCCCCTCCCCCCCCCCCCAACAATGCACCACCCCACAGAACATAACACCCCCATTTACACCCCTCCCCCAACACAACACACCAAAAAAAGATTATATCCCCTACCCCAACAAAACACCACGTATACCCTCTCCCCCCGCACAGAACATAATACCCCCCATATACCCCTCCCCAGGGAACAGAACACAGACTGGAGGGGTAATGACTCCCTCTCTAAGGGGTAAGTTCTTTCTACTGCCAGGTAAGTGACAGCGGCCATTCCTCTCCCCCGCTCCCTCTGTCATTATATTTGCCCCCTTCCTCTGTATTCCTCTCACCGGCCCCTCTCCGGGTTCTTCTTTCCCTCACACGTTGTCTTCTCACTGTGCGGCACTGACACCACAGACTCCGCCCCCTACCACCGATTGGACGCCCGGCGCCGGCTCCTGCTGCTAATTGGCTGAATGGGCTGTCACTCTCCGGGAGCGAGGCTGCGGCTGATGCAACTAAAAGCAAGGCGGTCACATGATCTGGGGGGGTTGGTCGCGCAAGAAGACGCTGAGGGGAGTGTGAGAGAGGCTCCGCCTCCTTCCCAGAAGAACTACAACTCCCAACATGACCTTCCACCCCCACAGAGGAACTACAACTCCCAACATGTTCTCCACAAAGGAACTACAACTCCCAACATGACTTCCCTCCACAGAGGAACTACAACTCCCAACATGTCCTCCACAAAGGAACTACAACTCCCAACATGACTTCCCTCCACAGAGGAACTACAACTCCCAACATGTTCTCCACAAAGGAACTACAACTCCCAACATGACTTCCCTCCACAGAGGAACTACAACTCCCAACATGTCCTCCACAAAGGAACTACAACTCCCAACATGTCCTCCACAAAGGAACTACAACTCCCAACATGACTTCCCTCCACAGAGGAACTACAACTCCCAACATGGCCTTCCTCCCCCACAAAGGAACTACAACTCCCAACATGACTTCTCTCCACAGAGGAACTACAACTCCCAACATGACTTCTCTCCACAGAGGAACTACAACTCCCAACATGTTCTCCACAAAGGAACTACAACTCCCAACATGACTTCCCTCCACAGAGGAACTACAACTCCCAACATGGCCTTCCTCCCCCACAGAGGAACTACAACTCCCAACATGTCCTCCACAAAGGAACTACAACTCCCAACATGTCCTCCACAAAGGAACTACAACTCCCAACATGTCCTCCACAAAGGAACTACAACTCCCAACATGACTTCCCTCCACAGAGGAACTACAACTCCCAACATGGCCTTCCTCCCCCACAGAGGAACTACAACTCCCAACATGTCCTCCACAAAGGAACTACAACTCCCAACATGACTTCCCTCCACAGAGGAACTACAACTCCCAACATGGCCTTCCTCCCCCACAGAGGAACTACAACTCCCAACATGTCCTCCACAAAGGAACTACAACTCCCAACATGTCCTCCACAAAGGAACTACAACTCCCAACATGTCCTCCACAAAGGAACTACAACTCCCAACATGACTTCCCTCCACAGAGGAACTACAACTCCCAACATGGCCTTCCTCCCCCACAAAGGAACTACAACTCCCAACATGACTTCTCTCCACAGAGGAACTACAACTCCCAACATGACTTCTCTCCACAGAGGAACTACAACTCCCAACATGTTCTCCACAAAGGAACTACAACTCCCAACATGACTTCCCTCCACAGAGGAACTACAACTCCCAACATGGCCTTCCTCCCCCACAGAGGAACTACAATTTCCAACATGTCCTCCACAAAGGAACTACAACTCCCAACATGTCCTCCACAAAGGAACTACAACTCCCAACATGTCCTCCACAAAGGAACTACAACTCCCAACATGTCCTCCACAAAGGAACTACAACTCCCAACATGACTTCCCTCCACAGAGGAACTACAACTCCCAACATGGCCTTCCTCCCCCACAGAGGAACTACAACTCCCAACATGTCCTCCACAAAGGAACTACAACTCCCAACATGACTTCTCTCCATAGAGGAACTACAACTCCCAACATGGCCTTCCTCCCCCACAGAGGAACTACAACTCCCAACATGTCCTCCACAAAGGAACTACAACTCCCAACATGACTTCCCTCCACAGAGGAACTACAACTCCCAACATGGCCTTCCTCCCCCACAGAGGAACTACAACTCCCAACATGTCCTCCACAAAGGAACTACAACTCCCAACATGACTTCCCTCCACAGAGGAACTACAACTCCCAACATGGCCTTCCTCCCCCACAGAGGAACTACAACTCCCAACATGTCCTCCACAAAGGAACTACAACTCCCAACATGACTTCTCTCCATAGAGGAACTACAACTCCCAACATGATCTCTCTCTCTCTCTCTCTCTCTCTCTCTCTCTCTCTCTCTCTCTCTCTCTCTCGTTTATTTCTCTCTCTCGTTTATCTCTCTTTATTTTTGTATTGAAAGATTCAAAATTTTAATAAAATTGTCAATTAAAAAAAAGTAGAATGCAATATTTACAGAGGGGTGTACTCAATTTTGTGAGATACTGTACATCCAGAGCACTTCACCTTGTCATGTACCCCCCTATAGAAGGTGTGATATTCTGCAGATATATATCATGAGCTGTAATGCTCTGCAGGTATATATATATATATATATATATATATATGTACAGGGCCGCTGATAGGGGGACCACCAGTCCTCCTGTAGGGGGGCCCAAACAGCAGGGGAAATTAGTGCGGTTTGGCGGAGGGGCAGCTACAGAAGGATGACCTGTGCAGCCCTCTGCAGAAGCTGAAAAGACAGTTTTCCCTCCTCCCGGCTCTCAGCTGCTCTATATATGATGAAGTGTGATGTTCTGTAATTTGTTGTGAGGGGTGCGATGCTCTGCATCTATATATGATGATGTGTAATGATCTGCAGCTATATATGACAAGGTGTAATAATGCTCTGCATCTATATATAATGAGGTGTAATGCTCTGCAGTTAAATATGATGTTCTGTAAGTTGCAATATGGTGTGATGCTCTGCATTTATATATGATGAGGTGTAATGATCTGCATCTATATATGATGAAGTGTGATGTTCTATAATTTGTTGCGGTGCAATGCTCTGCATCTATATATGATAAGGTGTAATGATCTGCAGCTATATATGATGAAGTGTGATGTTCTATAATTTGTTGCGGTGCGATGCTCTGCATCTATATATGATGAGGTGTAATGATCTGCAGCTATATATGATGAGATATGATGTTCTGTAAGTTGTTGTGATGTGGTGCAATGCTCTGCATCTATGTATGATGAAGTGTGATGTTCTGTAAGTTGTTGTGATGGGGTGCGATGCTCTGCATCTATATATGAGGTGTAATGATCTGCAGCTACATAGGGTGAGGTGTAATGCTCTGCAGTTAAATATGTTCTGTAAGTTGTTGTGATGAGGTGTAATGATCTGCATCTATATATGATGAGGTGTAATGATCTGCATCTATATATGATGAGGTGTAATGATCTGCATCTATATATGATGAAGTGTGATGTTCTATAATTTGTTGTGGTGCAATGCTCTGCATCTATATATGATGAGGTGTAATGATCTGCAGCTATATATGATTAGGTGTAATGATCTGCATCTATATATGATGAAGTGTGATGTTCTATAATTTGTTGCGGTGCGATGCTCTGCATCTATATATAATGAAGTGTGATGTTCTGTAATTTGTTGCGGTGCGATGCTCTGCATCTATATAAGATGTAGTGTGAAGTTCTGTAATTTGTTGCGGTGCGATGCTCTGCATCTATATATAATGAAGTGTGATGTTCTGTAATTTGTTGCGGTGCGATGCTCTGCATCTATATATAATGAAGTGTGATGTTCTGTAATTTTTTTGCGGTGCGATGCTCTGCATCTATATATAATGAAGTGTGAAGTTCTGTAATTTGTTGCGGTGCGATGCTCTGCAGGAATGGCTCTGCCCCTCACAAACAAGACCTGTTGCTGTGTTTGCTGTGCGGGGAGGCGACTGGCGGCCGGAGAGGAATGTGGAGGTAATGAGGTCGGCACACATCCTGCGCAGTCACATAGTAGCTGGATCATCGCGGAGCTCATCATACGGTAAGTGTCTGGGGGGGGGGGGGGCAGCTAGATCCATGCTACAAACTGGGGGGACCCCACAAGGAGTGACCCTCTATGTAGGTGGAATAATCTGCAGATCTCCGGACAGTCGGTGGAAATTCCCTCAGATCTGCAGATTTTCTTTCCTCTTTCTTCAATATTTTATATAAAAAATTTTTTGCCCTGTTGCTTCTCCTTCCACATTTTGGATTTTTCTTCCCTGACAAATGAAAGTGATGAAGGCGAAGCCCCCGCGGGATATTCTGATATAAAGCAGATGGAATCCGATGGATGGAGAGAGATACATGCAATGTTATAATTGTAAGATTTACCCAACCGCTGAGATCCTCCGACTTCCAAAGTGTCACATTTTATACAAAATCTTCTTTATTTGTCTATGAAGATGAAACATTGTATCAATATTGAATATGGGGGGGGGGATGTCACCCGTCATCTGACTCTGCTTTCCTCCCTGCAGGTTGTCACCATGGTGAAGGTGATTTTGCTGCTCTGCGTTGCCCTCCATCTTCTGGGCCCCTCCGCTAGCCAGGTGAGTCCAAGTCACTGCGGGTTATCACAGCGAGCACACCTCGCCTTGATCCCAGTGGGCACACCTCGCCTTGATCCCAGTGGGCACACCTCGCCTTGATCCCAGTGGGCACACCTCGCCTTGATCCCAGTGGGCACACCTCGCCTTGATCCCAGTGGGCACACCTCGCCTTGATCACAGCGGGCACACCTCGCCTTGATCACAGCGGGCACACCTCGCCTTGATGACAGCGGGCACACCTCGCCTTGATGACAGCGGGCACACCTCGCGTTGATGACAGCGGGCACACCTCGCGTTGACCACATCGGGCACACCTCGCGTTGACCACAGCGGGCACGCCTCGCGTTGACCACAGCAGGCACGCCTCGCGTTGACCACAGCGGGCACGCCTCGCGTTGACCACAGCGGGCACGCCTCGCGTTGACCACAGCGGGCACACCTCGCGTTGACCACAGCGGGAACACCTCGCCTTGATCACAGCGGTCACACCTCACCTTGACCACAGTGGGCACACCTCACCTTGATCACAGTGGGCACACCTCACCTTGATCACAGTGGGCACACCTCACCTTGATCACAGTGGGCACACCTCACCTTGACCACAGGGGGAACACCTCACCTTGACCACAGGGGGAACACCTCACCTTGCTAGCAGGCATTTAAAATCAAACACAGATCCTAATATGAGTGCTGATTGCCACTTTAAACAAGCTACTATTAGACTTCAGTACTTGAAGCTTGTTGAAAGCCTGCTAGAAGCTTGCTTTAAGTGATTTTAAAGTCTCCTTTTAAAAATGCAAAAAAAAAAACAAACATGTCATAAATTACCTGCTCTGTGCAGTGGTTTTGTACAAAGCGGCTCCGATCCTCCTCTTCTCAGGTCCCTCGCTGGCGCTCCTGGCCCCTCCCTCCTGCCGAGTGTCCCCAAAGCAAGCAGCTTGCAATGGGGATACCCAAGCTTGCTCGCTTCCAGGCTGCGGCTCTGCATGTCCATTCACACATAGAGCCACAGCTCGGCCTGCCCCGTCTCTCTCTCTTAATTGGCTCAGTGGCTGTGATTGAAAGCCGTGGGAGCCAATGGCTCTCACTGCTGTCTCAGCCAATAGAGGAGGCAGAGTCACTCATGCACATCGCTGGTTCGAGATGGGTCTTAGATAAGTATTAGAGGGGGGTGGGGGCTGCTGCACAAAAGTTTTTTACCTTCATGCATAGAATGCTTGAAGTTAAAAAACGTTACAGTTTCCGGCTTCTCGTCCTGGCCAATCAGGAGGCCAAAGATTTGGAACCCGTAAAGAAGACACAGAGTATACACAGAAGCCGCCGGGAGTCAGGGGAATCGGGACCGCTGGAGTGCACCGTTTGTCGGTAAGTCTCATGGCGTCCTCTGTGTCCCCCCAATTTTTTTGGCAACAGCTGTCACTGGCCTTCAATAGACAGATCTACAAAGGAGGCCACCCAGACCAGGGTAGATGTTCCTAATACAGTGATCAATGGCCGCCTCTGTCTGTCTGAGCACCTGCTGCTGCTTTATACATTTTCTCCCAGCACAAAGCCTCTCAAGTTTTACTGACTGAGGTTAGATGGGTTCTGTTACCTTCCTGGTGAGGCCCGCCCACCGCCCAGACACACTTCTTGAACATGGAGGGGGTTTCCAGGCTGTTGGAGTTCTGTGATGATTGGTATGTGGTTTGTCCCCCCAGACCTGCTCAGAGCAGCGAGAAGCTCTCCGAACTCTTCGCCAGGTCCAGAAGCTGCTCACCGACCATGAGGCGTCCTACCTGCGAGGAATGAGGACCCTAAGCCGAAGGCTGAACCAGCTAAGGACCCATCTGCAGAAGGAAGACGGGAAAGGTGGGTGCAATTCTGGGGACCCCCCTCTCTTATTTCCTGCACCTCCTACATTACCTGGCCATACATGGTACGGTCTGATTTTACAATCTTTTTTAACCATTTTATGGCCGAGGCCAGTAAGAAAGATTCCTGGCCATTGTGATTGGCTGCACAGTCCCAATGTCATCAAGAGCCCATTCTATTGGCTAATGATTGCTGGTAGTTGACCATGACACCGATCTCCCCAGAACAAGACTGACCCTACAGACACATTAATACTTATTCATAGGCGTGCGCAAGGAGTGTGCCTGGGCACACCTTAATCCTGAGGGTGGGAACCCATCAATCGCAATCTACCTGCCAAACATGGGCAGGTGACAGGTAAACTGCAATCCTACCATGCCGACCCCCATAATCTGGACAGGATGGGCAGCGGGGGGTGGAATTTAGTGGAACCGATCTGTATTTTCCTCCTGCAGCAGCTGACAGTAGGCTTCTCCTCCTCTTCCTCTGCCATTCAGCTGCCACAGGAGCAAAATACAGGGGATTGGTTATAATATATGCCACCGCCGCCACCCCTCCTGTCCCTTTTCATCTTCTTTCTGCTGCCCGGGTCCCCTTTGCTCCCCCCCCCCCCACAGCAGGCACACCTCACCTTGACCACAGCGGGCACACCTCACCTTGACCACAGCGGGCACACCTCACCTTGACCACAGCGGGCACACCTCACCTTGACCACAGCGGGCACACCTTGCCTTGATCACAGAGGGCACACTTCAGCAGCTGAAAGTAGGCTTCTACTCCTCTCCCTCTCACCGACATTCATCTGTCACAGCAGCAAAATACAGGGGATCGGTACCAATATATGCCACCGCTGCCACCACCCCTCCTGTCCCCTTTAATCTTCTTTCTGCTGCCCGGGTCCCCCTTGCCCCCCCCCCCATTGTTTCAGGATGGATAGTGGGGAAAAGGCCGTAAAAATATGTCACACACACATATGTGTTGGAGCTTAGAGGTGCACACCCTATTGCAATGCCTATGTACCTATTACTGTTGAATTTATGGAAACAATGTAATATGAGGGCAGACCTGAACAAGCCACTTTGTATCAAATCTAAAGGGAATTGTACAATTGGATTGTATAGTGCATGGGTCTTCAAACTACGGCCCTCCAGGTGTTCAGGAACTACAATTCCCATCATGCCTAGTCATGTCTGTGAATGTCAGAGTTTTACAATGCCTCGTGGGAAGTGTAGTTCCGCAACAGCTGGAAGGCCGTAGTTTGAGTATCCCTGGTATAGTGTATGGCCAGCTTAGCTCTGACTGACCCGCTAAACGTCACTGGCAATATTTATGTCACCTGTTTGATACCCTCCTTTTCACTCATAAACCTACTTATGCAGTATTCATTTATCCCCATCACCCTGCTTTCCTCTAACCCTAGACAATTGCCCTCCTCTGAAGTCTCCTCGTCATGGACGCATGCTGGGCGGAAAGCAGAAAGTAGGACACGAGGTGCATTTCTTGTGTGATTTGGGGTTCCACCTGCTGGGCTCTGAGACCAGAACCTGCCTGGAGAACCAGACCTGGAGCGGACAAGCAGCCAGCTGCACAGGTATGGATCATCGCACATGCTCGCTTCTGATTGGCTGATTGCATTTTTACAGATTTTGGTTCTGTGAAACACATCAACTGTTAACCCTGGCAAACAAGCTTTGACTCACCAGCTACTGGTGAACTGTAAATCCCAGCGTGCCCACTATGTTCAGGCTGTACTGGCTCTTGCAGGACCACAATATCTGGGGAGTCGGAGAATACTGGAAGAGAAACTGACCAGTTCTCCCGTAAGGAGGTATGAGGCTGCGTTCACTCCCACACACATCTGTGGTGCAGAACGTGTTTTATGAGCGTCTGGGTGTCCCGGAATGACCTGGGGAAATTTAATTGGTCACTTCTCCTCTGCGGACAGGTGTAAGCCCAGAACCAGGGTTGCCAACTTTCAGTACATTTACGAACAGTTTATAAAATCTGTACTTTTTGCATCTGTACTTGAATGTCCATTACGGACATGTAGGCTGAATGTCGGTTACTGACATTTATGGACAGATGCAACAATTATGGATTTTACAAACTGTTTGTAAATTTACTGAAAGTTGGCAGCCCTGGCCCATACACATAGGGCCAGATTCAGGTAGATGAGAGCATCTTTGCTCTGGAGTAACGCTTCTCATTTACGTTACTCTGCCGAAATTTTAGGAGCAAGTGCTGTTATTCATGAAGCACTTGCTCCTAAAGTTGCGGCAGCGCATCGCAAATGAGCCGGCGGAATTGAAATTGGGCGGGTACGGGGCGTGTATTATTTAAACTAAGCGCGATCCCGCGGCGAACGTACTGCGCATGCGTCGACTGTCAATGCATCCCAGTGCGCATGCTCCAAATTCTGTCAGTGAACGTCAATGACGTCACATCCCCATTCATGAATGTTTTACGCAAGCGACGCGATTTTTTTTTTCCGACGCGATGCCGACGCCTATACTTAACATAGGATACTCCACTAGGGGGCTGCTTTATCTATACGCCGCGTATCGCTTCCGGAAACGTCGTAAAGTCACTGCGTCGCGCCCGAAAAAGATTGTGAATTGCCGATTCCCGCTCATTAACATATTTTTTGAGCGTAAATCGGCGGGAACGCCCCCGGCGCCATTTTTAAGTTGAAGTAACGATGCGATGGCGAAATTCAATTGCGCCGATCGCATCGGAACTCCAACCCGGCGTTTCTTGTTTTCTGGTTACAGAAAACAAAAACGCCGGCTTAAAGTGACAGTTAGGCTGGCGGATCCATTGATCCGCCAGCCTAACTCTACCTGAATCTGGCCCATAGTATACATTTCCAGGAGAAAAGCTGATCTTTGTGCTGCTTTCCATCAGAACTGGAATAACTTCATGAGCCCAGACTGTTCTGTACGGTATTATATGTCCATAGACTGTAATACACGACCATAAACTACAGGGAGTGCAGAATTATTAGGCAAGTTGTATTTTTGAGGATTAATTTTATTATTGAACAACAACCATGTTCTCAATGAACCCAAAAAACTCATTAATATCAAAGCTGAATTTTTTTGGAAGTAGTTTTTAGTTTGTTTTTAGTTTTAGCTATTTTAGGGGGATATCTGTGTGTGCAGGTGACTATTACTGTGCATAATTATTAGGCAACTTAACAAAAAACAAATATATACCCATTTCAATTATTTATTTTTACCAGTGAAACCAATATAACGTCTCAACATTCACAAATATACATTTCTGACATTCAAAAACAAAACAAAAACAAATCAGTGACCAATATAGCCACCTTTCTTTGCAAGGACACTCATGCAGCCTGCCATCCATGGATTCTGTCAGTGTTTTGATCTGTTCACCATCAACATTGCGTGCAGCAGCAACCACAGCCTCCCAGACACTGTTCAGAGAGGTGTACTGTTTTCCCTCCTTGTAAATCTCACATTTGATGATGGACCACAGGTTCTCAATGGGGTTCAGATCAGGTGAACAAGGAGGCCTTGTCATTAGTTTTTCTTCTTTTATACCCTTTCTTGCCAGCCACGCTGTGGAGTACTTGGACGCGTGTGCTGGAGCATTGTCCTGCATGAAAATCATGTTTTTCTTGAAGGATGCAGACTTCTTCCTGTACCACTGCTTGAAGAAGGGGTCTTCCAGAAACTGGCAGTAGGACTGGGAGTTGAGCTTGACTCCATCCTCAACCCGAAAAGGCCCCACAAGCTCATCTTTGATGATACCAGCACAAACCAGTACTCCACCTCCACCTTGCTGGCGTCTGAGTCGGACTGGAGCTCTCTGCCCTTTACCAATCCAGCCACGGGCCCATCCATCTGGCCCATCAAGACTCACTCTCATTTCATCAGTCCATAAAACCTTAGAAAAATCAGTCTTGAGATATTTCTTGGCCCAGTCTTGACGTTTCAGCTTGTGTGTCTTGTTCAGTGGTGGTCGTCTTTCAGCCTTTCTTACCTTGGCCATGTCTCTGAGTATTGCGCACCTTGTGCTTTTGGGCACTCCAGTGATGTTGCAGCTCTGAAATATGGCCAAACTGGTGGCAAGTGGCATCTTGGCAGCTGCACGCTTGACTTTTCTCAGTTCATGGGCAGTTATTTTGCGCCTTGGTTTTTCCACACGCTTCTTGCGACCCTGTTGACTATTTTGAATGAAACGCTTCATTGTTCGATGATCACGCTTCAGAAGCTTTGCAATTTTAAGAGTGCTGCATCCCTCTGCAAGATATCTCACTATTTTTGACTTTTCTGAGCCTGTCAAGTCCTTCTTTTGACCCATTTTGCCAAAGGAAAGGAAGTTGCCTAATAATTATGCACACCTGATACAGGGTGTTGATGTCATTAGACCACACCCCTTCTCATTACAGAGATGCACATCACCTAATATGCTTAATTGGTAGTAGGCTTTCGAGCCTATACAGCTTGGAGTAAGACAACATGCATAAAGAGGATGATGTGGTCAAAATATTCATTTGCCTAATAATTCTGCACTCCCTGTATACTGAATGACTATAGAACGTTCTAAATCAGATGGTACTGCATGACCATAGGCAGGACTGCACAGCCAAGGACAGAACCACACTACATTATTCTAGACTGTATTTGATAACCAGGGGCGGACTGACCATTAGGGCACTTGGGCACTGCCTGAGGGCCCCATGCCACTAGGGGGCCCCATCAGGGTTGCCAGCCTCAGTAAAACCAGGGACAGTATGTAAAAATCCCAAGATTATAGCCTCTCCAGTACCTTTTCAGTGTGTGTATGTATATTGTGTGTCTCTGTGTTTATACTGTGTATGTATACTGTGTGGCCCCATAATCTCCTATTGCCTGGGGGACCCATGAGTTGTCAGTCCGCCCCTGTTGATAACCATAGAGCAGGCATTACTATATGGCAGAAGACAGTCCAGACACGGACCGAGTGACAGTCCTGTGCAGAATGCAGCCGCACCACTTAGCAGCCTGAGTGGACTCCTCTCCTGCTGCCGCTGCAGCCGTTAGAAGTCACAGGCACCACATTGCAGAGGGTGGGAAGAATGGCCGGGTGGATTCCTCTACTGTATGTACTTGCCTGCCTGCCACCGCTGCTGCTGTTGAACTCACAGGAGGGAAGAGGGCAGGAGGCACGAGAAAAGTCTGCAAGAGCTGCCCAACTCTTCTTGTCAAAAAGCGAGCGACCCTGCAGGACTACAGGGGGAGCGGGAGCTGCCCAACCTTCCATATTAACAAGCGGGTCACTTGCTTTTTAACAAGAAGAGTTGGGCAGCTCTATCCAATATCCAATTAGATTCCATTATATAAGCAACATTGTGTTTGAAGATCCTAAAAGTCATACATTTGCACAATTTGTGAGGAGCCATATACAACTTTGTGACATTAGAGCTTGGGCCTGTACATGCAAGCTTTCCACCTGATCCCTGTGTTGTGGGCACACAGCCATGGGTTATATTCTGGCATTGTGCTCTGGAATCTGGAGATCCCTGCATCATCAGACTGACCCTGGTACAGATATCTGGTGTTGTCTCTCTGGTTTGTTAATGATTCAGCTGCAACACAATCTCACCATGCCCTGTGTCAATGCAAGTTTCTCTGTCCACAGAGTCACAACCTGCCACCAACACGACCCTTCTTCGTCCTGCCAAGTGTTCCTCCTTTCACGGGACTCAGCACTGTACCTGCGATGCTGGCTATGTGATCCAGACAGGAGGCGCCTGTCAGGGTAACCAGTGGGGGAAGGGAGGGGGGTATATGGTGGTAAGGGGGTATTGTGTAAGTATTGGCCGCACTGCCAAATCTTTGTGAGAGAGGACTGTGCCCTCACAATGTTCCAATACAGAATGTGTGTTAGAGGGAAGGTCTTCAATTAACAGAATGTAGTGCACAGTTTGCTGGGGATCTAATCTTCAATGTGGACTAAGGGTCCTTTCACACTAGCAGAGGAGAGACGGGGCGGTCCCTGCACAGTGCCGCCCTGTCCGCCCGACAGCTCAGCGGAGACCCCCCGCTGAGCTGACGGACACACGGAGCGGACCGAAAAACGGACCGCTCCGTGTGTAAGGAGCCTTAACGTTGAGTTATTTAATTTAATTAAAAGGTAATTAATGGGATTAAAATAAACAGAATTATGGGCATTTCTCCAGCAGTCAGCTGGAAAATACACCCTGAAAGCGCCCAGGTTTGGGGCTTTTAGGGTGCACAGCTGGCACCTTGCAAAGCATACTTTCAGTTACTTATTATTTTTATATATCTTTTGTATATAACAGTTGCACTTTAAAGATGAAGTTTAATTTTCTTATATTTGATCTTCCTTGGTTCCTCCTTTCCTTGTAGGACATGGGTTTTCCTAGGAAGATTACATTAACATGCAGACAACCCTTGGTAAAGGCCACAAGGTAAATTTAGTGAATGAAATGGGCAGGCCAGGGGCAGTCAAGCTGGAGAAGAAAGAACTAGATAATGCTGGGTGTCTTTCAGCCAAAAAGTGAGGAGTGCAGTGTGCGGTGAAATCAGAGAGTGAACAATTTCAGTACAACTGTGCAAGACCTCTGCATCCAATTCACAATAGCAGGATATTTTGACCTTCTCTCTATGGAGCCAGTTCACATATCTCCCTGCAGCTCCAGTGTGAATTTTAGCAGGAGCCCTATGCTTCTTTTGGTCAGTTTCAGGTCTGAAATAAGCCAAAAATTCAGGCTAAATCCGGACCTGACATGGTGAACGGGAACGCACAGGACGCCTGCTGGGACCCACATTGGTATTGGGTGTGAACCCGGCCTTAAGGAAGAACAAAACTTTTTACTGAGGATATCTGAACTCCGTCATCGGAAGGGGGGTTCCATACCCTTGGCCTCAGAGTGTATGGGTTATTAAACTGCATGTCTATACAAAACATATTTAGTGTTGGGTGGGGTGAAGAAGGATCAGAACCCCTATCAGATTGCTAATGCTGTCTGTGTTCCCACTGGCGAGCCCCTCTACGTTGTTCTGTTGACAAAGACCGATAGGAAATCTAAAATGGTATGATTATCAACGAAACTGGAGGCTAGGGACAATTTCCAATGTTAATGCCTGTCCTGGTGACAACTATCATATCTTTGAGGAGATCACCTATCACATCCTATTGTGCCTACAAGAAAGGAAGTACAGAGAAATCTCCCCAATGGGACACAAGGTAGCAAAATAGCCTTTTAGACCTAGTCTATCCAAAACATAAAGGACATTTTGGCTTTATATATTTTAGGAAAGCTCAACAGAATTCCCCCAGTGAACCCCAAACACACTTTCTGGTATAATAGGATGACCGTAAGTTTTTTTTTATTATTGGTTTCTCTCCCCCCTCCCCCGCAGACATCGATGAGTGCAGTTTGTTCCATGGAAGTGCACTTGTGAAGATTTGTGTCCACGAATGTGTCAATACTCCTGGATCGTACCAATGTGTCTGCCCACAGGGATATCTGCTGGATTCTTCACAGAACAGCTGCCAGGGTAAGTCGCTTTCATCTATGATACAAATACCCAGACGGTTATCACATGACCTCTCACCATCCCATTCCTTTCCTCTCAGATATCGATGAGTGCGTGTCAGAGCAGAACGCCTGTGCTGGAGGACAGACCTGCGTCAATCTGTATGGCGGCTTCACGTGCGTCCGCCCAGAGTGCCCCAAACCCAAACACAACACAACCTACATGAAGACCTCTGCATAGTGAGTACGATTTCCTCCTCATGGTCTACAGATTATGGAAGACTTGGAAAGGCTTCAGAGAAAGCCAGATAAATGAATTCCTCGGCTCGAAGGACAGGGGCGCATAGAGTAGCTGTAGAAGAAGATTTTACGATGAGTTTAGGAAGGGGCGTCCTTTACAGCAGTGGTCCCCAACCTTTTTGGCACCGGCATTGTGGATGAAAATTGTGCCAAGGCCCGATGATGCGGGCCAACGATGCGGTTTTTCGCGGCCAATTTGTCAGGAAATGTCTGGTGTTAGCACTTCAATCATCACAACACCATGGTTAATATGGTGTCAGGATGATTGAAGCACATTATTTTTATTATTATATTGTAATATAAAATTAAATAGTCAAACTCACCATAATGCTGAATATGCCACCAGATGCAGATTGCCAGTCACATGCCACCAGATGCAGATTGCCAGTCACATGCCACCAGATGCAGATTGCCAGTCACATGCCACCAGATGCAGATTGTCACAGTTACTTGCCACAGTTCCTGCGCATTGCTCCCCCCCCCCCCAGCCTGGGTGACCTGCACATTCCCCCCCCCCCCCCCCCGTTATGATGTTGAATTTTAAAAGTATCGCTCATCTCACAGGTTTGCAACTTTGACAGAAGTTCGCTGCTTTGAAAATTCAATATCTAACAAGTCAGACGGACTTCTAAGTCCTGTATTTCATTATATAAACTCACTTTTCTGTTAAAAATAAATGTAAAAAGGAAAACTACGGTGGGTGTAACAAGATGTCCGCTTTCCCCCTCCTCGGAGTATCCTTACTATGGAGGAGTGCAGGGTGTAGCAAGGTGGTGGTACCAATTCTGACGGGTCGCCAAATCTGCCGAAACAAGGGCATCGTTTTTAAAAGGAATGGTAAAAGCAAACTTTTGCTCAATAGATACACTAAGCATTATTGCACTGCTATCCCTATATGGTTTTTGTTAAGCCAGTCCTACCCACCTGCCACCATATTTGCGGAGGCAAGTATTACATCTCCTCCTCTCTGTTGCCTCCTGGAATATACACATAACATATTCCTTAAGGCTGCAGCAGCAGGGACACACAGCGGCCAGAGTGTGGAGCTGGGGTGCAACATCAGGGGCTGTCTGCCTGAACTCAGAAGAGACCACCAGCTCCCAATGAGGTTACAGAAGAAGATGCACAGGACCTGGGCTGTGGCAATGGAGCAGGGGCTTGCAGCAGAACAACCCTGGATTTGCTGGGCAGGCGAGTATGTGAATCTAGAACAAACAGTCATTTGCATATTTACGATAAAAAGGAACATCACCCCCCCCCCTGCAAAAAAAAGTGGGGGTGATGGTCCTTTTTAACATAAATATGCAAGTTAAATAACTTTGGGACTGCTGTTAAAGTGGCCACTATCTTCTGTGTCCCCAGGCGTATTATACACAGAGGGGTCACGTGCACAGCACAGGCGCCATTCACAGATTCACATTGTTCTCAATGAATCCAAGGCATTCTCTGATTGGACAAGGTGGAGGGGGCGGGGTGATTACATCCAGGGCCGCTGATAGCAGGGGAACACCAGCCCTCATGTAGGGGGCCCCGGCACACAGAAGGGCCGGAACAGCAGGAGGATCGGTGGAGAACAATGCCCTCCGTGTCTCTCATCCAGGTTTCTCCCCCTTTCTCTCCCACCGACTTTTAGCTGCTGGGTGAGACGACATCACCTTATAAATGTTTGTGACCTGTGCTCCTCCATCTTGTATCTGCTCAGTCCTCTCACCCGGTCTCCTCCTGTTTCTGCAGTCAGTGTGAACGGACGCCATGCCACGTGGGCAGTGCCGCATGCCTGGAAGCCCCCCATTCTGTCTCCTTTCACTACATTGGCGTACAGTCCCAGCTGCCGGTTCCTCGAGTCCTGTTCACCATGACGGCACCACGGTCTCCTGGAGATGGCCAACGCTTCACCATTACAAGAGGCAAAGGTCAGCGTGGCCTGGAGGTGCGGCAAGCTGGCAGACACCGGGGAGAACTGGTCCTGACCAAACCACTGACTGGACCGGCGGAGATACAGGTGGACGTGGAGATGGCGGAAATGTCTGGGCAGGGGTTTCTCGGGAGGCACATCTTTACTGTCACTCTATATGTATCTCAGTACCCATTCTAGACTCTGGTGAGGAGAGGTGGTGATCCGCTCGCTGCAGTATTATAGGCACTGCGGACGAGGTCAGGTGGGCGCTTTCTGCTTCACTTTATAAGCAAACACCCTACTGCTTTTCCCTCTTTGTTACATTGGCAGATCTTCTATAACAATGTGCTGGCCGATCACTGTGCTGATGGGTTGTGTTTTCTTGGAGCAGAATCTGACCCAAATCTATACCAGACCCTTATCCGAGCACGCAGCTCCGGCTGGTCAGGAAAGGGGGTGGCCGTTTCTTTATTTGAAATTTGGTGTGGAGTTCCCTGTCATAACAGCGGTGAGACTTCCCTCCCCTCTCCAAGGTCATCAAATGTGCAGCTAAAATGCAGTGGATCCCCGAACAGCGGGATTGAGTACTTGGCAAAGAGAACTGAGCTCAAAAACGCAACACACAAGTGTGAATCCGGCCTTAAAGGTGTTGTAAATAAATAAAAAAAAACGTATGCTAAAATGACTGTTTACAGGGTATTCCTTTTAAAAAATGATTACAAATAGATACAAATCCATCATATAATGTGCTTGCAGTTTCTAGTTTCGTTGTTGCATGTTGTTTCCTGCCTCTTTGCTGTACAGAGCCAATACAGGGCAGCGATGGTTTGGAAAACGAAACTGAGGGGTTTTAGACACACAGTAATCACACCTCCTTGATTAGTGACCACAAAGAGAGAGCTCCCAGGACTGTGGTCATCAGGAAACAGACAACCAGGAAGTGTGGAGATCAGAGAAGAATTACAGCAACTTGAGAGCAAAAACGAACAGTGAGGACATGAAAACAGCACTGCATTGAGGAAAAGAAAGATATTAAGATAAAAAAAAAAAAAAATCCTTTACGAACCCTTTAAGGTAGAACTCGACACTTACATTGACTTTAAATACTTGGTTCGGGCCAAGCTGGTCCAAACAAACTGTTTCCATCACCAACTAATAAACATGCTGTGTGTACTAAAAATGGACTGTAGTAGTTTCAGCTGGATACAGTATGTGGGAGAGGTTTCCAAAAAATTCAGGATGCAAAATGTATCAAAACCGAAAATGATTTTTTTTTTTTTTTAATATATTTTTATATACGATTGTATTAGATTTGACTTTTTAATTCATGATATCATGAAATTAAATGAAGCATCCCTTTAAATTCTATGTATGTCTTCACACTTTTTTGCTGCACTTCCGTTGGGGAGATAAAAAATTCTGCTTGTTGCATTTTTGGTCAGTTAACCACATCCCATCCGGACCAATTCTGGCACATCGCTCCTATATGTAAAAATCATCAGTTTTTTTCTAGAAAAATTACTCAGAACTCCCAAACATTATATGTGTTTTTAACCACTTAAGACCCGGACCAAAATGCAGGTAAAGGACCTTGCCCCTTTTTGCGATTCGGCACTGCGTCGTTTTAACTGACAATTGCGCGGTCGTGCGACGTTGCTCCCAAACAAAATTGGCGTCCTTTTTTCCCCACAAATAGAGCTTTCTTTTGGTGGTATTTGATCACCTCTGCGGTTTTTATTTTTTGCGCTATAAACCAAAATAGAGCGACAATTTTAAAAAAAATGCAATATTTTTTACTTTTTGCTATAATAAATATCCCCCAAAAATATATAAAAAAAAATTTTTTCCCTCAGTTTAGGCCGATACGTATTTTTCTACCTATTTTTGGTTAAAAAAAATAAAAAAAAATTGCAATAAGCGTTTATTGGTTTTCGCTAAATTTATAGCGTTTACAAAATAAGAGATAGTTTTATTGCATTTTTATAAATTTTTTTTTTTTTTTTACTACTAAGGCCTCATTTCCACTGGCGTTTTTACAGCCACTTTTCTGAGCGTTTTTTGCAGCTTAAAAACGCCTGACCATGTTAGTCTATGGCCTCATGCAAACCATGACGTTTTTGAGCTGTAGATGGCTAAGCTGCAAAAAAAACGCGGGACCAGTGCGTTCTGAAGCTCCAGCAATAGAGCTGTAAAAACGCCAGACATTAAAAAACGCGCATAAACGTTTAAAAACGTGGCCGCTGCGTTTTTAAAGCTCCAACTTTTTTTTTTTTCTAAAATAAACATGGACAGGCGTTTTTAAGCTGTAAAAAACGTGGCTGTAAAAACGCCAGTGGAAATGAAGCCTAATAACGGCGATCAGCGTTTTTTTTCGTGACTGCGACATTATGGCGGACACTTCGGACAATTTTGACACATTTTTGGGACAATTGTCATTTTCACAGCAAAAAATGCATTTAACCACTTGACCACTGGGCACTTAAACCCCCTTCCTAACCAGACCAATTTTCAGCTTTCGGTGCTCTCACAATTTGAATGACAATTACTCAGTCATACAACATTCTACCCATTTAAAATTTTTGTCCTTTTTTTCACACAAATAGCTTTCTTTTGGTGGTATTTGATCACTTCTGGGTTTTTTATTTTTTGCGCTATAAAAGAAAAACGACTGAAAATTCTGTAAAAAAAAAACTTGTTTCTGTCATATTAGCAGGTTATTTCTCACACACCGCATATGCATACCACAAATTACACCCCAAAACACATTCTGCTATTCCTCCCGAGTATGGCGATACCCCATGTGTGGGATTTTTACACAGCGTCGCCACATACAGAGGCCCAACATGCAGGGAGCACCATCAGGCGTTCTGGAACACCCAGACCAATTCTGACATTTCTCTCCTACATGGAAAAATCATCATTTATTTGCTAGAAACTTACATAGAACCCCAAAACATTATATATGCTTTTTTAGCAAAGACCCTAGAGAATACAATGGCGGCCGTTACAACTTTTTATCTCGCACGGTATTTTCGCAGAAATTTATTGAACGCGTGTTTTTAAAAAAACTGTTTTGTGCTTAAAACAAAACAGTAAAGTTAGCCCAATTTTTTACTGGGGCATTGCTGAGTACTGGGGTATTGTTGGGTATTGCTGAGTATTGTTGGGTACTGGGGGGATTGCTGGGTACTGGGGATTGCAGAGCTGGAATGGATTGAGGGGAGGCTGGATCTGTGACTGCATTTGTCACAGATTCAGCCACAGCTCAGCTGCTGACACCCCGCTCCCCCCCCTCTCCTCGCACACTGTACAGAGAGGAGACGCAGAAGAGGGAGGAACCGGCGTCATCAAATGACGCCGGTTTGTTTACAAGTGATCGCGCCGTCATTCGACGGCGCGATCACGTGGTAAACGGCCGCGATCAGCGGCAATTTACCGTGATCTGTGATGCGCCGGGTCTTCTAGACCCGGCGAGCACGGACACTTTCGCGAGCGCGTCCCAGGGGACGCGCAATCGCGGAAGTGAAGGGACGTCGTCCCAAGATAACCCCGCCGCGCCGTAGCAGTAAAATGCTAATGGCGCGGTGGGAAAGTGGTTAAATTGCATTGTTTACTGTGGAAATGACAGTTGCAGTTTGGGAGTTAACCACAGGTGGCGCTGTAGGGGAGGTGTGACGTCATCGATCGCGTCCCCCTATTACAGGGATGATGCGATCGATGCTACGGCCACAGAGAAGCACGGGGAAGCCATGTTTACACACGGCTCTCCCTGTTCTTCCGCTCCAGGGACGGATCGCCGCACTGCAGCGGCGATCGGGTCCGCGAATCCCGCGGTCCCGGAGCTTCGGACCGGGTCGCGGGTGCGCGCCCGTGACCCACGGCTGGGTACTAAAATCAACCTATATATACGTTGATGTGCCCAGCCGTGCCATTCTGCCGACGTAAATGTGCAGTAGGCGGTTCATAAGTAGAGACCCTACAGAAAAAAATAATGGTTGTTACAACTTTTTATGTCACACGGTATTTGCACAGCAATTTTGGGCAAACAAAACTTTCATGAATTAAGGAAAGTTAGCCCAATTTTTTTTTGTATAAGTTATTTTTCTGCCTCCGAGCTCCAATCAGGTTTTTTTTTTTCTGCCTCTAAATGTTAAAATTCGAAATATGCCTCTAATCGTTCTAAAGTGCATAGACACATAGGATAACATTGAGCTGCTTCTACAGGCAAAACACAAAACTTCTGTAGAAGAAACGTTTCTTTTAAGGCAGTGTGCAGGGATCCTTACCCTTCCCAACGCTATCAGAAACGAAAGAAAACATTTTAAGAGTTAATATGGTTAGAGCCAATTAGCCGAGCTCCGCAGGTACCGATGTCTCTTCTGGAAATAAACATGTTTACTGTGCTGGAGAAATGTCTGTTGCTATCGGTTGGGGGGTGTTTATGGAGCGTCTGCTGGCAGCGCAGGTATGGCATAACCACACATAAAAACACCGCTGCTGCCAGGGTATGGCATCACTTCATATAGGGAGCAAATCTATAACAGCTAGGGGGCCAAAGCTGGGCTTGCGTAGGGCCACACAGCTAGCTGAAGGAAGAGGCTGGGGGGGGGGGGGGGGGGGGGGGTCGTACAGATCGCCGTTGTGGAAATGTGAGAACGTCACGAATTCGCAGTGCAAGGAGGAGACGGCGGCTTACAAAGGGCAGCTTGTGCAGTGGATGGAGGGGACCGGCTGTCATTAGTCGGGTAAACAGCTCGAGGTAGAACCTGCATCCAGGAATAACATACTGTACATAACACAGATTAAGCTGCGCTCAGGACACCCTGTACATGGGATTAACCCTCTCCATTTTGTTTTGCCGATAGGAAGATGAGGGCAGTCTTAATATCATCATGGGCCCCTGGGCAAAGTAATGCACTGGGGTCCCTACCAACCTGCCCCAAATGTACACACCTACTCAAGAATTAAAGTATAAATAGTTGATAGAATTAAACATACATTAATATATATATATATATATATATATATTAAACGAATTGCAGCCTCTCAGGATCCACAACCCCTCAGTGACCCAGAGTATTTTACCGCATGTGTAACAGCAATTGCAAATAATTGTCAATGCACAGCGCTATGTTAACATCTGTTTATTGTTAAGTATATACAGTAAAAATGATATAAAGTAACATGGAGCCACTCCTGGAGTGATGTCTTTCCTGTCCATTGCTGGAAGGCGTCCTCGTCCCACCGTGGGACAGAGCGGAGTGTCCTGTGTCGGGTCCATGACACCAGATGGTGCGTTCAGTGCCTAGAGAAGTGCTTTCATAAGACCGTAGTCCAGGGTTAGCGTCCAACAATTAAAGTGCATTATCTGCAGTCCGAGTTCGGTTTGGTTTCAGGACATTCTCAGCGGCAGAGGTCGCGGATTTAAAAACAAAGTTGAAAAACGGTATAATAAAAGTAAATGTGAGTAAACATTATGGTCTAAGTCTTGTAGGCATTAATGCTCGCTCTTCCTTTTTTGGAAGGAGTTCCATTCCCGCCAGGTCTTTACAGGAACTCAGCAGGGAGGGACCGCTGTCCAACATGGCCATTCTATTGAAACGTCCTCCTACACACACGTGACACCAGAAGCTCGGATGAAAGGGTAGATTTTCTGTGGGTTGCGAAGACCCGCCGTAATAAAATGTAATCAAAAAAACAAACAAGGAAGTCTCATCATGGGAATCTATGAATATGTGTGAAGCGTGGACCAAGCTCTGATACTGGAGTCCTCTGATGTGGAAGAATAGAGGGGTCTTACACACGAAGGGGTCACTTTCCTTACAGAACTTAGCAGTTTTTGAAGCGCTTTTACAATGAAGAAAAAGGTTTCTCTTTAAATTCTATGTATGTGTTCACACTGGGGTGTTGCACTTCCGTTGCAATGTAAAAAAAATCTTGCTTACCGCATTTTTGGAGCATGTTTAGTCAGTTAACCATTTGCCGACCACCTAACTGGAAAATACATCATGGATTTGGCGTTAAATGCCGGGGGCTATGGCTGCAGCTAGATGCCAAAACCCTGGTATTTTTTTTTCTCTTAGGCAGCCAGCTTTCAGATTAAATGGACCCCTATGACGGATTAGAAGCAGGATCACTTTAAGAAGCAGCAGGAGAGGTGCCCCCCCCCCCCAGCTTATGTTGCTGGTCACTGAGCCCAGGAGTGGCAGTGTTTTTCCATAGAGATAAACAGCGGAAAGATAGCCACCTCTCATCTCTATGCCCTTGGAGGACTGAAACAACGTCATGACGTCACCTCCGGTTCTCAGGCCATGTAAATATATATATATATATATATATATATATATATATATATATATCTCCATCAATTTTTCTTTCTTTCTTAAAACCCAAAATATTTATTTTTAAATCTTTTGCTTTTAACAGTAAAATGAGTAATTTGGGGCCTTTTAGACCCCAGATCTCTCCATAAAGAGGACATTTCATGCTGTATTGTCATTGCAAGGGATGTTTATACTCCTTGCAAAAGCAATAAAAGTGATCAATTTTTTTTAAAGGGACAGTGTAAAAAACAAAAAAAAAGTAATGTAAAAGCGCCCCCGTTCCAGCATGCTCATGCATAGTAGTGAACGCATATGTAGGTCACGCCCACATATGTAAACGGTGCTTTCACCACACTTGTGAGGTATCGCTGCGAACGTCAGAGCAAAAGCAATAATTCTAGCATTAGTTTTCCTCTGTAACTCTAAACTGGTAACCTGTAAAAAATAATTAATGTGTCTATCAAGATTTTTAAGTACCATAGTTTGGCACCATTCCACGAGCACGCCCAACGTTAACATGTTTAACATCTTTCGTATTATACAAAAGAATTGGTATATATTATGTTTTTTTTATTTTTTATTAAAGTGTATTTTTTCCCCAAAAAAATGCATTTGAAAAACCGTGCGACATAAAATTTTATTCTCTAGGGCAGGTATATGCAATTAGGGGACGTCCAGCTGTTGCAAAACTACAAGCCCCATCATGCATCTGCCTCTGGGTGTCATGCTTGTGGCTGTCAGAGTCTTGCTATGCATCATTAGACATGTAGTTCTGCAACAGCTGGAGGTCCACTAATTGCAAATCCCTGCTCTAGGGTCTCTGCCAGGGAAAAAAAAAATGTTTGGGGGTTCCAAGTAATTTTTAAGCAAAAAATTATGATTTTTTTTTTTTTTACTTTTACACAACAAATGTCAGAAAAAGGCTAGGTCCTTCAATGGTTAGAGAAAAAAAAGAAAAGAAAAAACGCATCAAAAACACACCTCCCCATAGAAATAGGCAATAGAAAACGTGGCAAAAAAAATAAAAAATCACCCCTGGTGCGGGTTTTCATGTTTTTGGTGTGATTAAAGTGTGAAAGTAGCAGAGGGGGGGGGGGGCTTTATTGCTGACCATTGCTGGTATAGCTATGACTGGCTGACCTTGGCTCTTTCAGCCAAGTGACTAAACCCTCCGTATATCTCTACAGATAGATAAAGATGGGGACAACAGTGACTCGGCTGCAAAGCTGAACTCTCAGCCAGTCACAGCTGAACCAGGAATGGGGAGAATCTGCCCAGCAGAGCCCCAGAGCACAGTGACGTTGTATTGAATGGAATTACTGAATAACAGAGAAGAAGATTACAGAGCAATGATTGGGAGCCATTGACTGTTGCAGAAGGATATCAAAATGTCGCCATGGTATGGACAGCGAGGGTTTCCCTTTTATGATCATAGCTGGCTGATTTTCCAACACACTTTGTCTGAAAAGGATTTTCAAAATGGCACCAGCCCTATGGAGTTCCTCTTGGCATCTGCAGCTGTAATAGCGCAAGGCTGGAAATTGCGCACAGAAGAGTGATGGACGTCTTGAACTTTGTATGGTGAACTCACAGATGCTGCAGGTGGATTATTCACACTCTGTGCTCATCAGTGACCCAATCATATTCACCAATGAGCACTGTCGGGCTCCCAGGGGCCAAATTTCAGGACGGGCAGCTCCCTGCTGGCCTCTGACATTAGAAGCATTTATGAGCACACTCCGTACTCCACAAAGGGGGAAACAGAGGCCAGGATTGTGCTCATAACATCTCCATGCCGATCCGCAGCTCTAGATACCCCTTCTTCCAGCTCAGTGTGTCTGTTGGCGAGCCCAAGGCCAGCTCAGTACCCCATTTCCAGGTCTTCTTTTCGGCGTCTCTGGGTGAACAGCGAACTGAAGGGGTAAAGCTTGGCTTTGGCCTGGAATCTTTGTCCAGCGATTTCTATTTCGTACTGTCCTCGGTTGATGAACTCGGGGGTGACGGGGTTCTGGCCGTTAATGAAGCCCAGGCACACGTGTCTGCCCAGGGTGTAGCTATAGGCACTGCTGGTGGTCTTGCCGACAAGTTCCCCATTGCGGTAAATGGGCTCCCCCCACCAGGGCCACAAGTCCAGGTCTGTGTCATGATCTTCCAAGATGAACATAGTGAACCGTTTAAAGATGCCCTCTTCCCGCTGCTGCAGCAAGGCGTCCCGGCCGATGAAGTCATATCCCTGTGGGTAGAAGAGAGTCACATAATGAGAATTATTCTTACAGCAGAACCAACCCCAGACCGTGGCCCTGACATCACTGAGGATGCACCATACAAGCTCTGCCAATGCAATCCTATGCCACACAAAAAATTATATCTGTAATCCCTGGCTGAACTTCCACAATTTTCATCTCTTTAAAAATTAACAGCAAAAAAAGTGACAAAATAACAAAGTTATAGATATTCTAGAAACAGGAAATGGTCACGCTAGTTGATTGAAAAACTTGAGGAATAATACAGCGGATGGAGATGACATAACTGCCCACAACTCTTCCATAATATCCCCCAAAACAATGTGTGAACTAGAAGGCCCATGTACAACAGGGGTGTTGGGCCACGATGCATGAGGTGTCGGTGGAAGGCACAGGTGCACCAAATTCAAGAGAGACTGAAAGCTGCTGGCACTGGATGGTGCACCAAGTGATGCTAAAGGACATCGATTTACTATACTCAGAAAAAAAAGAAATGCCTTTCACCAACGCCTAAATTCTGGGATCTTACACATTGGCCCAGTGTGGATGAGGACTAGAAGTGTCAATGAATCTTTGGCTCATTTAACCCAAATCTATACCAGAAATTAGCCACAAAAAGACAGATACCTTGTCCAGCTTGACTCGGAATTCACGCCCACATTCCATCGGGGTAGTGAAGGCGTCCAGGTCCTGACCCCAGAAGGCGAAGAACTTCTCAATGCGTAGACTCCTCAGGGCGTAGTAACCGGCGTTACGGATTCCATACTTCTGTCCCACGCTTATTATTTCATTATAGACATGTAATGCGTACTGGGTAGGAGAAAAGCAGCAAGTGAGATATAAAAGAAGTACAAACTAAACTCCCCCATAGCAGTCATCAAGCAAAGCCTGAAGAAGGGGTGGGGAGTGACTTTGCATGCAGAGAGGCATTTTAGCCATCGTCAACAAAATGCCTGAAGGACGTGGAGGAGAGTGGCTTGGAATGCATGGAGTCATGGTTGCCGCTGTCAGTGAACTGCCGATTTGAAATCTCCCGCGCGCAGGAGTGACGTCATCGCCGCTCCAGCCAATCACAGCCCTGGAGCGGTGATACCCGGAAGACACCAGGTAAGTGTTCTTCACCTCGTTCTGAGGTAAGTATTTCATAATCAACTAATATGTGGTGCATACTAGCTGATTATGCCTTTTTGCCTTGCAGGTTCACAAAAAAAAAAAAATGTATATGCGGTTTACAACCGCTTTAAGAGTTTCAATTTGTATGCAATAAGACAGGCCACTTGTATTACATGGTTTTGGTAAATCTGAAGACAAAAATCTGCAGAAAATCAAATGGTGTGTATGGGGGGCTTAAAGCTCGGTTCATACTACTTCGAAGCGACTTTGATGCGATACACAGTGTGATTATTTGGCGTGACTTTGCATATTCTCTGGGTCCAAGTCGCACTGTAAATCGCACCAAAGTAGTGCAGGAACCTTTACCAGTGACCGGTGCCCTATGGGTGTCTGGGAAGGGGGGTGGGGATCCACACACAGAGATGGGTCACCAGAACTCCAGAACTCACCTCGATGGGAATGTACAGCGTGAACCCCGGCTCTCCTGTATGAGTCATACTCATGACGCGGATACCGTTCGCGTAGCCCACGCTCATCTCCTGTACAGAAATAAAGACATGATGCTTAGGGAACAGACAGCGAGTCCTGAATCAGAGAAGACACACCTGCCCCTCGTCTCGCCTCACCTTACAGAACATAGATGGGAAATGGTCGGGTGTCATGGGAGTGTAGGAGAGCTCAGACAGGACATCCATTGCACGTGGACCAATCAGGTTCAGAGCTGCAAAACAAGAGCCATGATGAATGGAGGCAGAAGTGAGATCCCCGAGTACATGGAGGTAAGTAGCATCCCGAGCCTCCTATATACTATATGGGTGAGCTATAGCATCTTTTTTTTATTTTTTTTTATTAATGTGTCACCAAAAGTTTTGTATTTCACAAAATGCTTACAGTTTCATAAAAGAAGCCAACACAGTGGGACACGCCCCTAATGACATCATCGGCTTCATAAAACGTGATTTGCCATACCTGTGTACTTCCAGGTGACGTCCTCCAGCAGTAAGTCACTGTCACTGGGCATGTGCTGCTTCAACCAAGACCAGCAATGGACCTGCTGATCTGTAGGGGAGATCATGAAGAATCTACAAGAAAAAGGACGAGTCATCTTAATGAGACACACATTGATTTCACCACACCATGACCTGTCCCAGAACCCCTGCCAGTTTTTTTTAAAACACATTCAAACATACATGTTTCAAAAACATCCACAAAAGAATGCAAAGTTGGAAGCTTTAATTGCCTATTTGTTTTCTATTGTTTTGTGGCTGAAAACAGAAATGACAGTGCCAATAGAGCATTAATATTGCACACTCCAAAAGTCAGATACCTGACAGGTTTTTATCATCGTCTGTGTCCCCGCTGGGACAGAACAGGATTAGATAGGGAATTATTTTCAATTTTTAGAGATTTCCTCTCATTATCTGTTGCGTCATTAGGACAGGAAGTCAAGAGAAAAGTAATTTGTTTTTTGTTTTTAAACTAGGACAGAAAGTGAAACCCAAAAATCTGGCTTTAGATACAGAGTCCTCCCAATCAACAATTCTTAAAACTGAAGTTAAATCTGCTTTTTTAGATTTATTAAAAGTCAGCAGCTACAAAAAGTGTAGCTGCTGGTTTTTAATAGACAGACACTTACCTGCTCCACTGTCCAGTGATGCGGCCACCTGGAGCGTCGCTCCTATCCCCCCCCTCTCCGCTGGCACCTCCATTCAGACTGCGGGCACCCATCTGCGACAGCTCTTGGCTTCATGGCCGGGCACTCACTGCGCATTCACGAGCCGTGCTGCTCTCTAAGAGTGGACAGGCGATCGCCTGGAACCTGTCACGTGTCCCAGGCGATTGCCTACAGGGAGGGGCAGCCTAAGGCGATATGAAGAGTCGCCTAAGCGTTCCCTGAGCGGAAGGAGGAAGTGGAACAGGAAGTCCCACTCTTAACGAAGCCCCCACTCCCCCCCCAAAAAAATTACATGGGGCGAGAAGTGGTTTAAGCAAAAGTTCCACTTTTGGGTGGAACTCCACTTTAAATCAGAAATGAGGCAGGGATCTGTATGACTTGCTGCAGCTTCTAATGCACATTGCGAGAAGCTCACAGTGTGCACTGAAATCACAGTAGGTAATTTTCGTACAGGAGAGAAGCCTGTACAGCTGTGTAAGACTGAAGAGAAGAATGGAGGTCATATTTAATATGGTAAAGAGTAATTACAACCTTTAAAATCAACTCCCCCATTAGGTTTCATTTAGACTTTGGTTGTCAGCAAGTCCTCTCTGTCACATAGGAGGAGAGCCTCTCACCTGCGCTTATTGAGCCGCACCATACTGCAGTCGTTCTCGTATCCTCCACGCTCATTCAGCATCCCGGTGTGAACGATGTGCCCCACGGGGACATCCAGATCATTAGAGAAGAGATACTGCAAGATGTCCAGCGCCTGCTCCCCTGGAGACTGACAGACACATCACATATTATTACTACAGACAATGAATAGAATATGGTCCCTGAACCAGAGGCGACCTATCAGAATCTCAGCCTTTCTTACATCAGTATCCATTTACATCAGGAGACCCTCCCTCCCCCTCTTACATCATGGTCCCTCATCAGAGTTCCCCTTCACATTGGGGGTTCTCATCAGTCTCCCTCTTACATCAGGGCTCTCATCAAAGCCCCGCTACATTCGCACAGACCACGTGCAGAGCCCGCCAGGAAGTTGGCACTGCGCTACGCTAATCAAAGGCAGGGAGACATTTCCCGATCTCTGAAGCCACACATCATGTCTCCCTGCCTATGATTAGCACAGTGCAGTGCCGACTTCCTGGCAGGCTCTGCACGTGGACTGTGCGAACACGCCGGAGCTCACTCCTTACTCATAGTCCCTTTCAGAGTTCCCCATACTAATGTAGGTGGGGCTGTGGCTGCAGGGTGGTAACCGGGGAGTTGAGCAGGTAAGTAAGAAGGAAGTTCTGTCCTGTGAATGTTGGCGTCCTTGCCAGTGGTCCTAACAACCAGTGCGGAAATTACAACATTGGAGGGAACCTGAGCTGGAGACTGCAGAGGGGAGTTAAATTGAAAATCCTGAACAGTCTCTGCTACCGGAATCCTCAGTCTGAGCATGTCGAGGATCCTCCACTGACCTTAGCTGCGGCCCGGGGAGGTTGGAAACCCCGCAATAAGTAATGAGGAGGAAACGCATGTGGTGTTCAACAATTTAAAAGGCTTCGATTGTGACACCCAATAATATGCAAATGATACAATGTGGGTGTGTCCTGCCCCTCAAGTGTTGTACATTTTTTACACCTAGAAGTAAGAACCAATGAGGAGGAAATGAGAAGAGAAAGTATTTGGGGGGGGGGGGGACGGGGACATTCACAGCTGAAAATAAAGACTTACAGAAATCTAGCAAGCGAGACGGTACAGAAAAAAATAAATAAATCAGCAGACACAAAGTGCGGTCAGAGATGCGAGCGCAGCGGGGAGGGAACTCACACTGATCTCGAACTTAGTGAAGGACGACATGTCGATGACGCACACGGCCTCCTTACAGCACTTCACCTCCGAGCCGACAATATCGAACCAGTCCGGCTTGTAGAAGGTTTTACTCTGATCCAAGGACAGCAGGTCTGCGGATAAAGAATGGCGCTAATCAGTGACTCCGCCTACATGATATGGTACCTTGAGTGGTAGGAGGGGCCTTAAAGACTGTTTAGCAAATGCCAAGTTGAAGCTTAATGGCTGTATACAAATTCACAGTGCAGCTGTAAAACCAGCAGAAAGTCTAAATTCAGGATTTTACCTCCTGCAGCCATACAAAATATTAGCTAAAAGCATGGCGGCCGAGAAGATCCTCGAGGATATTATGCAAAGTTTTGACCAAGTCTTTACCCCCAATGGGTTGAACACCATCCCCCCAGGAGATTTAGATTGGCCCCCTAATATACGCAACTACGTTAAATGCCAATTTGCACATCCGCATGGGTTGGTGTTGCATTAAACTGTTTAAAGGAGAAGTCCAGCCTGAGCTTGTTTGGCTGGGCTTCTCCTATGGGTCACAGGAGTGTGAAACGTTTTGCACGCCCGTGACCCGTTTTCATCAGAGAGCAGACGGAAGTCCGCTTTCTGCTGACGTCACAGGAATCAGTCCAGGCACCGCGTCATCACGACAATGGGAGTCTAGACCCCCCCCCAGGTGCCTGGACTGATGGCAGCCTCAGCCTCTCAGCGAGCCGCCCCTCCACAGCTCAGCGCTCCAGTGAGTGAGGAGCAGCAGAGAGGAGAGCTGCTGATTGACATTTAGCAGCTCTTCACTCTGGGATCTGTGAGAACCGAGCCATCGGCAGTGTTCGATCGCTCAGTTCTCAGCAAAGAGGCGCCGGTGACAGATTCAGCAGCGGACTGATGCTGCATCCAACTAGGCAAGTATGAATTGGCCAAAGAATAAATAAAAAATACTTATTTTTTGGAGGTTACTGTTATTCTAATGTATGTTGACATCTAGTGGTGGTTTAGGGCCACTTCAACTTGCTTATGTGATTTGCTAATGCCCTCTGTTCTTCCCTCCTGTTTGGTGCTAGTTACTCCAGTGTTAGCTAGACCTTTCTTGCTTCTTCCACGCTCCCTCAGCCAGTGTTAGTTGTTCTTTGCAGAGACAGGGCATAAGAATGTTATTGTCTTCTTACACTACAAAAAAAGACTAGAAAAACATTGCTGAGCTCTGTATGAAAGCAGTGGTCCATCTCAGCAGTCCAACATGCCCCACCTTAGTACAACTAGTTATGCAACCCCTGAGGATGGAGAACAAGCATTGGTGCCTCTCACCTTTTCCAGGAGGTATAAAATATTTGGCCCTCTCAAAGCCGTGCTTCTCCATCCATCGGGCGCCCTGGGTATCCAGTCGGTCATAGAGGGGGGAGGTGCGCAGCTGCCGTCCAGTCTGGAAGTCCCATCGTGGCACTTTTAGATCATAGATGAGTGCTGGAAGAGGTCAGATGAGAAATATCAAGACAACACGCTAAAGCCCCTTTCATACTTGTGCGACCTGAAAGTCGTGCGATTTTGATGCGACTTTAAGCAATGCCTGTGTAATCTTGAGGTCTATGGACCTTAAATTGCATGAAAGTCAGAAAGAAGTAGTGCAGGGACTACTTTGATGATTTGATATGAATGGTACTCATTGGAAATCATGGGGTACTAGTCATGCAACTTTGCAGTCCCAGATTGCAGGACAAGTCGCACACGTGTGAAAGGGGCCCAAGGGATCTCATGGTTTAGAGGTGAATGACAAGACAGAACTCTCTGCTATTCAGTGTATCGCCAATATTCCTTAATGGGGCCAAGGCTCCAATTATTATTTTGCCGTTTCCTATCCTGGAAATATCAGTTCTGACCGTATCTCAACAAAGGTGGGAGGAGCCTCAGCACTCCTTGCAATGGCATGGAACTTAGCTGTATACTTAGGAAACGCGCAGCATATACTATAAGGAGGTGGTCAGCCTACAAAACTTTCCAATCACTAGACTTCTTAGATGCAAATGTGATTTAGAAATGGTCACGTGACCGTTCTATACGCGTTTACCCTACATACTTACGCATGACCTCCATCACTCTGTGCCGCAAGAAGGTCCTGCTGCTCTGAAGGGCCCCAAAACGCTTGATGTCCAGAGGCCATACGTTATCTTGAGGGTAACCGTGGACCATCCATTCTGCAAGGAACCTGGGGATTAAGAGTACCCACGTCAGAGCTGGCTGCAGGAATCTCATACTTTGCTCCCAGTGAGGTTACTGATGTGTCCGGAGGGTACAAGAAAAGGGGAGAGGAATTTACAAGCGGTACGCACCTGCCAGCACCACCTCCCAGTGAGCAGCCCTGAGAGTTCATCCCGGCCAGCACAAAATACTTGGATAGCGTAGGGCTCTCACCCATCACACACCGCATATCGGGGGTAAAGGACTCTGGACAATTGACCAGGCGTAAGATTTCCAGTGCTTCCAGGGATGGCATCCGACGCAGCAGGGCGCTGAGAAGGGGCGCTGCAAACAAGTCAGAGGCAAGTAAAAAAAAAAAAAGCCCAAGACCACAACCCTCCCCTGTGCCTCCTGCATCTCCACACTCCTCCTCCTGCACCTCCAAATCCCTCCTTTTGCACCTCTGCCCGCCTTC
The DNA here is from genome assembly GCA_029574335.1 of Rana kukunoris. NCBI lineage: Eukaryota > Metazoa > Chordata > Amphibia > Anura > Ranidae > Rana > Rana kukunoris. The sequence goes on from CM056050.1 coordinate 344,121,068, forward strand.
CTCTGCATCTTCTAATCCCTCCTACTGCACCTTTATTCCCTCTTATTGTGCCTCTGCACTCCTTCCCCTGTACCTCAAAATTCCTCCTCTTTTGCCTCCGGACTCCTCCCTCTGCACCATCACCCCTTTTCCTGATGCACTTCCGAATCCCCCCTCTTCTGCAGCCCTCTCCCTGCATCTAGACAACCCCTCCAACCCAGAATTCCTTTCCCTGCACTTCCACAGTGCTTCCCCTTCCGAATGCCTCCCCTTACACCTCCACATCTAACAGCGTCCATCCTCACTTCCAATAGGACGCAAACATCCAACTCAGGAAACAACAATACATTGAATTCCCCTTCATCAGGCATTGTGGAGGTGATATCACAGGATAGTTCCTAAACCGCACGCCTTCCTGACTCCAGGGGTCCTTCTATCACCCATCATGGAGAAGAGAAAGCATAGGTTTACCGAAATGGTCCCAGTCCTCCTGCAGGTTCTGGATCTCCAGCTGGTTGCGTCCCTCGGTGAAGATGGGTTTGGGGTTTTTCTCGAAGCCTCCAGACAGGATTCCACCTTGCCAGTTGCGGATGTAAATCCTGCCGTCTGGATCCACCACAGCTGAGGGCAAAAAAGAGTGTCAGACCTTACAAATGCCCACGCTATGCCAGGCGATTAAATCTTTTCTTAATGGGAACTTCAGAAATTCTTCAGACTTGCGTCATCTCTTTAAAGAGATCCTGCCATTGAGGGCAAAGTTAGAGTGTCTGCCGATTGCTCCCCCCACCAGTAACTTATATTTACCAGTCTGGGCACTCTTGCTTCCTGCCTATTCGCCGAGACCCTCACAAACAGAGCAAGGTTTCAGGGCATGGGGAGCATGTGACCTCCCACGTATGACAGTGCTCAGCCAATCGCCAAGCCTGAACACTGTCACATGAGGAGGGGCAGTGACATCTTTTGGCTGGGTAAGCTCTGACACCAGAGTTTACCCAGGGCAGTAGAAAGGAGGCAAATAATCATGAGTGGGTGAGTATAACTTGGGAGAAAGTGTGTTATCCTGGCCCTGGGTATAATTCCTGACCTGGAACAAGCATGCACTTAGTGAAATGGTGAGGCACAGAGGGTCAAATCATGACACCACATCCCTAATAGACAAAAGTGAGTGAAGGCTTAAAAAGTCACAACTACAGCCAAGCATTTTTGCCCAGGCTTCTAAAGGACTCTAGATGATGACGAAACGCGCTGAGTGACGTCCGAGACAATCGCTCTTTAATTTTTAAAGAACAAGCTTGTTTTTATCTACAATCCTGTAAGTGAGAACCCCCCCCCCCTTTTTTTTTTAAATAAACAATCTTACGGTATTATGCTATGTCGATCTATTTGTTTTTCATGTTCAGTGCCAATGGAATTATTTAACACTTGCTGCATGCTTTGGAATTAATTTGGTTGAGGAATGATCCTCCATCATCTATCCTTGAAGTCCACCTCCTGCTTCACTCACAGATTACTACATTGAGGCCGAGTTCTCGCTATGCCCGTTTGACCCATGTGCTGTAAGGTTCATGTGTCCACCCCATCTGGTAAGCGTGCCAACCTTACTATTTTTTTCCATCATTAAGCACTTTTCAAGAGTTTTCACTTTAGACTTTACACTTGTGATTGATGTTTATTCACACCGTCGTGGTATATTCAATCAAGATGGACTGATATGCTGGGTCGTTATCTCTGCCAAGTGTCATATTTTACATTTATTTTTCACAATTTTTTGAGCGCTACGCTATTGTTTTTATATCTGTTTATTCACTTTGGATGGTTGGCCACTCACCCATTTTTTCTGTGCCCCATTTTTCTAAAAAAATATTAATGACAACAATAAAACTTGCTGTTCATCCACTGAAAATGCATGTAAATCAATTCTGTGTGGATTATCAGGCTACATTCTCTGCAGAGATTGAATGGTATTTAGTGTAAAAGAAACTGAGAATAGAGAAAATACCACATGATACCACTAGGTGGCACTGATTACCATAGGAAATAAATATGCTCTCCAGTTCTAACTAGTGGTCATAATTTCGATATTTTCCTCATTCACACATTTGATCTGCAGAGACTATAGCCTGTGAACATTCAATTTTGCCCCATTCACACAGAACACATTTTTATTCCTGTAAAGACAAGGCCGGCTCAAAGCTGAAGCTGCACTCTGCTTATTAACAATGTGGAGAACACAGGGTGTGATGTCATCGATGCCGCAGGCCATTCCTATGTACACGGCGCAATGATGTGGCTTTGATGCATCTGCTTGGCTGCTCAGTGACCTGACAATGTAGAGAATACGTACTGGGTGTGCCCTCCATCAGGGGCGTGGCAAGGGGGCGGGTCAGGAGGTAGAAGTGTTCGCAGGCATGCAGCGGGATGCTGACAGGCTCCTCATTGGACAGGCCGAGCTCATAGGCCCACTGCAATGGAAGAACACGTGGATCAGGTTATACACCCCAAGCTCATCATCACCAACATTTCATTGCATTTTATTCCCATCAGATTACTCCACTTGTCTATGTTCCCCTATGGTCAGAACACAATGGTATCGGACAGATGACCCCTTTGAGCACTTGACCTCTGGAAGATTTACCCCCCTTTCATGACCAGGCCATTTATTATTTTTTTGCAACACGGCACTGCTTTAACTGACAATTGTGCGGTCATGTAACGATGTACATAAATTAGGGTGCCCAAACTTTTGCAGACCCCCATTTTTTTGTTTTCTGTGATTTTGAAATAAAATCTAACTTTTTTAAAATATTATAAGAATGTCTAATCTGTAATTTGATACCTTTTGGAGATTTTTCCATCTTTCCTTGGCTTCGTTATGCACATTAATACACATTTTTACCCAAACTTTCGATCCCCCCTGTATTGTGCTACAAAAGAGCCTTCTTTTGGTGGTATTTAAAAAAAAAATATCTAACTTCTACATAAATTTAGGCCAATACATATTCTGTTACATGAAAAAAATCCCAATAAGCGTTTATTGATTGGTTTGCACAAAAGTCTGCAAACAATGTGTATGTATGTATTATATATATATATATATATATATATATATATATATTTTTTTTTTTTTAAACTAGTGATGACGGCAATCAGCGACTTATAGCAGGACTTGCGATATTTCGACAGACCATTGGACACTAACTGACACTTTGTGGGAACAGTGATCAGTACTAAAAATATGCACTGTCACTGTACCAAGGACACTGGCTCGGAAGGGGTTTACCATCTAGGAGCAAATCACGTACCCGTTTCGTGCACGGGGTCTGGGGTGTGTGCCTCCGACGACACAGCGAGAGCCAATCAGCGGGACCTTCGGACCCAAAACCCGCTGCCACCCCGTGATCATTCCCAGGGCTGCCAGAACGACAGTGTGCCTCTGTAAAAAAGGCAGATTGCCATTCTGTCAGTGGGGAAAATGGAGATTGTGTACCTGCTAAGCAGGATCACGGATCTCCGACTTCCCCCCAGTGAAACCATCCCCCACAGTTAGAAAGCACTCCCAGGGAACACATTTAAAAAACTTTAATCGACCCTGATGTTAACCCCTTCCCGGCCAGTGTCATTAATACAGTGACAGTGCATTTTTTTTTTTTTTTAGCACTGATCACTGTATTGGTGTCACTGGTCCCCGAAAAGTGTCATTGTGTATCACATTTTATCACATTTAAAAAAAAAAAATGGCCTGGTCAGCAAGTGGGGTAAACCTTTCAGGGCTGACGTGGTTAACTAGGGCAAGTAATGGATTATATTCCCTGCTTGGCAAGGAAACAAAATCCATCACATCCCTGCTGACATGCAGAGCGCCGTCCAGTGTCTCCCCTCTCCGATCAGCAAGTTCTAGCAGATATCCATTGGCCAGCACCTGCTACTCAGCTTCTGCTGGGACTAATCACAGCAGAAGAGGTGCGCCCCCTACCCAGAAGTGCAGAATTACACATTATATATGTATATATATATATACACACACACACACACACATATATACATACACACACACACACACACGCATGATTCTGCACACAACGGCCACCCTGTAGCAGTAAATCTGCTATAGGCCGGTCGGCGGTTAATTGACTGCAATTTTATAACCCAGAAACTTGCAGCCTTCCCAATTACCTGTCCTGCGCAGTTCACAAAATACTCGCACTCCACCTGGCCTCGGTCTGTGTCCACTCCGCTGACATGGCCTTTCTCCACCAGAACGTGATTGATCGTAGTAAGTTCATGGACCTGAGCACCTGGCAGACAGACGGGAGGACAATGGGGTCAGTGCACTCTGCATAGAACGTCAATCTATATATCTGAAAGAAGAACTGTCTGTGATGCCCCAGGCTCGGTATTCTGCCTTTCATTCTCCCATACTGCACTGGGAAAGTCATAAAGGAGAGCAGATTGGGCAACAAAAGCAGCAATGGCCATCAAGAGCAGAGACACTTGTCTATGTAACCAGCTACAGCACATCCAGAGACACTTCCTCCTCCTTCTATACTATGAAATGAGCTACAATACACCTGAGAGACACTTCCTCCTCCTCCTATACTATGAAATGAGCTACAGCACATCCAGAGACACTTCCTCCTCCTATACTATGAAATGAGCTACAATACATCCCAGAGATGCTTCCTCCTCCTTCTATACTATGAAATGAGCTACAATACATCCCAGAGACACTTCCCCCTCCTTCTATACTATGAAATGAGCTACAATACATCCCAGAGACACTTCCTCCTCCTTCTATACTATGAAATGAGCTACAATATATCCCAGAGACGCTTCCTCCTCCTCCTATACTATGAAATGAGCTACAATACACCCCAGAGACACTTCCTCCCCCTATACTATGTGCCCATCTACAATACATCCCAGAGATGCTTCCTCCTCTTCCGATACTATTATGTACCCAACTACTATGAATCAAAGAGAATTTATCCGCCTTCCATACTAAGTAACCAGCTACAATACACCCCAGAGACACTTCCTCCTCTTTCTATACTATGTAGCCAATGCAACCAAATCAACAATACACATATCACAGGTGACAATGCATAAAACACAATGGGAAGACAAGGACAGAGCGTTGTCACCTTACAACAGGAAGTGTCAGAACAAGGACCTCCATGGCAGGATCACCAGGGATTATTATAATGAAAGCTGCAGATGTAAAATGACTGAAAATTACTTTTGGAACGTCAGCAACATGTTAAAGCTTCCATGAGGTTTTACATTTACCTTTTGACTTTATTGTTTTACGAAATATTGACATCTCTGGAATTATTGAGCATTTTTTGGCGTTTACTGAATTCCCGGCTCACAACCAGCGTAGTCACCAATTCTTACACCAATGTATTCACTGAATTATAAATTCCGGCCTAGATATACGCAATGTCTTCAGTCTCTTGAATCACTGAGTGGTAACAATCAAGCTCTCTGATGCCCCAATTACAGCAATGCTTGGCTGTACCCCTTTGGAGGGCACCTAACTCACTTTGGCTGGTTTGTATTGCCTCGGAGTGCACTTACCCCCCTGTGATTGGTTGGGGGGGAGCTCATCTCCCTGTGGTTTGTTTGTACCCCTCACAGGGCACTTACCTTTCTGTGGTTAGTGGGAGGGCACCCATCTCCCTGTGGTTGGTTTGTACCCCTCACAGCGCACTTACCTTTCTGTGGTTAGTGGGAGGGCACCCATCTCCCTGTAGTTGGTTTGTACCCCGTTGCAGGGCACTTGCCTTCCTTTTGGTTGATTTATACCCCCTCAAAGGGCACTTACTTCCCTGTGCTTGGATTGTAGCTCCTTTAGAGGGCACTTATCTCCCTGTGGTTTGTTTATACCCTGTTGGGGGGCACTTGCCTTCCATTTGGTTGATTCATACCACCTCAAAAAGCACTTGCGTCCCTGTGATTGGTTTGTAGCTCCTTTAGAGGGCACTTATCTCCCCCTTGGTTGGTACAATCTGTTCTATAGAAGACTGTAATGCACTCCCTTTATTGTCCAGCAAGGCCCCCCCTTCTTTCCGACATGAACCTCATTAGCTGGAAATTAACGAGCTGCATTTTATATTGCCTTGTTTTCTCTCACCTTTACTTCGGGCAGCGGTCACCATGGCAAGCGTCACATCCGAAGTGGACACCACAGCATCCTCCGGCACGTACATGGCGCCGACCAGATCGTGAATATTAATGAGGGGGTGGAGTTCACCTACTCTCTTTGGTGTAATGATCTCGCATGGTATTCCCTTCATCCTAAAAAAAAAAAGGAGACAGAATATCGCTTTACATTCATTGTCAGCTCTAAGACATCAAGACATTTGCCAGAGCCATCCTAACCTCAGCCGTGACACTATCCGCCGCAGAGAGATGAGTCGGTCCTGCGTCTGAGCCAGGAGAATGGTGCCCGTCCTGGTGTACCCTGCAGAAAGAGAGGGAGTCAGAAAAACGCTTCTACAACATGGAACGTTTCCAAGAATTTAAATCACAGGTTATGTTACGGCCAAACACCTGTACGAGAGGACTGGGATAGAAGTGGCCTATCTACAGCCTGAACACACATCTCAGCCAGCAAAGCTGAACCTGAAAGTGGCATCGCTGCAGCCTAGGAGTCCGAAACTGGTGGCTTCTATCCAAGGTTTTTCACACAGGCATTTCGCTTCTTAAAGCGGACCTTCAGTCATTTTTTTAATCTTTCAACCTATTAAATCTTCTGCCCTTCTTGTTGTTTTAACTTTGGAAAGTACTTATTTTTTTCTGCCAGTAAATACCTTCTACAGCCCACTTCCTGCTTTTTGTCTGGTAAAAAGCCTAGGCTTATGACATCATGCACAGCTCTCTCTCTCTCACCATCATAAGAGTTTGCCAGAAAGGGAGGGGGGGATGCGTCAGTCATAAAAGAGGGCCAATGAGAGCTTCAGAGCTGGAGGTGTGTGTCTGTGTAAATCCAGGAAGTGAACAGGCAGCAGCTCCAGCTGCCCACAGTGAAAATGGAGGCAGCCAGACTCAGTGGAGGGAGATTTCTGCATCATATTTGGCAAATACAGAATCACAGTACAGTGGAGCCTTGGGTTATGAGTAACGTGATTAACAAGTGTTTGGAGAGACGAGCAACTTTTTTTTTTTTTTAATCCTGACTCGGTTTGCCAGTGTTGTCTCGCTAAACTAACAGAATTCAAGCTAATGGGGTGTGCAGTACTGCATTTGGCCAGAGGTGTGGGAGCGCCGGTGACACTCGGAACGGTTTGGAGTCTCAGTTTGAGGGTTTCCGAGATCAGCTGTGCTGTCCCCGAGTATTTCTGAGGCTCTCCGGTGCCCCCCCACCTCTGGCCACATGCGATATTGCATGCTATATAAGTCAACGCGGAACAAATGATCTTAGTTTCCATTGACTTCTATGGGGAAAGTCGCTTTGATATGCGAGTGCTTTGGATTACAAGCATTCTCCTGGAACTAATTATGCTCATAATCCAAAGTTCCACTGTATATATAAAATAATATGCAAAGTGGTTGGAGGGAAGCTTCAGAATGGCAAAGATGTTTTTATTACAAATTATGTGAGCAGACTACAGTTCCTATTTAAGTGTCTGCAGTCTGTGCTGCATTTCATGTGTTGGGTCTTGGTGATAAAGAGGTAATATTGAATTGTGAAACCCCCTCCAAAAAAAGTTCCTCCACTGCTCAGCAGTTTCAGTTCCTGACACACAAGAAGCAGCTTTGTTTCAAGGCACATACATGGCAAAGATTGGCAGGAAGTGGCTTGACCTCCATCACCAGCCCAGCTCTGCCCAACAGACTACCCAACAATTCTATGTCAGGGCTTGACAAATTTGCTTGGAATCTAGGAGCCAGCTAAAAAAGTTAGGAGCCAGAAAACGCGTCCCGTCGAGCTTGCGCGCAGAAGCGAACCCATGCGTGAGTAGCGCCCACATATGTAAACGGTATTCAAACCACATGTAAGGTATCGCCGCAATCGTTAGAGCGAGAGCAATAATTCTAGCTCTAGGCCTCCTCTGTAACTGAAACGTGCAACTTGTAGATTTTTTTGTAAACATCACCTATGGAGATTTTAAAGGGTAAAACTTTGACGCCATTCCACGAGCGGACGCAATTTTGAAGCGTGACATGTTGGGTATCAATTTACTCACCGTAACATTATCTTTCACAATATAAAAAAAAAAAAATTGGGATAATTTTACCGTTTTATTTTTTAATTAATGTTTTTTATTTATTTTTTCAAAAAAGTACGCTCGTAAGATCGCTGCGCAAATACGGCGTGACACAAAGTATTGCAACGATCGCCATTTTATTCTCTAGGGTGTTAGAATAAAAAATATATATAATGGTTGTAAATAAATGGAAGGAGATGGCAGTGAAAATAGTGAAAAATTACATTAAAATTGCTGTTTAACTTGTAATGCGAACTGCCACCACCAGATGGCGCCAACTCACAGAAGGGAGAGCTTGGGACATCACAAGTCCGCGAAGCCGCGGCCTCAATTACCGGTCGCAATAGCGACCTGGCGCCCGGATATTGTCGACCCCTGTTCTATGTACACCCAAAGTTCCTCCTACGCTCTATGCCCAAATCCCCAACCCAGGAGTTAGATACAAAGTAGAATTGTGTATAAACATTGTTCAGACAAGAAAGAGAGAGAGATACAAAGTACTATTGTTTATAAACACTGATCAGACAGGAAAGAGAGAGATACAAAAGTACTAGGGATGCACCGATATATCGGTGGCCGATACATATCGGCCGAAAACAGCTGTTTTGGCAACATGGGCATTGGGTGCCCGTAAAAAAGATGGCCGCTGGGCTGTCACGGCTCCGTCCTCTGCCTTTGGCGAGTGCACTGCACGAGCCAACGAGTGTCACTGCCAAACTGTCCCTCCTGATTCGATCGGCTATTCAAAAATGGCGCCAGGTGGCGCCATTACGTATCTGCGCATGCGCCGCCCGGCCGAGCGAGCGAATACAAGCTTTGCCGAGCCCGGCCGGCTTCAGGCTCGGGAAAGCTTGCATCCGCGCGGCCGGGCAGCGCATGCATAGATACGCAAACGCGCCACCCAGCGCCATTTTGGAATTGGCAGGGACACTCGTTTTCTCGTGCAGTGCACCCGTCATAGGCAGAGGACGGAGCCGTGACAGTCCAGCACAGGAGAGCACAGCCCGGCTTTAGGCTGTATTCACACCTAGGCGACAAGTAACGCCGCGTACACGGCTTATTTTGCCGCGATTCGATTAACTTTTTTTTTTGTTTTTTTTTAAACAAATCCTTTCCATTGCTGTCTATGGCCGAACACCAATGCCGCCTGAAAAAAAAAGGGTCCGGGACTTTTCAGGCGGCAGGCGTACGGCGTTCGGCGTGAGATGTGAACCATCTCATAGACAGCAATGGAAATTCGCCCCTCCAGCGTATCGAGCGTCGGGCATTTTGTCGCCAAGGTGAATGCAGCCTAAAGGTTATAAAGAAGCTGGTGGTGGTGGAAGAAGGTTATGCTGGCACTGTGGCAGGAGGTGAGTGAGGTAGATGGTGGCAGAAGCTATGCTGGTAGGAGGTGGTGGGGGCAGGAGGTGATGGCGGCAAGAGCTGGCAGGAGGTGATGGTGGCAGGGGGTGGTGGGGGCAGGAGGTGATTGTGGCGTTTTAACATAGAATTATAAATAAAATAAAAAGAAAAGTAATTTTCGGTTTGAAAATTTTCATTTCGGTGCACCTCTAAAAAGTACCATTGTTTATAAACACTGACCAGACAGGAAAGAGAGGGATACAAAGTGCCATTGTTTATAAACACTGATCAGAAAGGAGATAGCAAGATAGAAAGTAAATGTTTAATAAAACATTGATCAGACAAGAGATAAAGTAACATTGTTTATAAACATTGTTCAGATGTCACCGAGTGTCAGTGTTCTGGGACAGGACACACCATATCACCCATATTTTCTATACCGTAATCCCCGCCTCACCTGTCGGCACTCCAGTCTCCGCCTCCAGCTGCTGGTAAAGTTTGTTGGAATATTCGGCCATTTCAGTCTCTATAGAGATGTGTTTGACGGTACTCACCGCCCCGGCACAGAACCGCGTGGAACCGGCACCCAATCTGCAAGAATTGGAGACCTGGATCAGATTTTCATAGGATTAGCAATCTGATATGCTGCAGAATTGTGGGAGGAGTCCGGGAAGGGGGGAGGAGTCGGGTGAGACGGATTGAAATTCGGAGAGTTCCCTGTAAACATGTAAAGTTGTGTAAACAAGGACAACGTTGGCATACAGAAGACTGAGGTGTCCCAGGGACAGTCTGCCGCTTTGTATTGCGACGTTCTCAGTATTGGATTGTACTGCGGCCAATAGGAGAAAAGAAAGAAAACGACGCCAGCAGAGGGCGCCCTCACTTACCTGCCCTGTTCTAGTAGCAGGATGTCATGCCAGCCCAGCTTAGTCAGGTGGTAGGCCACAGATGCCCCCATGATGCCGCCTCCACAGATGACCACTTGGGCCCGAGGGGGGAGGGGCTGGACTTCCGTGGAGGCCGAGCGCCGTTGTGCGCACACGCACCTCCAGCCCCGCCATCTTATGTGGCTGCGGAAATCTGCCAGCAGGCGGGCGTGCATTGTGGGGCTCAGAGGAGGATTCCACCGCGGGATCTGCAGAAGGAGAAGGACAAGAGGAGTGAACATGAAGAAAGAAGTCCCCTCCCCCGCCCCCCCTCTCAGAGGACAGGGGAGTCACATCTGTTACTATATGTGTCCCACCAATGACACACCAACCTTGGAGGTGACTACAGAGCATGGAGAGCGTATCAACTACCACCGCCCCTCCCCCACCATGGCTGTAGATCTGAGGCCCCAAATCAAGTCAGAGAGACACCCGAATCCCCCAATCACAGCACAGGATATCCCTGCAGTATGTTTTCAGCCACTAGATGTCTTTACTCTGATGGTCAGCATCATTCACCCAACTTCCCCCGAGCCGAGGTCACCCTGGACCCACCCCTAGACTGTGATTGGACAGTGAAAGGAGAAGCGGCACAATGATCGGCTCTCCTCTGTCAGTCTGCTCTCCCCTCCTATCAGCATGCATCTTGTCAGCATATGAACCGATTGCTTCCTTGTGCTGGATCTCCCTCTCCCAGTCTGAGCTCTGCTGTACAGGGACTATAAGAGGCTCATACCAGGTCACATTCAGGGACTTACACTGCTTGTGTATTGATGTAATAATGGATTACAGAGCTTCATTGATTTGGGTTTTATATCTACCTGAAGACCCAGAATATCAGACCTGGCCCCATTCTATAAGGCAGTACAGTGGGCGTGTCCCCCTCTATTATAGATCTGTGTTGGGGGTTCTATAGACACCCCACATTCTGTGTCACCCCAACACAAAGCCAAGAGGGGGAGCAATATCAGATTTATCCTGAATTATCCACACGGGGGAGATGACAGAACAGTCCGACAACTAAAAATGAGACTCCGCCTCTGAGGGGCACCCGATACAGGTCATGTGACCCAATATGGGAGGAGCCCCTGGGACACCCAATACAGGTCATGTGACCCAATATGGGAGGAGCCCCCGGGACACCCAATACAGGTCATGTGACCCAATATGGGAGGAGCCCCTCGGGACACCCAATACAGGTCATGTGACCCAATATGGGAGGAGCCCCCCGGGACACCCAATACAGGTCATGTGACCCCATATGGGAGGAGCCCCCGGGACACCCAATACAGGTCATGTGACAGGAAAGTCATCTCTACACCCTGTGTGATGTATATAGGTGTAAGGAGGGGAGGGTCTCTCATGTTTTTAATGCTTCCTAACACAAGTATAGGAGGAGCCGACACTCCCCTCCCCCCATGTGACAGTACAGAGGGGGTGACAGGTCCTCTATATAGAGGGGGCAGATTTCTGCAGTCAAATGCAGTCACTGTGCCATGCCATCAAACGCAACCACCGTGCCATCAAAACGCAGCCACTGTGCCGTGCCATCAAAACGCAGCCACTGTGCCCCCAATTGTCGCCACTGTGCCATGCCACCAATTGTCACCACTATGCCATCAAACACAGCCACCATGCCCCCAATTGTCGCCACCGTGCCCCCCTGGCACTTACCTTTCTGGCTTCTACCGTCCCTCATCCCTCCTTTGATGACGCTTCAGCCAATCGGATTACTGATTACCAGAATCAGATTACCCGATTGTCTGAGACGCCTGTCAGTCTTATCCTCGGAACGCACGGCCGGCGACTTGCCAGGCTTGTTCCCCTATCCAGCCGGTTCCTTTAAGGACTGCGCAGGCGCAATCCTTGCCGACGGAAATCTCCGAACCTCGGCCGCCATCCAGGCTCATTCCTTAACATCTCCGTGGATTGGAGGATGTTAAAAAAAGAGCCAGGGGGCCGAGTGAGCGGAGCGAGAAAGTGAGGCCGACTGGCCACTTTCCTCAAATTCCACGTCGCTCTGGATGCCGGCCGAGGTTCAGAGATTTCCGTCGGCAAATATTGCGCCTGTGCAGAACCAGCTCATTAGCCGGAATCAGATTGCGCAGTCCTTAATGGAACCAGCTTGTTAGCTGGAACCAGATAGGCAGGTCACCGATACGTCCCGAGAATAAGCTTCAGGAAGCCGACTTACAGCCTCAGGGCTGTACTCAGAAAACCTATCAGAGCCAGCGTCTCTGATGGGCACTTCCACACAGCCAGTCAGCTGCCGCTATTCAGCTAACCGGCGATCAATGTCCGGTCAGCTGAATAGTGGGCGGCAGCGGCGAAAATATACAGATTCATACAGTGTATGAATCTGTATATTTCACTGGCTGTGAGCGATCCACAGGGGGCGGCGCTCCGGCGTCCCTATGGATGCACCGCCACCCACACACATATATATATATATATATATATATATATATATATGGGGGGGGGGTATATACACAGTACAGAGGGATGACAGGTCCTCTATATGGAGGGGTCAGATCTTTGTGCTCCCCCCACTGATTATATATATACAGTGCGGAAAATAAGTATTTGAACACCCTGCTATTTTGCAAGTTCTCCCACTTGGAAATCATGGAGGGGTCTGAAATTGTTATCGTAGGTGCATGTCCACTGTGAGAGACATAATCAAAAAAAAAATCCAGAAATCACAATGTATGATTTTTTTAATGATTTATTTGTATGATACAGCTGCAAAGAAGTATTTGAACACCTGAGAAAATCAATGTTAATATTTGGTACAGTAGCCTTTGTTTGCAATTACAGAGGTCAAAAGTTTCTTGTAGTTTTTCACCAGGTTTGCACACACTGGAGGAGGGATTTTGGCCCACTCCTCCACACAGATCTTCTCTAGATCAGTCAGGTTTCTGAGCTGTCGCTGAGAAACACGGAGTTTGAGCTCCCTCCAAAGATTCTCTATTGGGTTTAGGTCTGGAGACTGGCTAGGCCACGCCAGAACCTTGATATGCTTCTTACAGAGCCACTCCTTGGTTATCCTGGCTGTGTGCTTCGGGTCATTGTCGTGTTGGAAGACCCAGCCTCGACCCATCTTCAAAGCTCTAACTGAGGGAAGGAGGTTGTTGCCCAAAATCTCGCAATACATGGCCCCGGTCATCCTCTCAATACAGTGCAGTCGCCCTGTCCCATGTGCAGAAAAACACCCCCAAAGCATGATGCTACCACCCCCATGCTTCACAGTAGGGATGGTGTTCTTGGGATGGTACTCATCATTCTTCTTCCTCCAAACACGGTTAGTGGAATTATGACCAAAAAGTTCTATTTTGGTCTCATCTGACCACATGACTTTCTCCCATGACTCCTCTGGATCATCCAAATGGTCATTGGCAAACTTAAGACGGGCCTTGACATGTGCTGGTTTAAGCAGGGGAACCTTCCGTGCCATGCATGATTTCAAACCATGACGTCTTAGTGTATTACCAACAGTAACCTTGGAAACGGTGGTCCCAGCTCTTTTCAGGTCATTGACCACCTCCTCCCGTGTAGTCCTGGGATGATTTCTCACCTTTCTTAGGATCATTGAGACCCCACGAGGTGAGATTTTGCATGGAGCCCCAGTCCGAGGGAGATTGACAGTCATGTTTAGCTTCTTCCATTTTCTAATGATTGCTCCAACAGTGGACCTTTTTTCACCAAGCTGCTTGGCAATTTCCCCGTAGACCTTTCCAGCCTTGTGGAGGTGTACAATTTTGTCTCTAGTGTCTTTGGACAGCTCTTTGGTCTTGGCCATGTTAGTAGTTGGATTCTTACTGATTGTATGGGGTGGACAGGTGTCTTTATGCAGCTAATGACCTCAAACAGGTGCATCTAATTTAGGATAATAAATGGAGTGGAGGTGGACATTTTAAAGGCAGACTAACAGGTCTTTGAGGGTCAGAATTCTAGCTGATAGACAGGTGTTCAAATACTTCTTTGCAGCTGTATCATACAAATAAATAGTTAAAAATTCATAAATTGTGATTTCTGGAATTTTTTTTTTTGATTATGTCTCTCACAGTGGACATGCACCTACGATGACAATTTGAGACCCCTCCATGATTTCCAAGTGGGAGAACTTGCAAAATAGCAGGGTGTTCAAATACTTATTTTCTGCACTGTATATATAAAAATAATGGAGGGGTATATATATATATATATATATATATATACATATACACAAATATACACAGTACAGAGGGGGTGACAGGTCCTCTATATCGAGGGGTCAGATTTCTGTGCTCACCCCCACTATATATATATATATATATATATATATATACACACACACATATACACATACACAGTACACAGGGGGGGGGGGGTGACAGGTCTTCTACATGGAGGGGTCAGATCTCTGCGCTCCCCACACTGATAGAGATATATATATATATATATATAGGGGGTATATACACACACAAATAAACCTATACACAGTACAGAGGGGGTGACATGTCTTCTTTATGAAGGTAGAAGACCCCCAATACTGAAGAGGAGGGGCGGGGACCGCTCCGGGGACCTCCATAACCCCATCTCAGTGGGGTGCGGGTCACTCACCCTCGGTACCGGGCGGACTCTCGCTGTGACCTCTGACCTCTCTGCTCCGTCTCCTCACAGAACTCGGAACCCCGGATCGTGACGTCACCGCGTCCTCACGCAGGCCGCTCCCTGGCCGGCCAATCAGAAAGCGCGTAGCAGACCCGCCCTCCCCGGCTCTGTTTAGTGGTCGCACGTGGTGCGCAAGCTACCTATCCAAGGAAGACGCCGCATCCAATCAGCGAAGAGGGCGGGGCTGTCGTGGATACAATATAACCTGTCTGTGTAGGGGGTGGAGCCAACGAATGAACGGAATGTACAGAGAGCGGCTGCTGTGTGAATAGAGCGAAGCGGTTGTCACTTCAGCACTATAGCGCCCACTATGGGAATGTGAAGGAACAAACATGTACAGTACCACAATACAAATGTATACACAGAGTCCAAATTCACACTTGTGCGACTTGACAAGTCACATCCCACGTTTCCCAATGATGAGCATTTTATCTGTGCAAGCTGCACTACTGTGTTCCGACTTTCATGGGACTTGAAGGCCATAGGCTGCAATGTAAACCAGTGGCGGCTAGTGGTAATTGTTTTTCCGGTGGGGGGGATAGGGCCACATTATAGATTGATTTGCATTTTAATGAGTGAAATAATTATTTGATCCTCTATTAGTCGGCAAGATTTCTGACTCCCAGGTGTCTTCTATACAGGTAACGAGCTGAGATTAGGAGCACTCGGGAGTTCTCCTAATCTTAGCTTGTTACCTGTACAAAAGACACCTGTCCACAGAAGCAATCTATCAGATTCCAATCTCTACACCACAGCCATAACCAGGGCCGATCATAGGCAGGGTGCATTGCACCCAGGCGCCTGCAGAGGTGGGGGCGCCAAAGTGGCAGAGTTCTCCCCTCCCTCCTTCTCTCATTGTTTGTGTCCGTCCATAACTAGTATTTTGAGCATCTCCTGTACTATGTCTGCAGTCTCTGACCATCTCCTGTACTATGTCTGCAGTCTGATCATCTCCTGTACTGTGTCTGCAGTCTCTGATCATCTCCTGTACTATGTCTGCAGTCTCTGATCATCTCCTGTACTATGTCTGCAGTCTCTGATCATCTCCTGTACTGTGTCTGCAGTCTCTGATCATCTCCTGTACTGTGTCTGCAGTCTCTGATCATCTCCTGTACTGTGTCTGCAGTCTCTGATCATCTCCTGTACTGTGTCTGCAGTCTCTGATTATCTCCTGTACTATGTCTGCAGTCTGATCATCTCCTGTACTATGTCTGCAGTCTCTGATCATCTCCTGTACTATGTCTGCAGTCTCTGATCATCTCCTGTACTGTGTCTGCAGTCTGATCATCTCCTGTACTATGTCTGCAGTCTCTGATCATCTCCTGTACTGTGTCTGCAGTCTCTGATCATCTCCTGTACTATGTCTGCAGTCTCTGATCATCTCCTGTACTATGTCTGCAGTCTCTGATCATCTCCTGTATCATGTCTGTAGTATGTCTGGGGGCTCTTTCTAAAAGACTGTCTAACAGAAGCCCTCTCTGTGTCCATCAGAGAGGCCCCCCCCTCCAGGTCCCAATAAAGTACTCTGCTTCTCTTCCTGTATTTTGTTTATTGTTAAGAGATCATGTAAGGATCCCAGGGTAATGAAGACTTCGTGGGGGAGCATCTCTGTGGTTAAGTCATTGCCATATAAACATTTGTAAAGGGGAGGAGTTAGTATAATGACCACGCCCATTTGGGGCACCAGAAGTATTTCTGCACCCATGTGCCTGTGACCCCAGGATCGGCCCTGGCCCAGACCAAGGGGGGTCTCCAAACATTCTAAACAAAGGGCCAGTTTACTGTCCTGAAGATTTTAGGGGTGGCCAGACTGTGACCATTGGGGGGTAGAAAAGGTCCCTAGGTCAGTGGAAACAATAATGCTCCATAAATGCACACCATCATTGGTGTCAGTGGGAGGAATTATGCTCCATCATTGGGCCCTATTGTTTGTGTCATAGTGCTCCAAGGGCCCGATAAACGCAAGCAAAGGGCTGCAGTTTGGAGACCACTGGTCTATAGCATCAGATTTACCAAGAAAAAAGTTATAAACAGACACTTGGTTTTAAGTTGTTTGTAGTTTCTGCATTCTCAGGCAATGCTGGACAGATAAACAGATTAACATGCCTACGGATGGAGGGGGCTATGCTGGGTGTGCTGTTTGGCAGCCGGTGAGTTGTCATATTCGGCTCCCTATCGCAGAATGCTACGGAAGTCACGTGGCGGCCAACTGCGCATGCGCGATGCGTTCCAACCGCAAGTGCGATGCGTTCCAATGGATTTACGACAGTACACACCAGTGAAACCTCGGTCGGCATCCAGGCTCATTCCTTAACATGGAGGATGTTAAAAAAAAAAGAGCCAGGAGGCCGAGCAAGCGGAGCGAGGACGTGAGGCCAACTGGCCACCTTCCTCAAATTCCACGTCGCCCTGAATGCCAGGTTCACTGGCGTGTACTGTCGTAAATCTATTGAAACGCATAGCACTTGCGGTTGGAAAGCAACGCGCATGCGCAGTTGGCCGCCACGTGACTTCCATAGCATTGCTAGAACTGATCTGTAGCTTTAAAGGGGACCTGTCATGACATATTTCAATGCTCAGAGCATGTATGGCAAGTAATGGTTCAGTGTAACTCTTCCTGATATTACCTTGCTGAGAGACTACAGTACTCTGACATTTACTTCATCTGCTTTTCTCTCCAGAAGGGCGGTGCCAACTTTGTTCAGGGTCACCATCTACTTCTCGGACTCAGATGGCACAATCATGTAAATCAGAGAAATCCAAACTTATGAAACAAAGGGCCAGTTTTCTGCCCTTCAAACGTTAGGGGGAACCAGACTGTGGCCAATGGGAGTAGGCGATTCTTTGGCTGGCATTAGTGCCATAAACTTAGTGGTCAGAGTAGAGGGATGGGGGGCGGAGATATCGATGGTGTCAGTGGGAGGAATCGTGCCCCACCATTAGTAGAATGTGTCCCCTTGACAAGCCGTTCACCTCTGCAGCCAAGGGTTCGGATCCCGGCCTCGGCTACATGTGAATTAAGTTTGGTGGTCTCAGCCCAGCTCCCGGTGGGTGTGCTATGCAAGGTACGCCTGTGCTTAGTACGCCCACCCCCCCCCCCCCCCCTTACAAAAAACACCACCACACTTGCACGCATACGAAATTGGTTTAACATGCACGCACTTTGGCCATGCGGTCTCCTAAAAAAAAAGAGAGGCGAAGGACCTACAGGGCTGGCTGGGTGGGCTAGACCTCCTCACTCCCTCATAGGGGGAGTCCCTCTGCCCCGTTGGGCCCCAGTTGGGCTCCCAAGTGGAGCAGGTAGGGTGGGGTGATTGGGAGGCCCCCCCCCCCTCACACCCGCCATTGCCACCCGGGGGCATGGAGAAGGATGGCAGATTACCTCTGGGGGGAGGGTCTGCCTACTCCCAACTCCTGCAGTCCGGCTTCTCTCTCTCGAGTTCATGCACAAAAATACACAATAAAAAAAAATAAAAAAATAAAAAAAATAAAAAAATAAAAAAATAAAAATGTGTCCCCCTAGCTTTGGTGTCAGTGGAAGGTATAGTGCTCCCCAAGGGCTAGATAGAGGCAAGCAAAGGGCCACAGTTTGGAGACCCCCGGCAGCCTGTGTTCACAAATGTCCAACAGATGAGCTCCTGGCTGCAACCCCTCAACTTGACACAAAGTTACAATGTACAGTCTTGATCACTGGGGAGGGAAGACTGCGCAAATGCTTCATCCTGCCTGCAGCAGACGGATGACATATCAGCGTAGGCAATGTCACTGACTGAAGCTTAGTGTCTGGGAAGAAAAAATACAAAAACGCACAAGCCATACATCTCTGCAATCCATGTACATTTCCCCATGTTTGACCCTTTTAAAGCCAGTGCAAGTACAGAAACCTACCTGGGATCTGCCAGAAATGCAGTCTGCTTCCATGTCCTTGTGTGAGCTGATAACATTACACTACATTGCGTTAGAAGGCGTGGTGACAGCCCTGCCCAGCGTCTTTTGCTAAATCAATCAGATTTTTACAAAAAAGACCAAGTCATCTATAATTCTATACTGATGAAGTCTGTAAGGATCTCGGTGCAAGTCACTCAGGTGAATTGGGCTGCACACCATCTGTGTTCTTCAGTCTCCCAAAGGTAGAACTAAATGGTCAAAAAAAAAAAAATTGCTAAAACTAGATGCTAGAAATCCTAACTCCCGAGCCTCTTGGAAAAAACTGAACTCTTTTCTGCAGATTGGGGGGGGCTAGGCCACCTATTGGGCACTTCCTGGATGTGCTTTTTGTTTAATTGCACCTAGAGTCTTGTTCCTGTAGGTGGCGACATCAAACCCATCCCTCATGAAGTTCAGGTGAACAGAGAAACTTTTTTTCTTTTCCATCTTAAAAAAAATGTTAAACGTTAAAAAATCCCTCTCCACTCTACCCAAAGTGGGCATAATATGAAGGTGCTTTTGCCAGTGTCCAATAACCTGAATTAGGGGCATATAACCCATGATCTACAACTAAAGTTCAAACCCGATTGATACTACATACAGCTGCACCCAGGGGCGGACTGACAACTGATGGGGCCCCCGGGCAATAGAAGATTATGGGGCCCCTGGGCTTACAGATGGCCACCACGCCAGGAGGCAGTGCAGAGGCGGGGCAACTAAAATCGCGGGATTTTCACATCAAAAGCATGCCGGTTTCGGACATATCAGGGACAGATGTATAAAAAAAAGATTTTTACATACTGTCCCTGGTTTTACTGAGACTGGCAACCCTGATGGGGACCCCTAGTGGCATGGGGCCCTGGGGCAGTGCCCGAGTGACTCCATGGTCAGTCTGCCCCTGGCTGCACCCGATTGTGTGGTCCAGTTTTAGTTAACCACTTCAATACCGGGCACTTTCGCTCCTTCCTCCCCAAGACAATTTTCAGCGTTGTTGCACTTTGAATGACAATTGCGCGGTCATACAACGCTGTACCCAAACTAAATTTTTAGCATTTTCTTCCCACAAGTAGAGCTTTCTTTTGGCGCTATTTGATCATCACTGGGGTTTTTATTTGTTGCTAAACTAAAAAAAGACCGAAAAATATTTGAAAATAAAAAGTTTTTCTTTGCTTCAGTTATAAAATTTGGTTTTCTCCTTCACGGTTGGGCACCAATGTTTAAACAGGTGTTACTGTAGGGCACTGATTGACTATGTGATGGGCACTGAGGTGGGCACTTTATTGTGCACCGACAGGCGATCCTGGTGGGGCACTGGCTGGCAGATGATGTGCTACCACAAGTGAACAACAAAGTATCTGATGGGACTGTGCCGATTATCGGCACAGCCTGCATCCCCCCGTCCCCCCGGTCAGCTCTCCCCGTCAGCACGAACCAAGGAATGCAGTTTACCGGCACTTCCGGGTTCACGCGATAATCAGCTGTGATTGGTCACAGCTGATCATGTGGTAAGAAGCCAGTCAGAGGCTTCTTATCACACTCAGAAATGCAGCGTGTCAGACTCGTCATATGACGCCCAGTCTTGATAACAGATCCACTGTTATAGCCCAGGCGGGAAGTGGTTAATCTCACACTTTGTGTAATACCTGTGTATTTGTCTGTATTCATGTGGAAAGTGAATCTAAGGGGAGTGGTTTCATGATTATCAACCAGCTGTGCACCTGCAGGGTTTCAATGAGGAAACCTGCTGGGCCTGCAGCCCTTTAGCCTGATTTCCTATTGGGAGTATCTCACCAAAAATAAAATGTTGTTGCAGGGGAGGCCCGATATCCAAATTGTACATTAGTGTAGGACTTCTGTGAAAATTGGTGAGCCAATCACACAAGCAGGAAATGTTATGGGGGGGGGGTTCCGTACACATTCTGTGTACAGAGCACCTCCAGGTAGTCATTGTATTTTCAGAAAATTACAGAGCTGCAGATTAAAAACATTTCATTTTTAATAACATTCAATTACAATAGGACGGGTGTGGCAATTGAATAAGCTATATTTTGCATTTGCAATTCCTTTTCCTCACAAAAGTGGAGCTACCCCTTTAACCAATTCAATTCGGGGCCAATTCACCCCCTTCCTGCCCAGTGCAAGTTTTAGCACTGCTGCACTTTGAATGACAATTGCGCAATCATGTACCACTAATATAGAGAATATATATATATATACATATATATATACACACACACACATACAGTGCAGAAAATAAGTTTTTGAACACCCTGCTGTTTTGCAAGTTCTCCCACTTGGAAATCATGGAGGGGTCTGAAATTGTCATCGTAGGTGCATGTCCACTGTGAGAGACATAATCAAAAAAAAAAATCCAGAAATCACAATGTATGATTTTTTTAACTATTTATTTGTATGATACAGCTGCAAAGAAGTATTTGAACACCTGTCTATCAGCTAGAATTCTGACCCTCAAAGACCTGTTAGTCTGCCTTTAAAATGTTCACCTCCACTCCATTTATTATCCTAAATTAGATGCACCTGTTTGAGGTCATTAGCTGCATAAAGACACCTGTCCACCCCATACAATCAGTAAGAATCCAACTACTAACATGGCCAAGACCAAAGAGCTGTCCAAAGACACTAGAGACAAAATTGTACACCTCCACAAGGCTGGAAAGGGCTACGGGGAAATTGCCAAGCAGCTTGGTGAAAAAAGGTCCACTGTTAGAGCAATCATTAGAAAATGGAAGAAGCTAAACATGACTGTCAATCTCCCTCGGACTGGGGCTCCATGCAAAATCTCACCTCGTGGGGTCTCAATGATCCTAAGAAAGGTGAGAAATCAGCCCAGGACTACACGGGAGGAGCTGGTCAATGACCTGAAAAGAGCTGGGACCACCGTTTCCAAGGTTACTGTTGGTAATACACTAAGACGTCATGGTTTGAAATCATGCATGGCACTGAAGGTTCCCCTGCTTAAACCAGCACATGTCAAGGCCCGTCTTAAGTTTGCCAATGACCATTTGGATGATCCAGAGGAGTCATGGGAGAAAGTCATGTGGTCAGATGAGATCAAAATAGAACTTTTTGGTCATAATTCCACTAACCGTGTTTGGAGGAAGAAGAATGATGAGTACCATCCCAAGAACACCATCCCTACTGTGAAGCATGGGGGTGGTAGCATCATGCTTTGGGGGTGTTTTTCTGCACATGGGACAGGGCGACTGCACTGTATTAAGGAGAGGATGACCAGGGCCATGTATTGCGAGATTTTGGGCAACAACCTCCTTCCCTCAGTTAGAGCTTTGAAGATGGGTCGAGGCTGGGTCTTCCAACATGACAATGACCCGAAGCACACAGCCAGGATAACCAAGGAGTGGCTCTGTAAGAAGCATATCAAGGTTCTGGCGTGGCCTAGCCAGTCTCCAGACCTAAACCCAATAGAGAATCTTTGGAGGGAGCTCAAACTCCGTGTTTCTCAGCGACAGCCCAGAAACCTGACTGATCTAGAGAAGATCTGTGTGGAGGAGTGGGCCAAAATCCCTCCTCCAGTGTGTGCAAACCTGGTGAAAAACTACAAGAAACGTTTGACCTCTGTAATTGCAAACAAAGGCTACTGTACCAAATATTAACATTGATTTTCTCAGGTGTTCAAATACTTATTTGCAGCTGTATCATACAAATAAATAGTTAAAAAAATCATACATTGTGATTTCTGGATTTTTTTTTTGATTATGTCTCTCACAGTGGACATGCACCTATGATGACAATTTCAGACCCCTCCATGATTTCCAAGTGGGAGAACTTGCAAAATAGCAGGGTGTTCAAATACTTATTTTCTGCACTGTATATACACACACACCAAATTTATCGGCGTATAACACACACTTTCTTTCCCTGAAAATAGGGGGGAAATCACGGGTGAGCATTATACGCAGATAGCGTACCTCGGAGGAGAACGAGCGCCGCCGGAGTCACCAAGCCGTCATGTCCAGTTTACTCGGCTCTGACATCACACACAAGTCCAGTCTCCGCCACGGACATTGGACCAGTTTTCTGTCAATCACAATAGCTGGTCCAATGGCAAAGGCGGGACTGTGTATGTGACTGCCGACTGAGAGTCGAGTACTGTAAACAGAAGAGAACAGCTCGGTGATTTCGGCGGCGCTCGTCCCCCTCCTGATTTCCTACACTGCATGAGAGAAGGTAAGGCTGCAAATGGGCACAGAGGCTGTATTGGATGGCAGCACATAGGCACAGAGGCTGCAGATGGGCATTAATCAGGCTGCATTGATTGGCCTTGACCATTTTTTTTGCTTCAAAGTGGTTTATTTGAAAAAAAATTATTTCCTGAAATTTTCCTCTTAAATTGGGGTGCGTGTTATATGCCGATAAATACGGTATATATCAGGGATCCTCAAAGTATGGCCCTCCAGCTGTTGCAGAACTACACATACCATGAGGCATTGTAACACACTGACATTCACAGACATGACTAGGCATGATGGGAATTGTAGTTCCTGAACAACTGGAGGGCCGTAGTTTGAAGACCCATGGTATATATGATATATATATATATAGATATATCTATCTATATATATATCTCCCCCCCCCCCCATCTCTATCCCTATTATATCTCTAGATATAGAGAGAAAGATCCATTACATTTTTACCATAAACATATGACATTTTTATCATTGTTCCACACAAATAGAGCTTTAGTTTGGTGGTATTTAATCACAGCTGTTTTTATTTTTTGCCAAATGAGACTGAATATTTTGAAAAAACAAAATGCAACATTTTACTGCCGAAGCAAAAAAAAAAAATGTAAACAAATCTTTCATAACATTTAGGCCAAAATGTATTTTGCTACGTTCCTTTGGTGAAAATAACCCAAATCAGGTTATATTATTTAGTCCGTAGGAAGTGTCTACAAAATATGGTGGTATATACATTAATACCTTGGTTTACGAGCAACGTGGTAAATAAACCGTTTGCAAGATGAGCAAATTTATTTTTTTATCAAATTGTACTTTGACCTGGTAGCACAGTCTCGCAAGACGAGCAGTAGAAGGATCACTATTTCAGTTTTAATATAAAAAAAAGGGGGAATTAGCCTCACAACGTTAAAGCGGCAGTCCACACAAAAAGTGAACCTCTGCTTTTCGGAATCGTGCCCCCCATCTGGTGTCACATTTGGCACCTTTCAGGGGGGAGCAGATACCTTTATAATACAGGTATTTTCACCCACTTCTGGGAATAGAGTCATGCCCCTTAGTGTCCCCCCCCCCGCTGTCTTCTGGGAAACACACACAGGTCCCAGAACACAGTGGGACCGGTGAGGACGTGCCGCGCAACTCGTGCATGCGAAGTAGGGAACTGGGCAGTAACGCTGCAACGCTTCAATAACCCGATTCCCTCACAGAGGTGGCGGGGGCAGCCGAGAGACTAGCGATTGCTAGGCTTCAGCTACCGACATCGCGGGCACCCTGGACAGGCAAGTGTCCATTTATTTAAAGTCAGCAGCTGTAGTATTAGTAGCTGCTAGGTTTTAATTTTTGTTTTAGGTGGACCTCCGCCTTTAGTCTGTCGCTCATCCATGTAAATCTGCTGGTGTATACAGTACTGTATGTGGCCAGAGGTCTGGGGGGCGCTGGTGGCTCCCAGCACTACCTGGAGCACTCGGAGACACTCCCAGCTGGGTGGGATGTTAGGAGCACCCAGATCTCTCAGTCCCAGAGTGTCCGAGTTCTCCAGGAAGCCACCAGCACTCCCAGTCCTCTGGCCACACAGTACTGTATATACCAGCAGCTTTACATGGATGAGCACCAGACTCCTCAACACAAAGGATATACATTGCGAGTTGAATTCCAGCTTTTTTTAACATTGAAACTGATCCTCATATTGCCCCCGGACCTCTGGCCACGTACCGTATACACCATACACTTTATACTTACTGTATTTTGTATTGCCGTGATCATTTTTATATGAATGGTTGTGGAATGAATAATCTGCGTTACTATTATTTCTTATGGGGAAATTTGCTTTGATATACGAGTGCTTTGGATTACAAGCATGTTTCTGGAACGGATTATACTCACAATCCAAGGTATTAATCTTGATTTACTGTTGGCCTCATTTCTTGAGGCCCGAAAATGTCAGGACAGTACAAAAATCCCAAATGAAACCTTTTTTGGAAAGTAGACAGTCCAATGTATTTAGTAAGAGGCATGGTGAGTTTTTTGAAGTTGTAGTTTGTCACATTTTTGGGAAAATTTATGTTTTTTTTTTACACCAATGTGGTACAGAGTTATCATATACCCAGTGTGACAGTGCAAGCCAAAAGCCCTGCCCATCTCTAAATAAATGGCAGCTTTAACTGTTGAACATTGTTTTACAGATTCAGGAACACAACTGTATTTAGGTAGCATTTTAATTTTTTATTAAATCTTCCCATTTCTCTGTACAGAAAAAAAAAAAAAAAAAAATGCACATTATGCCGGAAACATTGGGTAACATTTCATTCTGACACAGCATTGACATGATGACCGGATCTATACACAGAGCAAAAATAATGTACAAAAAAGAAAAATGTACTCGAGTGTGACAATTGGGAGGGCATGGAAGTCTATGACCGTTATTCATTGTGTGTGGGCGGGCTCTGCTCCAGTGTATAATGCACAACCATACTGGGCCTGCAATGTCAGGGACAGGAAGGGGGAAAGGGAGGAGTGTGGCTGCAGTCCAGGCTGTAGAGTGCAGGTGAGGGGGAGGAGTGATGTGGTTGATTATTTTCTATAGTAGTTCTCCGCATTCTTGTTAGCGGCAAAATATCCTGTAGCTGATAAAGAGAGAAAAAAAAATGATTGGTGAAGGGTTTTGACATTAGCAGGTTTTGAGTGGGTGAAATGAAGCAAGCGATTGTAAGTTCTTCAGCCCAGGGTGACAGTGCTACCCACACACAGAATTTTTTGGAAATCCAGATCGGATCAGCCGGGATCAAATCACATCAATTTAACAGAGGTCCCACAAAATCCACAATGCACTGGGGCCACAAGGTTAAGACTGTAAAGATTTGGTGATTAAAGGATATATTGGGACACTTTTCAGGACCAGTACCAGCTGCCTACACCACTGCCAGTCACTGACAGGGGGCACTATCTCCTTTCAGTCATCACTAACACACAGGTAAAAAGCTGGGTGGACAGGGCCACCAATAGCAGCAGAACTTTAATGCTATGAATGAGTTCTATTAACAGACGATACGGAATGTTGTTGGCATTTGTCCCCAGTAATCGACACGGGGGGGGGGGGGGGGGGTCGACAGCTTGCAGACCCTGTGCTGGGGAGGGATGTAGGACAATAGTGGAAGACAAAGGTTTAAATAATGCAGGGCTTGTGTTTGGAGGTGGAAAGCGCACTTGTCAGGAAATTAATGCACGGAGTGTAATGATTTAATGCTCAGAATCCAGCTCTGTTCACTTCTAACCCCCAGCTAGATGTACCTGCTCCACCCAACAGCACACCCAAGGACCTGACCATGTTCACAGATATAAGCCTATCGGAGCTGTAGAGCATACAGCAAGTGCCCCCGGACTCCAGGCAGTATCAACCGTGGCACGCGCTGAACTTGCAGAAAATATTGCTCAGCGTCCAGTCACAACGACTGGCTGCTGGGTACAGTAGTGCAAAATGGAGACCATGAGCGTTAACCTCTGCTCCTGGCCACAGGACATTTCCACTCAGGGGGGTAACCTTATAGCCAAGTCTGTCCAGCAGGGAACCCAAGCGGCTAGCAGCTAGAGGGCATCATGAAATGATCAGCATGAAGAAGAAGAAAAAAAAATAAAAAAAATCGGGAGGCCAGACTATCAGTTTAAGCAAAAATAGATAAATATTAGACGTTTCACAATGGGTGAGCAGAGAAGTAAAACACAATTTAAAGACAAAAAAGTTAAGCAAAGGAGGAGCTTAAAGGGCACAACCCCCCCAAATGTGAGGAAACCGCCAGAGATTGAGAATTAAAAGTTATCGGCACAGAAAGACACCACCACCACTGCAGCAGCCCCTTCCACCCAGGACAGTAATACTTCTTTTGTGGAACTGAAGAGAGCCACGGGATTGCACCATTAAAAATGCTCTATGTCCGTTGCTGGAAATTATTAAGAAAAGTCCGTACTGTTTAGGAAGAGAAAGGACAGGACAGAAGAGTTTGTAGAGTTTTGGCAGGTTGGGAGAGCCGGGCGGTTTGCACTGATCCATCTCTGCAGACATCCGGGCTCAGACAGCATCACAAAGTGCTCAATCTCCACATTCCTTCCACATCTTGCCGTGGGGTTATGCAAAGTGGCTGAGGCACAGCTTCCAACTCTGGGAGGCATACCGTTAAAATAATAATCCCCTCTTTCCCACCCATCCCCCCTCCCCCCCAAAAAAAGTCCACATAAAGCATCACGGCACTAGGAGAGTAGGGAGCTGTGCAGCAACAGGAGGCCTGAAGTCTCTGGATTGGGGGACAGAACGAGCAGATGAAGCAGAGGAGATGGGAGCCAGTTTGTTGTTTTCTTCCATTGCTCCATCCAGGTTCCACAGCGCTGGAGGGAGCTGGGAGGAAGAGGAAGATGGGATGGGACTGCATGGGAGAGCTGTACATGTGGCGACAGGCCTGCCCTCCCTCCCCAGAAGCCCCCTGCTTCTCAGAGCTCTTGCAGAGAGGTGTAGGAGGGGGTCCGGTGCTCTACCTGTCCTTCAATTCTCTTGTCACCTTCTTGGTGATGCGACCACACAGAAGACCTCCAAAGAAAAGCACGCAAACGCCAACCATGATGACCGACATGATGTAATTCTTGGACGGGGAATTTATCACTTGCATTGCCAAATCAGAAAATCCATCAGCCGGGGCCACCTGGAAGGAAAATAAATAAAAATTAACCACTTGAAGACCAGGTATTTTCTGGGACTTCATTTACATGCATCAGGTTTTTTTTTTTGCTAGAAAAATTTACTTCGAACCCCCTAAAATGTTTTTTTTTTTTTTTAAAGCAGAGACCCTAGAAAATTGGTAGGTTTTGCATTTTTTGTGCAGTGATTTTTCAAACGCAACTCCCCTGCAGCTGCTTGTAATAGCAATCCAGTGGATAGCCACTCCCATTGCCCTTACACAAGAGAGCTGACCGCCGGCTTTACCCTCCTAACTTCTTTTATTTATGCTTATTTAAGCTACTCAGCACTTAATTTTGTCATTGTCCAGGATTATTTATGTGACTTTGGAACAATAATTGTATAAAATTGTATTCTATATACTATGAAAATAAAATAATTTTGAAAGTAAAAAAAAAAGGAGGTAACGGGGTGACTATTGCAGCTGCATCATCCCAGTGCAATCACTTGAAACCAAATGACATAGTAGGCATGAGGTTAATCAACTGGAAAATGCCATGTGCAATGCCAGCTGAATACATCACGTGACAGCACAGAGGTGGGCTTTACGCCGAACTGTTGCCTATATTGGTAGGACCTGCGTAGCTGCTGTGTGTTGAAAGCATTCTCAATTGGGTTTCCCCAAGCACCATGACTGGGCTGTCACCGACAGCCCCTGATTACAAAGCAATAATCACATGATCACTGACAGCCAATCACAGTCCATCCAAACCTGAGGCTACTGTGAGAGCCAATCAGTTCATCTGGTACTGAAATTTACACAGCTCTGCCATGCAACATAGTCCTGTCTAATAGCGGATCTGATTTTTCTTTGCAGTCTACTTATCCATACTGGTCTCCAACTCTATACTGTCACTGGACAGAGAAAGATGAGCTCATCTCTCTGCGTTCACTTACCATGCTCTTTGCACTGCAGCACACGCGACTGGCTCTTTGTGCCACTTGTCCTCCCCCCTTTGAGATCTGCTAAAAGTGCATACTGGTATTTTGACTGCCTGGAATACAAGCAGCTCAGCTTTTAAGTGAATATTTGATTGCCTAGCCATTTCCCTCTTGCTTAGTACTACACAATGCATCCAAGCAATCCAGAAATACTTTTTTTGTGCCAGCAGATCTCTGTTAGTGTGTTACCGAGGCTGGGGAAAGATTTTGAGAGGCAGACACAAGTATTGGCTGCTCCATGAATGGTGTGCAGGCTGTATAACTCACCTTGGCTGCATAGCTCCACATGTCCAGGCGGTCCTGCAGTCTCTTCTTGCACTCGGGCTGCAGTCGTACCATCTTGTCTTGTAATGCTTCTATCAAACAGGACATCTCTGCAATGGGAACACACCATTACTTATTCAGATGCAATCTGCTGGCCCATACAGGTTTAACATGGAAGCAGTTTGGGGGGTTATCACTTACGGCGTCCTTTTCCTGGCGGGATGGCGGCACAGTGATGTTTTATGTCCAACGCACAGGCCGTGTGCAACACAGGATCCACAAATATGTCTGCCTTACTTTCCTTCAGCATGTTCAGAACCTCCTGTTGCAAAAAGATGAAGGATCCGGATTACACCAGGTGGCAAAGAATATAGGAGCATTAGATCTTACATACAATAAAGTGCATGTTCCCATATGTGGCCTGAGTTTTGGCATTTACACAAAGTTGGATGGGGCCTTAAGCATATTTTTTATATGCTCTACACCAGTGGTTCTCAACCACCAAGCTTGGACTTTACTCCTACTGGGCCATGAATCCCTGTCTGCTACTACTATCAAAATGTTCTCACTAAATTGCCAACAGACCCGAGCCTAGGCCACAGCCTGCTACATTACTGAAAAAGGATACGTTATTACAAGGATACTATTACTTAAGAAATTAAAAAAAAAAGTTCAGATGGTGTTTCACCTGCACATGAAAAGAGGTCATTCACAAAAGGCATTGGCGGGCAGTATGCAGGGTTCATAAGTCTATCAGCAGGGGGCGGATCTTCCCTGAGGTCACTATTTCAATGACACCTTTGGGGGCTATTCTTCCCTGTGGACCATGAATCCACTGAGACTAATGATTTGGGCAGCTATTTGATCCCTCTGTATAGGAATCCCTTCTGTCCCACATTCGATATTCCAAGTGCAATATGAAAAAAAAAAAAAGAAGTCTGATTTGACTTTAAAGCTGTTGAATGGCTTTGGTTTTTATTTTATTTTTTAAACATGTTATACTTACCTCCACTGTGCAGTTTTGCACAGAGTGGCCCCGATCCTGGTCTTTTGGGGTCCCCTCAGCGGCTGTCTCGGTTCCTCCCCGCAAACGCTAACCCCCTTTATGGGAAGCTCTCTCCCAAGGAGGTTAGCTTGCGGGCACGCTTCTGTGATAAAGCCGACAGCTATAGCCGCCGACTATCACTTGGCCCGGCGCGCCGTGTCATTGGATGCGATTGACAGCAGTGCGAGCCAATTGCTGCGTAAGTGCATATCAGGTGTGGACACTTCACCTGCTACATGCTTGTTCTGCTATAACTCAAATAGCGAAGGATTAGGAAGGCAACTCAGATTTTTCACCTTAACAAAATTAAATAAAAAATTAGTTCCTGTATTTCTATCCTAATAGGGTCTTATGAATTGAAATTAATAAGTATTAAAAGATAGGTTAGGCCATTTATAGTGGATTGCCGACACTGCTATACACACCAGGGCTTGCATTTTTCACAAAAGCCTAAAAACGTCCCTAAGAAATTCTCTTGGCTTAATGTGGAGGAAAGTGATCGGAGGAGGGACTAGTCACATGGTCAACCAGCCAACTGACCAGGACTACAAGCAATGCATAATGCACATGTGTAAAGTGCAATGATGGCCGCAATAAATGCTTTCTAGGGTCATGCAGTCACTTCTCACCTTCTTACAGCCAGGGGACTTTATCTTCAGTAGGTTCATCTTTAGACATTCCTCCACCTGCCCGGTGGGTTCCTGGGCCGCAGCCTCTTCGCCGCACAGGCTGTTAATCTGTGGCACAGGAAGAATTCAGTGAAAAACTTAGAGCACAACATTTTCACTAGTCACAATCTCCACAGAAATTAACCCCTTCACACCTAAAGTTAAAACAAATGTAAAATGTAAGCACAATTTCACTTTGTCATGTGCTAGTAAAACTCTACACATCAAAATGTGTGCATCAGGGTGGATTATTCCTTTTTTCTGGACAAATTAGGTTTCCTTTGGTGGTAAACGTATATCCGATTTATTTATTTTATCAAAGGCAAAATTGGGCCAAAATAGTATAAAAAAAATAAATAAAAAAAATTAGCTGCATTTCTTGCGATCATAATTTACCACCAAAGAACAAGTCAAAATAAATTCTCCTGCACGTGGCTATTAAAGCAAAGCTACATATGTGTATGTAATTGTACCCATAGTACAGCTCTGAAACAATTGCACGTATCTTGCATTTTCTTTTTTTTTTTATCCTGCCTAAAACACACTGGACCTTTGACCCCAACCCAAAGCTCATTTGGCTATACTTCTGTGGAGCAGAAAGGAGTGTAGTCCGTTTTGCATTCCTGTGACCCGTTTTCCGCAGAGAGCGGGGTGAAGTCTGCTCTCTGCTGACGTCACAGAGTCCGGGCTCCAAGTCATCACGACCATGGAGCTGGGATCCGCTTAGAACCCTGAACTGACACCGGCCGCTGAGGGCCTACAACAGTCGCTCCCGCCCCCCTCCACAGCTCAGTGCTCCAGTAAACAAGGAGGGGGCAGAGCAGAGAGCTGTAAGCTCTCTGCTCGTCGGAGCTGTTAAAACCAAGCGGTCGGCGGCGTTCGATCGCTCGGTTCTCAGTATAGATGCGTCGGGGGACAGATGAAGCATCGGAGCAATTGTTGATAGGGAAATTCTATCTGGTTTCTAAATTGATGTGTGAAGGAGAGAACACTGTTCTAAGAAAGTCATCACCATATTTCCAGGAAACATTAAAATTTTCACCAGCAGGGGGAAGACTATAACACACAACACACTATTACCTCTTCAGAACACTGCATCTGTAGCTGAGGATCGAGCCGGTAATCTAGTGCAGTCTCCTGAATGATGACGCGGATCTGGTCCTCACAGTCTGGCGACAGACGCTGTGTACAAAGCAAATTGTCAAGGGGAGAAAAAAAAAAAAAAAAAAAAAAAAAAAAAAAAACGCTTCTGCCAAGTGTCATGGCAGGAAATAAAAACACAGGTTAACATGATCTACCGGGACAGAGGGAGTGACCCGGATCTATGGAGCTAAAAAGGGAGTGACCAGTATTCTTTGGAGCAGAAGGGAGTGACAGAACAATGCACAATTGTCTGTGCTCCTCAGCCGTGTCCGTCACCTACCTGGTCTGCATACTTAAGCTTGAGGCAGGAGATCACAAGTCCTTCCAGCTCTGTGTCATCCCGGGCATTGTTGATGATGCTCTGGCAGAATTTGGGAATGTCAGCTTTGCAGGATTTGCGGAGTATGGGGTTTAGCCGATAATCTGCGAGAAGACAAAAAAAAAAAGTTTCAGAATTTTAGACCCCTTTCACACTGGGGCATTTTTTCAGGCACTTTCGGACTAAAAATTTGCGGTGCTTTACCACCAATGCCCCCCCCCCCCAGGGGGAAAGTAGCCCATCACTCCTAAGCAGTTTGCGGGTCAAATCTCCAATATTAACCACTTGCCGACCATCCTATAGTAGTTTTACAGCTACAGGGCGGCCACTGTGCGCAGAATCACATATATACACGTGATCCTGAACTTCTGGTAGGGGGCGCAAATGTGCAACGCTAATGTCTCGCTCCAGCCGTGTGATTACACACAGCAGGAGCAGTTTAGCCCACACCGCAGACTATGTCCGCCGGCAACGGCGGATCATCAGCCACAACTGCAATCTGCCCATGTAAACAAGGCAGACTGCCGTTCTGATAGAAGGCAAGGCATTGATCCTGTTCCTCTGCAAAGCAGGAGCCAGGTCTTCCCCTAGTAAAAGCACCTGTAGAAAAACACTGGTCAGGCACACAGGTAACCCTTTGATCGCCCCTGATGTTAACCCCTTCCCAGTCAGTGTCATTAGTACAGTGACAGTGCATATTTTTAGCACGAATCACTGTATTAGTGTCAAAAAGTGTCAGAATGTCTACCACAATTATCAGCCTCTCTATAGGTCGCCAATAGCTGCCATTACTAGCATAAAAAAAAAAAGGTGATCAAATACCACAAAAAGAAAACCATTTATGAAAAAAAAGGACAAAATTGGGTACAGTGTCGCACGACTGCGCAATTGTCAGTTAAGGTAACTCAGTGCTGTATTGGCAATAAATGGCCCAGTCAGGAAGGGGTGTAAATGTTAAGGTGGATAATGAAATGTGGACAGCAGCGAAACTATGCGGGGGCGTTCACCTGCGCCCTGGGGGAAGCACACCTGTATTCTGTGGTTACATGGGACATACCTGTGTTCTGGGTAATCTGTCGCTTTGTAATCATCTGTTTGCATTTGGGGTCCATGGTCTCTGTATTCTTGTTCTGTTTCAGACACAGCAGGATGTTCTTTGGGTCGGCGTCACTGCAGAACCTCTGTGGAGAGAACAGAGGGGGAAAGTTTTGAGATTGGGGGCTACTCTTGGGGTTATTCCCAGACACTGATAAGACAGAGAGAAGCACTAACCTTGATCATCTGTTTGCAGACCCTCATTAGTGTGTAATCCAACTCGGGGTCCATCATCTCAGTCTCCTGTAGTTTGAAGATCTTCTGATGGCAGGTCGCACTCAGCTGCTTCTTACTTTCCTTCAGACACTCAATGATCTGGGACAAAACAGAAAAGGTTAATATAAAGTGACACAGGATAAGAGGAGGAAAATTGGCCAGTAGAGGGCAGACTCACCTGAGCATTTCCAAAGGGTACATTAGGGCAGATGGTGGTGATGTCAGTCTTGCAAGCGTCATACAGTTTGGGCTCTAGGCGAATGTCCTCTGACTGAAAGGAAAATCCCAGAGTTCAGCATCTCTATCCCACACAGGGTCACTACTCAAAATTTCTGTCCAGGGACTAGTGCAAGAATTTGCTGCGAATCAGCTGCATCCACCCGATTTGACCCGAGTTCATGCACAGGTGTACGTAGAGATGTGACAGATTACAGACTCCCCTGGCTACAATCCAGCCATTTATGGGTTAACACATAATAGAATTCCGTACTTTACCTAGTCTTGAAAATCCTTTTCTCCTCTTCCTAACACCTACTAACCTGTAAGAATAATCTATATACTTGGCTATTTTCAACCTGCTCTGGTCATGGGACTCTGCTTTCCTGTGTCATCCAACAGCTGCTGCAGGGAAGAGGCGGCAGCGCTGACAACGGATGTGCCATAGGAAGCCTTTGGGTGATAACAGCTGGTTATGCCTGACCAGTGACATTGAGTGCTCTCTCCTCTGATTACAGCTGGTGCTGGCTGACAAGCGAGATAACGTGACCGGACTAGCCTGAAAATAGGTAAGTGTACAGATTTTTCTTACAAAGGTTAGTCAGAATAGGTGTTAGGAGGGGGAAGGGTGGATTTGATTTAAATCATAATTTTTAAAGGGCAACTGTCCTCTCTGTCCCACAGCAGATTCACCTCTAAACCCACCGACAGTCCCATTCACTTTAATGGGATGGCTGGTGAAGCGGAAGCAAGAGCGAGCACGCGCGCTTGTGAATGGGGAGACTTGTCTCTTCCTGAGACCAACTGCCCTGTACAGATTATTATTTATCACACCTTCCCATCTGAAGAGACTAGCATCTGTGGTGGTAATCTGCCAATTTGAGGGGGAGAAAGATCTTTCCAGCAGACAGCAAAGGGGAACAAAGCCACCAGCATTATCTTGTGTATATAGTGGAGCCTCGGATTGCAAGCAACGCGGTTAACGAGTGCTTCGCAAAACAAGCATTTTTTTTTTTAAATCCTGTTTGCGAGTGTTGTCTCACAACACGAGCAAGGATTCAAGCCTCTGCGGTGTGCAGTACTGCATTTGGCTAGAGGTGTGGGGGCGCTGGTGACACTTGGAGCCGCTCAGAAACACTCAGTTCCCAATTGTTTTCAAGCTTTTCCCAAGTCTTTCCGAACGGTCCGAGTATTTGAGTCTTTGCGGCACCCCCCACCTCTGGCCACAAGTCAATGTGGAACCAATTATCTTTGTTTCCATTGAGTTCTATGAGGAAACTGGCTTTGATCATTCTCCTGGAACGGATTATGCTCGTAATCCAAGGTTCCACTGTATATAGGGAATGCGCAGGGATTTTACCATCTCTAGCTCCTCCACCCTCAGTTGCTTTCGGCACTTCAGGGACACTCTCTGCTCCTTCAGATCCTGCAGTGTATCATTTCGGACTGTGGTGCTGAGGCAGATGACAACGTCCACCCTGAAAGTAAAAGAAGAATTCAAAGATCAGAGAAAAAGATTACTTCCTGTGGAGAATGAGGATGTATTGCCCAATAGCACTGCAAAGCCCTGCTAAACCAGAATGTATTTGTATGTCATCACTTCCAGCACAAATCCAAATAGAAGTGATGACACATGTAGACCTTCTGGTTTTAGCAGTCTCGGCATTGCTTCGCTTGACTAAAACAGCAGAAGGGAAAGCAAAGATGAAAACACGATTCTCAAAGCATGAAATCTGTGTAAACTAGGGAGATACAAAAAGCTTTTCACACCACAATGTAACTTTTCCAGTATTTAATGTGTAAATAGAAAACCCAACAACCGCTATAGAATTTGCTGATTGTATCCCAGACACGATCTTGGAAAACTATGAGGGCCTTGCTACAAAGTCATAATTGGCTGAAGTGATTATACACCTGTAGGGGCGTAGGGTGTAAGCAGAAGGGGGATAGTATATGTATACTCACTTCTGTTTGATGTTGGGGCACAGCTTCAGCACGTCCTCCTTACAGGCCATCTTAAACTTGTAAGAGAAGCGGAAGTCTTTCATCTGGATCTGAATTATAAAACACAAAGATATTTCAGTCCCAGGATTTCTGCAACGCACTACACCCAAGTGACACATGGTCCTCTCCCCATCAGAAATGACCGCATTATTACCAGCTGGAAGTGGGTGACCCCCACCATGCACTTCTCATTCATCTCCTTCTGGTGTTTGTTCTGGATTAAGCATTCCATCAGATCGCCAGAGTCTATCTGATTGTCGGCCACCTCCTGCAGACAAATACAGGAAAAACTTCATAAAATGTCCACAGAACCTGAAATCTATGAGGATAGAGATGGATAATACAAAGTACGTACATGGCAGTATCCCTGGATGATGGGCTCACACGCTCTCATGAGAAGAGCTTCTATTTGAATGTCCTGCAAGACACAAACATGGACCACAAAGAATTTATTCCTACTCACAGCCAGGATAACCCTGCAGGGGCACATTGAACTTTAATTTCTGATAAAATTTTATGCAATTAGGGAGAAATAACACAGGATTTTATAGCAGTTTCATTGATAGGAAAGATTACCCCTCAGGAAACGCACTACCTTTGTATGAATGTGAATTTGTATAAAAGACACCAACCTCAGACTCAAGCTCTGTCAGATTTCCCACAATCTCCCGGCAGTCTGGGATCAGCTCTTCCATGTGATCCTGCAAACACTCCAACTCCTATGAGAGAGAGAGAACACACTGTCACCAATGATATGAGCTATATCTATAGGTCATTTTATTCCTCTGTGCCTTGCTCAGCATAGCAGATCCATACATTTATAGGGTATTATAGTCCACAGACCACATGGGGCCATGCTTGGAATAGGAGAAGTTTGTTATTTATACCATCTATAGGTCATTGTAACCCACTGAACACATGGGGCCTTGCTCAACATTGAAAGTAGGCCGTTATCTATACCAGTGGTCATCGACCCTGTCCTCAGGGCCCACTAACAGGCCAGGTTTGCAGGACAACTGAAATACATCACAGGTGACATCCTTTGCTGCTCAGTGATTGCAGTGTTCTAGTCTGCATCTCCCCAAGGTAATACATAAAACCTGGCCTGTTAGTGGGCCCTGACGACAGGGTTGATGACCACCGATCTATACTATCTATATTTGCACCACAACAGACTCGCAGATATGTGAACCAGACTTGTTCAGTTGAGCCGGTTCACATGTTTTGCGAAGCAGACCAGTTTTCAATGGAGCCGGTTCACATATGTGCAAGTCTGTTGTGGTGCAAATTCAGAAAGGGTCCCGTGCGTTTCACTCAGGTTCAGGTGCGATTAAGTGTCAAATTTGCACCCAAACCACTGAAGAGAAACTGCACCGGACTCTGCACAGAAACAGGCTCTGCATATATGAGAACCCTGCCTTAAAAATGGCATAGTTGAAGCCCTTCATCTATACTAGTGCGAGTACTCATGCGCTACCAAATCTCTGTTGTGTATTATGCGACTAATAATAGTGTGCCAATTTCAGACATAACATATCCAAAACTTGAACTAAAAAGTCTGCTGCAAACACAGATATGGTGATACCAGTTCATATATTATAAGTCTATATAATATCCACAGTTTATGGACTTAATAGCCACAGTTAAATATATGAGCCGGTATTTATATACCGTATATAACCAGCTCATATATGCAACTGTGGATATTATATGGACTTATATATGAACTAGTATCACCATATACACGCACAGTGGATTAAAAACCAGTAGGAATATACAATTGAGCACATTTTATTAATTTTCTCTTGTTCACTTACACAATGTTACACACATTTTCATTTAGACACAGGATTTGTTGCATTTTAGCATTGAAAGACACGACGCACGCTATATAATTATTTTACTCCTTTATCAGTCAAACAATTAAACACCTGTGGCTCTACTCTACACAGGAGATATCCGTTACCTGTACCATATAACCAGTTCCAGCCAAGTCTTTTTTTTTTTCCACACAAATATATATATAATTATGGTAAACAGGAGAACACATTACCTGTCCAGTCTCAGTTTTCTCATTGCACCATTTCCCCAGCTCTGTCATACATTTGCCCTGCAAGGCAGGATCCAGCTTCACATCCAGAGCCCTCTGATGAAGTATTCGCAGAACTTCAGCTCGACACTCACGAGATAACTACGAGTAAAAAACAGAAGAACCATTTTTGGAGGAAGTTATGTCTAAAATATTTCTGCTGTCAGCTTTCATAAAGGGTTTGCAGGTTTAGTACTAAAGAAAAATGACACCATGAGCCTGAGCTTTGAGAGCCCAAACCTAATTTCAGGGGTCCTGAGAATGTCAGATATAATATATATAGAAGCAGAATCGCAGATACTCCGAGTCCCAAACCAATGAAAGCCGAGTATTATAATTCTAGAGGAATACATTCTCTTGCAACAAGAACATTTAACCAGGACTAATGGGCATTCCATTTATCCATGAATCTATAGAATATCTGATCACCCCTATATGCATGCCTTTTCAGCAGCACTCACCCTCCTGCCTTGCTCCTCTGTGCGGTAAGCATGGCGGTAGAGACAGGAAAAGATGGCACCTGCCGGCATGTTCTCACTAGTTTCATTCCATCCATGTGCATAGCAGAGCCGAGAGGCATCACCCTGGCATTTCCGGAACAAGATGGGATCCAATCTAAGGGAGAGGTTAAAGGTCAGTGTTGTAACAAAAGCTTCCAGACTCCACATAAAAATTCATTTAACAGAAGGTATGGTCTTACTTCCAGTCCCGGGAAATGAAATACTGCAGCTCCAGCAGCCGGTGCTCACAGTCCTCCACCATCTTCTCCGTGTACAGGTGTTCCATGAGACAGGAAAGTATCCTACAAGAGGGAACATGTAGTTCAATACCTCAGATTCTCTCAAGAGGCTCCCACACTGCTTAGAGGAAAAACTTTTTTGGAAGCTGGATTTGAGCTTTTAATAAGCTTGACAGCTGTGTGGACACTCACATAGGATCTCCCGAGCGTATGTGTTTGCAGGCGGTTTGGATGACAGATTCACATGCTTCATTAAGGGCGCGGTCTATACGGTAATCTGCAGCAGGGTCAGTCTCCTGTACTAGCGTTTGAAGCTGTAATATAAAAGAGAATAAAGATAAG
This sequence comes from Rana kukunoris, assembly GCA_029574335.1. Taxonomy (NCBI): domain Eukaryota; kingdom Metazoa; phylum Chordata; class Amphibia; order Anura; family Ranidae; genus Rana; species Rana kukunoris. The sequence goes on from CM056050.1 coordinate 344,160,129, forward strand.
ACGATTGATACCAAGGGGCCAACACAGACATGTGGGATAAATTCTGGAAACTGGAACAGCAGTACAAGCAGCAAGAACTCACCGCCTGCTGGCACTTCTCCGCTACGTTTCCCTTCTCTCCGCGTACCACCTTCATCAAACAGTGCAGCGTGCGCCCTTTCCGATGTAGTCCCGAGCAGTGGTGTTCAATTTCACCTCGGCAGCTAAGGATAATTTCTGGACTCAGAGAGAAGTCTTCCATCAGCATGCGCCTGTAGTCCAGCATCTCTCCCTGACACTCGCTGCTCACCTGGCGGCCTATGAAGACAAAGCAGACATACTGAATTCTAGGAATGTTGGCCAGAGACCTCCTTAAAATAGGAGAATCAGTGGCTGAAAATGTTACCACGCAAATGTAATCGTGATCATAACTATGTGGTAATTATCTACAGCGGGCCGCTTCCATAGTCTGTTGGTTTATCAAGTTTAGCGGCAGTTAAATTGGCATGCATACCCAAGAGGCGGGGCTTGCATGCATACCCAAGAGGTGGGGCTTGTGCGCAAAACTGCCTACTTCATTGTTACATAAATCTGAACGTTTAATGTATCAGCCCTCCAGAGCCTCCCTCTCTATTACAAATCAATGTGCAATGGTCTGTCTACAGCTGCCATAGCTTATGTTGGTCACTAAGTTTAGTGGCAGTTAAAGGAGCATGCGTGTAAACCCAAGAAATTGAGCATACATGTAAAAGTGCCCAACGTGTCAGTCCCCCCAGAGCCACCCACTCTACCACTAACCTCTGTGCACCGCAGATTCCAGACATAGGAGGAGGTATGAAAGACGTGCTTCCCTGGAGCGAGGGTGATTCTCCACATTGCAGCGATATTTCTTCAGGTCGGCCTTGCAGGACTTTGCTAGGGAATAACTCACCTTGTAGTCCTGAGCAATCAACTTTTGACGTGTGGTGAGAGCATCTCGGCACTGAAAGGAGGGAAAATTCACACTTTATTGCAAATAAAGTACCGCAGCAAACCAAGGTAGACAGGCACATACAGATTAAAGGTTAATGCATCCTAAGCATTAAGGTGAAAAAACATCCGATGGTAAAACCCCCCCCCCCCCCGTTTTACTTACCTGACGGTTCGAAAGTCCCGGGCGCGTCCATGCGATCCTCTTCGGTTCCCAGCCTGGCCGTTGATTGGCTAGGCTGGGCGGATTGATAGCAGCGCAGCCATTGGCTGGCACTGCTGTCAATCACAGCGGATGACGCGGCACGCCGGGGCCGAGTGATACAGTGGGCAGCTATGCCCGCCACTATCACGGGAGCCTGCTTGCAAAAGCTTTCCACCTTGCGAGCTCGCTCAAATTAAGGTGGAATGCTTTTGTGAGCAGGACCTGAGACAGCTGCCGAAGGACCCCAGAAGACAGGGTTAGAGGACACTGTGCAAAACGAGCTGCACAGTGGAGGTATGTATAACATATTTGTTATTTAAAAAAAAATTTTTTTGACTTTAGTGACCCTTTAAAGAGCTTTCAAAAGGTCTATCGCTTTTCTGTGAGATCTGGTGAGCTCAGTCATCTCATGTATTTTCACATCTTTTGTGGACAACTGCCTTTACAAGAACATGATCTCTGCCATACGAGCACAGAGACTGGGTCTAAACAAGGTTTTTATCACTAGAATTATGGCTTTATCTCAGCTGTTCCTCACTTTACTTTCCTCCTTGTACAATGTCTTACTGCATGACACCAACGGTAACATGGCCAACAGGAGGGGAGCAATGCCTTTTTTTTGTGTTTAGTGTCTATTAGAGCTGCACGATTCTGGATGAAATGAGAATCACGCAAATATTATATATGTCAGTGATTAATTTCCATAAAGCGGAATAAAGTGCCTCCTTTTTAGTACATCACTGCACTATAAAGACTTTTTCTCCATCAAACACCATCTTTAATACCTTCCCTGCACGTGGACTCCAACACAGAGACCTGCTAGGAGATCTTACGATCCCTGCAATCTGCAGAGGAGGAAGAGGAGCCGGTGTGAGCACCCTGATCCAGCTGACGATTGATGTGTACAGTGCCTATATTATCCTAGGATCTGGTAAGCAGCTATTCACTTACTTGCAGAAAGATAACTGTGAAGTCATTTATTTGCTGTGTGGATCGGTTGAAGCATCAGATTGTTTCAGGGAGGAATACACGCAGGTGGGAAGCTCCTATGGGACTCTATGTTCACCATTTATAGGATTGAATCACTCAGTTGATATCCTATTTTTTAATCAGGACTTTGACACTGGTCTATTTATATTTATTTTGGTTTATTCAGGTTGCGCACTTATTGTTATAATTTTTCCAAGATTGGGAGCCCACCCTGACATTTTCTTCATTGCATAACATTTAAAGAGAGAGGTAACCCACCTGAAGTATGTATGTATATATATATATATATATATATATATATATATATATATATATATATATATATATATATATATATATATATACACACACACACACACACACACACTTAATTATGTTTGGGGGGTTCCAAGAAATTTTCGAACAAAAAAAATAAATACAGATTTTTACCTTGTACGCAACAGGTGTCAGGAAATGTTTAGTCTTTAAAGGTGGAAGTAAACCCTCCTATGGTTTTCAGCCAAGGAAGCCCCCATCTTTGCCTCTGTTTAATCTACAACTGCTATATGCACGTGACAGAAATTAAAGTTCTATGGATGGGTTTACTTCTGCTTTTAGTTGTTAAAGCTGACCTCATTTTCATGCCTTTGATCAAAAGAACTGAGAGATACATTGTTTCTCTTTATCACTCTTTTGCAGCTCTAGTGTCTATCCTAATAAGGGTAGAAATACCACCCCAGAGATCTGCCAAGTCCCCCAATGGAAGCGCTCAGAAAATAATGTCAAAATACAAGTTTTGCCGTTTTGGATTTCCACCAGTATTTTCTGTGCATTTTAGACCATGTAACCACATTGCTCCTCCACATCTTTCTTCTCTAGTATAATGTATTTCCAACAAGAAGAGTTCTGATGTACAAAAGAGGAAGGGGATTTTAAAATGGTGAAAAATGGTACAGCAAAGTAGTCAGGAAATAAAAGGAGAAGGATTATAGAATAGAAGCAAAGCAGGAGTATTCTGCTTTAGTTTCAAGTCCATGTTTAACCATTTAAGGACCAAGCCTATTTGACACTTCTTGTTTAAAAGTTAATCATTTTTTTGCTAGATTACTTAGAACCGCCAAATATTTTTACCAGAGACCCTAGAGAATAAAATGGAGATTGTTACGGTACTTTGTCACATTGTATTTGCGCAGCGGTCTTACAAACACTTTTTTTGGGGGGGTATACACTTTTATTAAAATAAGTAGTTGGCCCAATTTTTCTCTATGTGAAAGATAATGTCACACCGAGTAAATTGATACCCAACATGTCACGCTTTAAAATTGCGCACGCTCATGGAATGGCAACATTGATAATTAAAAATCTCCATAGTAGACGCTTTAAAAATGTTTACAGGTTTACCTGTTTAAAGTTAGAGGAGGTCCAGGGCTAGAATTCTTATGTGGTCAAAAAGGTGCTTAAAAAAAAAAAAAAAGTTTTTGATCACTTATTCCTATTACAATGAATGTAAAAATCCCCTTTGATCGCTCAGTTCTGTGTAGAGCCAGCAGGGGGTTGGGGCTGCATCTACATAGGGAAGTACAATTGTTTTTTTAGAATCCTGCACTAATTTTAGGATGAATAATCAGGAATGTTTATATATACACGCAGTATGTAAAAGAAAAATGGGAAGGGCTTATTGTCTGCCGGACTTACACGCTCACTCATGGATTCCTCAAACTTATGGTTGAAGAGACACTTGTAGACTCTGCCTTCTCCTGCCTGGACCTGCACACAGAATGAAAAGCAGTGAGCACATAAAAAGGCATGGGGAAGATGTTCTGTAGGAAACCTCATGTTATCTACAGATGGGTATAGCAAACTAAAAAGGGTGCACAAGGCAACATCACTTACTGTATCACAAAATCGCTCGCGGTCATCACGGCAGGCAAAGTAGAGGTGTCGGTCTAGGTGGAAGTCATCGGATGACAGCTCGGCCACACGCAAGATTGCCTGTTTGCACTTATCAGAAGATCGCGACTGAGCATCGGTCTCCTCCGCCTCCTTTACCATGGCCTTCTCCAGGCAGGCCACCACTTCACCCTGAGAATGAGGGTCCTGAGTAAAGACAGATAACGTATTACTACAAGGACACAGCTGGGTGGGAAAGCACCACAAAACAATGGACTTGGCGCTATACTGAGACATTGGTGACCCATAATTCCCCATGGTCAGGCTCAAGAGACTGCAAAAAGAATAGGTGTCCTTCCCAGTATCTTAGCAATATTTATTATCCTTTGAATAATAATTAAAAAAAAAAACACATTACGATTTACCACCAAATAAAAGCCCAATATGTCTTGAAAAAGATGCGGTATACTTCACCCAGAGACAAAGTGGTTGCGATGATATGTACAGTTTAACGAACACATGCCAAAGTTGCAAAACTTTAGGCTTGGCTCTGCTTTTACCATGAAGAGTTAACTTTTTTAGGATGGATTCTAAAAGTTTCCTGCTACATTGTCATCTACCAGACACTAACATGGCTGCCCTCACCTTCTCTCCGGGGCGAATGCTGCCGCATTTAAGATTATTGATCTCGGTCTTGCAATCCTCCATGAAGCCGCAGATCAGCCGGTAGTCACTATAGATAATGGCGGTCATCTTGGTTATATATTGGTGGCACTGATACTCTGTGATATTTGCGCGGTGATCCACCAGACAGGAAACTAAATAACCCTTTCCAGGCGTCTCTTCTGCACATTCTCTCAGCTGTGAAGACAAAAAGCATGGTAACACATGTGTCCCATCCAGACCTCAGAACCCCTTCCACCCCATGAAAGGCATTATAAAATGGACACTCACCACTGACAGGGTGGACTTGCAGATCTCTTTCGCCACAGACTCAAACTTTATGTCCTTCGTCAGGTTTAGTTTAAAGTTCCAGAGCAACTGTTAAAAAAAAATAATAATTCAAATTATTAGTGAGCAGGAAATTTGCTGAGAGTTGGGCTTTAAAATAAAATGATGCTTTATTTTAAATGACTGGAGTCCCCCAAACACAATGATGATCCTACTTATATAGCGCAGGGTGCAGGTGAGGGACCAGAACTGGTTTGCGGCTCACCAGTCTTTCAGGATCTTTCACTGCCTTTTAAATGATGGCTTTAAAGTGAAGTTCCACCCTGAAATTTTTTCTTCACCTAAAATATAAAAATGTACTTACCAGAAATAGCTGTTGCTATGCGGAAGTCCGTAATCTGCCTCATCATCCAGGGTGGGTCTTCTTCCTCCGTCCTATACGCGGTGTCTTCTGGTGAATGGGGCGCGCTGCCTTCTGGGAGCTGTGTGTATCCCAGTGAGCAGCCGGCCCATGTGCATGCGCAGTACGAAACAGGCAGTAAAGCCGCACGGCTTCACTGCCTGTTTCCCTTACCGAGGATAGCGGCGCCGGGTGCTCCTAGGATCGGCCTGGGGGGGGGTGACATCGCATGTCCCTTAAAGCGGAAGTTCCATTCTTGGGTGGAACTTCGCTTTAAGCTCTTAGGGGCAATAGCTTCTCTCAAAAACGTGATTTTGTTTTCTGCCTGTAGGAGCATATGCCTGAAAAAAAAAGCCATATTGTGTATGGACACATTGGCCAACATGAAGGGGAGTTTCTAAGCACTTCTTTGACCGCTTCTTTGAGCTGCCGTGTGTACGAGCCCTTAGGCCCCTTTCACACCGGGGAGGGAGGTGCGGTATAAAATAGTATAAAAAAACAGCGGCGCTATACTGTCGGCATTGCTGTGGTATTCGGCCACTAGTGGTGCGGTTTTAACCCCCGCTAGCGGCCGAATAAGTCTTAATACCGATAGCCACGGTGTCTAATGGGAATTGACGGTGGAGTGGTGGTAAACACAAGCTCCTCTCACTGCTCCAAAGATGATGCTAGCAGGACGTTTGGAGCAGTCCAGCCAGCGCATCGCCTCAGTGTGAAAGCACTCGGGCTTTCACACAGACTGCAAGGCATGGCCAGAAAAACAGTGTGAAAGGGGTCTTAGGAGAAAGGTGAATTACACCAGTCAATGGACCTGACTGCTCATTTTCACAGATCCACTGGATAGATTTTCTCCAGGAAAACCAGGTAAGCCCACACACCCTCGTCTCTGCTCTAGAATACAGAGTGATGGGAAAATCATTCCTGGAGATCATTACACAAAGAAACATAATTACCTGGAGTGATTACAACTCAGCAACAAGGGCAATTAAATGCCATGGTGATGAAGACATGGACAGTATGGGAGGGGGGAGGAGGGTTGTCACTGTGCCGACACGCTAATAAGTTCTGTTTGCAGAGGAAATGATTTCGCTCACACCATCACTGCGCAGGACAGCGGAGACACCCAACGAGGCGCAGCTACACCACTTCCATCAAACAGCAATTAACCAGCAATGGCCCGGACGCAGTCACCACTCGCAATGAGATTAGACAGGGAACGCAGGCAGCGTGTAATACAATAGGATAGAATTATCCACGCATCTTTCTCTGAAGCAGACAGGGGTCAGAGCTATCCTGGCCGTGCACAAGGCCATAATACTTAAAGCACGTAAAGCACACATATAAAAGGCTTTTGTTTGTGCAAAGTCGTTTCATTTTATACGGATCATTCACACAAAGGCCCATAAAGTGCATGAGCCGTTTATGCATCTGGAACAGTGCGACGTTGTGTGCAGGCAGCCTGTGTCAGTCAATGGGGACACAGTCTCACCTGCAGTTTGACAGGTGTGCAAGGACTGGTGCGTGGCCCCAAATGGTTTACATTCATGTCCGTGCACCTGTCCAACTCGGATGTGCAGGCGAGTCCTTACAGCCGCTACACCTCTTGACTAACAGGCTGTCTGCATGCAGCTCGAAAAAGATCCGGATGCATAAACGCCTCTTGCATGCTGTATGGGCCTCCGAGATTTGTAGGAAGTGCAGACACATTTGTCTGGACAAACCCCAGGCTACACCAAGAACATTGACTCAACTAAAAAAGGCCTCAACTGGGGCCCCCGACATCACATAAAGGCTGCAAATGTTCAGCGCATGCAATGTTAGAATGGATGGCGAGACTTGCTTATTGCTGTATTGTCTCACTTTAATAATGATGATAGATTGCAGACATTGGGGGTTATTTACAAAAGGCAAATCCACTTTGCACTACAAGTGAAAATTACAGCAATCGCTGTAAATCTGAGGGGAAGATCTGAAATGAGGGGAAGCTCTGGTGAGGTTATCATCCAATCATGGGCAAGCTAAAATGCTGTTTATTTTTCTTGCACGTCCCCCTCGGATCTACAGAACTTCCAAGTGTAATTTGCACTTTTAGTTTTCACTTGTAGCGCAAAGTGGATTTTCCTTTCGTAAATAACCCCCATTGTGAAGGAAATGATGGACAGAATGCAGATATGATACAGTGAGGGAGTGCTGATTTTGTATATTTGCCCGCTGACAAAGAAATAAGTCTATACATTTTACGGTAGGTTTATTTTAACAGTGACAGAACAAAAATATCCAGAAAACACATTTCAAAAAAGTTAAAAACTGATTTGCATTTTAATGAGTGAAATAAGTATTTGACCCCTTCTCAAAGCATGACTTAGTCCTTCTTGGAAGAACCCTCTGTTGGCAATCACAGAGGTCAGACTTTTCTTGTAGTTGGCCACCAGGTTTGTCCCACTCCTCTCTGCAGCTCTCCTCTGAATCATTCAGATGTTCATTAGCAAACTTTAGACGGGCTGTACATGTGCTTTCTTGAGCAGGGGGACCTTGCGGGTGCTGTAGGATTTCAGTCCTTCATGGCATAGTGCGTTACCAATTGTTATCTTGGCGACTATCGTCCCAGCTGTCTTGAGATCATTGACAAGATTCTCCCGTATAGTTCTGGGCAGATTCCTCACCGGTCTCATGATCATTGAAACTCCACAAGGTGAGATCTTGTATGGAGCCCCCAGACCGAGGGAGATTGACAGTTGGTGCAATTTATTCACAAATGGAAAAAACAAACAACTGTTGTCACCCTCTCACCAAGCCGCTTGGCAATGGTCTTGTAGCTTATTCCAGCCTTGTGTAGGTCTGCAATCTATTGTCCCTGACATCCTTGGACAGCTCTTCGTTCTTGGCAGAGAGATTGAAATCTGACCGATTGCTTCTGTGAACATTTTTTTTTTTTACAGGCGACAAGCTGAGATTAAGAGCACTCCCTTTAAGAGAGTGCTCTTAATCTCAGCTTGTTACCTGTGTAGAAGACACCTGGGAGCCCAAAATCTTGCCAATTGATAGGGGATCAAATTCTTATTTCACTCATTAAAATGCAAATCAATTTATAACTTTTTTGAAATGTGTTTTTCGGTCTCTGTCACTATCACTGTTAAAATAAACCTACCATTAAAATTATAGACTGATCATTTCTTTGTCAGTGGGCAAATGTACAAAATCAGCAGCGGATCAAATACTTGGAAATGGACAGAGACTGTAGACATGCTAGAGGAAATGGTCAGAGAAAAGAGACATAACTGGAGGAAATGATGGTCAGAGACTGAGGAACTTACTTGCTGCATGTCCCTAGCCAAATCTGCAGCAACTGGGGGCCTAATACATGAGGCTAATACAGATCCCCCATTTCAAACCCTTCACAAATCTATGCTTTTGCTTCCGCTACAAATTGTTGGGGTACAAGGCCTCAAGAATGGGCACAGGGACCCAAAACCATAGACACGGGAACCAGGTAGCCTATGGCTCTCTTCAAGAAAGGACCGATTGGCTCCCAAATTCTATATTCAGTATCCACTCTACATGTCCTTCCAGTGAATCTCATCTGTCACGTCACACATCGGGTGTATGTACATATATCTTTAACTTATTAAACATTTGCATTGGAGGACAATAAACAGGAGAGAAGTGACAGCAGGTCTGACAAGTATGAAGAATATGAGCATTGTTCGGGAATCCTGGCAGGCCAGGTCAGTGAAAGGTTTGTGTAGTCAGAGTACTTACATGGTTACAGTCTGATGAGATTTCATTGTCCGCCTGAAAAAACAAACATGGAGAAAATCAGCGTTTCAGGGCATACAAGGAGAACGTTCATACCAAAGAGAAATTGGGAAACTACACAAGAATCCAGTGTATACTGGAATGTATGGACGGGGTACTGAGCTGTATGTGTGCTGCACTGTGTATACCGACATGTATGGACTGGGTACTGAGCTGTGTGTGTGCGCTGCACTGTGTATACTGGCATGTATGGGGGGTGTACTGAGCTGTGTATACCGACACGTATGGACGGGGTACTGAGCTGTATGTGTGCTGCACTGAGTATACTGGCATGTATGGACGGGGTACTGAGCTGTATGTGTGCTGCACTGTGTATACCGACATGTATGGACTGGGTACTGAGCTGTGTGTGTGCGCTGCACTGTGTATACTGGCATGTATGGGGGGGTGTACTGAGCTGTGTATACCGACACGTATGGACGGGGTACTGAGCTGTATGTGTGCTGCACTGTGTATACTGACACGTATGGACGGGGTACTGAGCTGTGTGTGTGCTGCACTGTGTATACCAACATGTATGGACAGGGTACTGAGCTGTGTGTGTGCTGCACTGTGTATACCGACACGTATGGACGGGGGACTGAGCTGTGTGTGTGCGGCACCATGTATACCGACATGTATGGACGGGATACTGAGCTGTGTGTGTGCGGCACTATGTATACTGACATGTATGGACGGGGTACTGAGCTGTGTGTGTGCTGCACTGTGTATACTGACACGTATGGACGGGGGACTGAGCTGTGTGTGTGCGGCACTATGTATACTGACATGTATGGACGGGGGACTGAGCTGTGTGTGTGCGGCACTATGTATACCGACATGTATGGACGGGGGACTGAGCTGTGTGTGTGCGGCACTATGTATACCGACATGTATGGACGGGATACTGAGCTGTGTGTGTGCGGCACTATGTATACTGACACGTATGGACGGGGTACTGAGCTGTGTGTGTGCTGCACTGTGTATACTGACATGTATGGACGGCGTACTGAGCTGTGTGTGTGCTGCACTGTGTATACTGAGCTGTGTGTTGCCCTATATTTTCTTACAACAAATAATGCAATTGGCTGACGTTATAGAAATAGTTGTCATTATGGAGTAGGTCGATCGGTTGTTTAAGCCCTACTCATTGCAAGTTCATATCCTTTAGTTTTTTTGCTGATTGGGCACAGTAGAGATTTTGGCTACTACATGACGGTTCTGCCTCAATCATCCCCATGTAGGCTACTTTCACACCAAGGCACTTTACAGGCGCCAGAATGCTAAAAATAGCGCCTGTAAAGTGCCCGTCCTATCAAGCAGCATCTTTGCAGTGCTTTAGGTGTATACACCGCTCCTAAATGGCCCCTGCCCATTGAAATCAATGCGCAGCACCTCCAAAGCACTTTGGGAGCGGCGCTTTGCGAGCGCTTAGCCATTTTAGAGGTGCTTTTCGCCCGCTAGTGTGGTTAAAAAGGCCCAGACGTCGGCCGAAAAGCACCTGTAAAATGACCGTAAAGTGCCCCTAAAACTAGCGATGCTTTACCGCCGAACACCCCTGCGCCACAGTGTGAAAGTGCCTTATATTACCTGATTTTTGACAGGGAACCAGAGAGTGAAAAGTGGTAAACGGCATTCATGCTGCATCTCAAAAACTAGAGCCGATAGGGAAATATCTGCATTTGTAGAATCGGCAGTCAGATATACCCAGGAACAGGTCGTCCAACATTTGAGGCATCAAAATGTGTGCAATAGATCCTTTGTGCTTGTACACACGGGCTCAACAAGGGTTGTAAACTCGCAGTTTTTCACTTTAATGCACTGGATTTGTTTGACAGCAGCTGCCATTGGCTCCCACTGCTTTCAATCAAATCAAGCGACACAGGAGCAGGGCCGCGTCCCACCGTCGGTGTCAATGGACACAGCAGGACCCAGCCCACACGAGTGCCCCCATGAAAAGCGGCTCTCCGTGGGGGCACTTGAGGAGCCAGGAGTGCCACTGAGGGACCCCAGAAGAGGAGGATCTGGGCTGCTCTATGCAAAACCCTTGCAGAGGTGAAACACACACACACACCTTTAAAGTTTTGCTTTCCCTGTCTCCCCCGCAAATACTCAACATCTTCTTACCATGTTTCATTTTCCAAAATATAAAATAAGCCAGCAGAGATGGAAAGAACCCCTCATAGTAATGGGCACAACAGGTGGACAGACCCAGGATCTCAGCACAGGAATGGTGAGAACCCCTCATAATGGGCACAACAGGTGGACAGACCCGGGATCTCAGCACAGGGATGGTGGGAACCCCTCATAGTAATGGGCACAACAGGTGGACAGACCCGGGATCTCAGCACAGGGATGGTGGGAACCCCTCATAGTAATGGGCACAACAGGTGGACAGACCGGGATCTTAGCACAGGGATGGTGGGAAACCTCTCGTAATGGGCACAACAGGTGGACAGACCCAGGAACTCAGCACAGGGATGGTGGGAACCCGTTGTAATGGGCACAACAGGTGGACAGACCCAGGATCTCAGCACAGGGATGGTGGGAACCCGTTGTAATGGGCACAACAGGTGGACAGACCCAGGATCTCAGCACAGGGATGGTGGGAAACCCCTCGTAATGGGCACAACAGGTGGACAGACCCAGGAACTCAGCACAGGGATGGTGGGAACCCGTTGTAATGGGCACAGCAGGTGGACAGACCCGGGATCTCAGCACAGGGATGGTGGGAAACCCCTCGTAATGGGCACAACAGGTGGACAGACCCAGGATCTCAGCACAGGGATGGTGGGAAACCCCTCGTAATGGGCACAACAGGTGGACAGACCCAGGATCTCAGCACAGGGATGGTGGGAACCCGTTGTAATGGGCACAACAGGTGGACAGACCCAGGATCTCAGCACAGGGATGGTGGGAAACCCCTCGTAATGGGCACAACAGGTGGACAGACCCAGGAACTCAGCACAGGGATGGTGGGAACCCGTTGTAATGGACACAGCAGGTGGACAGACCCAGGATCTCAACACAGGGATGGTGGGAACCCCTCGTAATGGGAATGGCAAGTGTACAGAGCCAGGAACTCAGCACAGGGATGGTGGGAACCCCTCGTAATGGGAATGGCAAGTGTACAGAGCCAGGAACTCAGCACAGGGATCTCACCAACTAAATTCCAGAAAGACAGTCGGGAGATCTGACTCTCCATCTTCCAATCACTTTTGGGTACACGGACCCTTCATAACACAGCTGTATACATTAGGACAGTGACCATGTAAAGCTGGGTACAGTTGCTCGGGGAAAGGAGCGGAATGTCTTGCAGTCACGGCTCACATATCTCTTCCAGCTTCAGAAGTTATTACTGACAAACAAACAGTCACAGCTATTTCTAGGCTGCAGCCCAATTTCAGACTCTAAAAATAACCTGCAAATGCCGCAAGCTTTTCCAGGGACCTCGTATAGCGCAGTCCCAGGGGAGATCGCCGGATGTGACAAGGTCAGGAAGCACCTGGGCCCAGCGGAGGGGCCTGACTGAGGATCAAAGACTAGATATACTGTGTATCACTAGGGACCCCAACAGAAGCAAAATGTATCTAAAATACACTTCTGCTGAGAAGGGATAGAAATATATTGCATACATATTTATATTTTAATATGGGGGTGTTAAGCAGTCCAAGGCTGGATGTCCTCAAAAACGTACCTGTGCTCATATACCCATGTTGTAGATATAAAAGATAAAAAGCCGGTGATCTTATGTCACCATTCTAGCAATGCACAGCGAGTGGAGTTTATGAATCATGTGATTCCTTACAGCAGCAGCACAGACAATGACTGCGGACAAATGATGTGTGTGGGCGGCGAGGGAGAGAACGGGAAGTGCTGTTATTTCACTGATAGAGATTCACTGAGATCTGCTGACCATGTGTCTGGGAACAAGGCACTGCTCACCTCTCACCAAGCTGGGGATGTAGCCACAGGTATGGAAGGGCAAGCACGTCATCCAACATGGCGGCTCCGGTCCCCATACACCGAGCAAAGAGTACAGTTCAGGAGCTCTGGTCCTATGCACACCGAGCCAAGGCCTAGGCATCCTGGTCCTAAGACAAGCAGAGCCCAGAGTCAGCTCCGGGCGCTCCAGTCCCGATATACACAGCCCAGAGTCAGCGCCGGGCGCTCCAGTCCCGATATACACAGAGCCCAGAGTCAGCTCCGGGCGCTCCAGTGCCGATATACACAGAGCCCAGAGTCAGCTCCGGGCGATCCAGAGCCCAGAGTCAGCCGGGCGATCCAGTCCCGATATACACAGAGCCCAGAGTCAGCTCCTCCGGGCGATCCAGTCCCGCGAGCCCAGAGTCAGCTCCGGGCGAGTCCCGATATACACAGAGCCCAGAGTCAGATCCAGTCCCGATATACAGAGCCCAGAGTCAGCTCCGGGCGCTCCAGTCATATACACAGAGCCTCCGGGCGATCCAGTCCCGATATACACAGAGCCCAGAGTCAGCTCCGGGCGATCCAGTCCCGATATACACAGAGCCCAGAGTCAGCTCCGGGCGATCCAGTCCCGATATACACAGAGCCCAGAGTCAGCTCCGGGCGCTCCAGTCGATCCAGAGCCCAGAGTCAGCTCCGGGCGATCCAGTCCCGATATACACAGAGCCCAGAGTCAGCTCCGGGCGCTCCAGTCCCGATATACACAGAGCCCAGAGTCAGCTCCGGGCGCTCCAGTCCCGATATACACAGAGCCCAGAGTCAGCTCCGGGCGCTCCAGTCCCGATATACACAGAGCCCAGAGTCAGCTCCGGGCGCTCCAGTCCCGATATACACAGAGCCCAGAGTCAGCTCCGGGCGCTCCAGTCCCGATATACACAGAGCCCAGAGTCAGCTCCGGGCGCTCCAGTCCCGATATACACAGAGCCCAGAGTCAGCTCCGGGCGATCCAGTCCCGATATACACAGAGCCCAGAGTCAGCTCCGGGCGCTCCAGTCCCGATATACACAGAGCCCAGAGTCAGCTCCGGGCGCTCCAGTCCCGATATACACAGAGCCCAGAGTCAGCTCCGGGCGCTCCAGTCCCGATATACACAGAGCCCAGAGTCAGCTCCGGGCGCTCCAGTCCCGATATACACAGAGCCCAGAGTCAGCTCCGGGCGCTCCAGTCCCGATATACACAGAGCCCAGAGTCAGCTCCGGGCGCTCCAGTCCCGATATACACAGAGCCCAGAGTCAGCTCCGGGCGCTCCAGTCCCGATATACACAGAGCCCAGAGTCAGCTCCGGGCGCTCCAGTCCCGATATACACAGAGCCCAGAGTCAGCTCCGGGCGCTCCAGTCCCGATATACAGAGCCCAGAGTCAGCTCCGGGCGCTCCAGAGCAAATATACACAGAGCCCAGAGTCAGCGCCGGGCACTCCAGAGCCAATATACACAGAGCCCAGAGTCAGGTCCAGGCCCGATATACACAGAGCCCAGAGTCAGGTCCAGGCGCTCCAGTCCCGATATACACAGAGCCCAAAGTCAGGTCCGGGCGCTCCAGAGCAAATATACACAGAGCCCAGAGTCAGCGCCGGGCACTCCAGAGCAAATATACACAGAGCCCAGAGTCAGCGCCGGGCACTCCAGAGCCAATATACACAGAGCCCAGAGTCAGGTCTGGGCAATCCAGTCCTGATATACACAAAGCCCAGAGTGAGGCCCGAGCAATCCAGTCCCGATATACACAGAGCCCAGAATCAGGTCCAGGGAGTCCAGTCCCGATATACACAGAGCCCAGAGTCAGCTCCGGGCAATCCAGTCCCGATATACACAGAGCCCAGAGTCAGCTCCGGGCGCTCCAGTCCCGATATACACAGAGCCCAGAGTCAGCGCCAGGCGCTCCAGTCCCGATATACACAGAGCCCAGAGTCAGCGCCAGGCGCTCCAGTCCCGATATACACAGAGCCCAGAGTCAGCGCCAGGCGCTCCAGTCCCGATATACACAGAGCCCAGAGTCAGCGCCAGGCGCTCCAGTCCCGATATACACAGAGCCCAGAGTCAGCGCCAGGCGCTCCAGTCCCGATATACACAGAGCCCAGAGTCAGCGCCAGGCGCTCCAGTCCCGATATACACAGAGCCCAGAGTCAGCGCCAGGCGCTCCAGTCCCGATATACACAGAGCCCAGAGTCAGCGCCAGGCGCTCCAGTCCCGATATACACAGAGCCCAGAGTCAGCGCCAGGCGCTCCAGTCCCGATATACACAGAGCCCAGAGTCAGCGGCAGGCGCTCCAGTCCCGATATACACAGAGCCCAGAGTCAGCGCCAGGCGCTCCAGTCCCGATATACACAGAGCCCAGAGTCAGCGCCAGGCGCTCCAGTCCCGATATACACAGAGCCCAGAGTCAGCGCCAGGCGCTCCAGTCCCGATATACACAGAGCCCAGAGTCAGCGCCAGGCGCTCCAGTCCCGATATACACAGAGCCCAGAGTCAGCGCCAGGCGCTCCAGTCCCGATATACACAGAGCCCAGAGTCAGCGCCAGGCGCTCCAGTCCCGATATACACAGAGCCCAGAGTCAGCGCCAGGCGCTCCAGTCCCGATATACACAGAGCCCAGAGTCAGCGCCAGGCGCTCCAGTCCCGATATACACAGAGCCCAGAGTCAGCGCCAGGCGCTCCAGTCCCGATATACACAGAGCCCAGAGTCAGCGTCAGGCACTCCAGTCCCGATATACACAGAGCCCAGAGTCAGCGCCAGGCGCTCCAGTCCCGATATACACAGAGCCCAGAGTCAGCGCCGGGCACTCCAGAGCCAATATACACAAAGCCCAGAGTCAGCTCCGGGCGCTCCAGTCCCGATATACACAGAGCCCAGAGTCAGCTCCGGGCGATCCAGTCCCGATATACACAGAGCCCAGAGTCAGCTCCGGGCGATCCAGTCCCGATATACACAGAGCCAGCTCCGGGCGATCCAGTCCCGATATACACAGAGCCCAGAGTCAGCTCCGGGCGCTCCAGTCCCGATATACACAGAGCCCAGAGTCAGCTCCGGGCGCTCCAGTCCCGATATACACAGAGCCCAGAGTCAGCTCCAGGCGCTCCAGTCCCGATATACACAGAGCCCAGAGTCAGCTCCGGGCGCTCCAGTCCCGATATACACAGAGCCCAGAGTCAGCTCCGGGCGCTCCAGTCCCGATATACACAGAGCCCAGAGTCAGCGCCAGGCGCTCCAGTCCCGATATACACAGAGCCCAGAGTCAGCGCCAGGCGCTCCAGTCCCGATATACACAGAGCCCAGAGTCAGCGCCAGGCGCTCCAGTCCCGATATACACAGAGCCCAGAGTCAGCGCCAGGCGCTCCAGTCCCGATATACACAGAGCCCAGAGTCAGCGCCAGGCGCTCCAGTCCCGATATACACAGAGCCCAGAGTCAGCGCCAGGCGCTCCAGTCCCGATATACACAGAGCCCAGAGTCAGCGCCAGGCGCTCCAGTCCCGATATACACAGAGCCCAGAGTCAGCGTCAGGCGCTCCAGTCCCGATATACACAGAGCCCAGAGTCAGCGCCAGGCGCTCCAGTCCCGATATACACAGAGCCCAGAGTCAGCGCCGGGCACTCCAGAGCCAATATACACAAAGCCCAGAGTCAGCTCCGGGCGCTCCAGTCCCGATATACACAGAGCCCAGAGTCAGCTCCGGGCGATCCAGTCCCGATATACACAGAGCCCAGAGTCAGCTCCGGGCGATCCAGTCCCGATATACACAGAGCCAGCTCCGGGCGATCCAGTCCCGATATACACAGAGCCCAGAGTCAGCTCCGGGCGCTCCAGTCCCGATATACACAGAGCCCAGAGTCAGCTCCGGGCGCTCCAGTCCCGATATACACAGAGCCCAGAGTCAGCTCCAGGCGCTCCAGTCCCGATATACACAGAGCCCAGAGTCAGCTCCGGGCGCTCCAGTCCCGATATACACAGAGCCCAGAGTCAGCGCCGGGCACTCCAGAGCCAATATACACAAAGCCCAGAGTCAGGTCTGGGCAATCCAGTCCTGATATACACAGAGCCCAGAGTCAGCGGCAGGCGCTCCAGTCCCGATATACACAGAGCCCAGAGTCAGCGGCAGGCGCTCCAGTCCCGATATACACAGAGCCCAGAGTCAGCGGCAGGCGCTCCAGTCCCGATATACACAGAGCCCAGAGTCAGCGCCAGGCGCTCCAGTCCCGATATACACAGAGCCCAGAGTCAGCGCCAGGCGCTCCAGTCCCGATATACACAGAGCCCAGAGTCAGCGCCAGGCGCTCCAGTCCCGATATACACAGAGCCCAGAGTCAGCGCCAGGCGCTCCAGTCCCGATATACACAGAGCCCAGAGTCAGCGCCAGGCGCTCCAGTCCCGATATACACAGAGCCCAGAGTCAGCGCCAGGCGCTCCAGTCCCGATATACACAGAGCCCAGAGTCAGCGCCAGGCGCTCCAGTCCCGATATACACAGAGCCCAGAGTCAGCGCCAGGCGCTCCAGTCCCGATATACACAGAGCCCAGAGTCAGCGCCAGGCGCTCCAGTCCCGATATACACAGAGCCCAGAGTCAGCGCCAGGCGCTCCAGTCCCGATATACACAGAGCCCAGAGTCAGCGTCAGGCGCTCCAGTCCCGATATACACAGAGCCCAGAGTCAGCGCCAGGCGCTCCAGTCCCGATATACACAGAGCCCAGAGTCAGCGCCGGGCACTCCAGAGCCAATATACACAAAGCCCAGAGTCAGCTCCGGGCGCTCCAGTCCCGATATACACAGAGCCCAGAGTCAGCTCCGGGCGATCCAGTCCCGATATACACAGAGCCCAGAGTCAGCTCCGGGCGATCCAGTCCCGATATACACAGAGCCAGAGTCAGCTCCGGGCGATCCAGTCCCGATATACACAGAGCCCAGAGTCAGCTCCGGGCGCTCCAGTCCCGATATACACAGAGCCCAGAGTCAGCTCCGGGCGCTCCAGTCCCGATATACACAGAGCCCAGAGTCAGCTCCAGGCGCTCCAGTCCCGATATACACAGAGCCCAGAGTCAGCTCCGGGCGCTCCAGTCCCGATATACACAGAGCCCAGAGTCAGCGCCAGGCGCTCCAGTCCCGATATACACAGAGCCCAGAGTCAGCGCCAGGCGCTCCAGTCCCGATATACACAGAGCCCAGAGTCAGCGCCAGGCGCTCCAGTCCCGATATACACAGAGCCCAGAGTCAGCGCCAGGCGCTCCAGTCCCGATATACACAGAGCCCAGAGTCAGCGCCAGGCGCTCCAGTCCCGATATACACAGAGCCCAGAGTCAGCGCCAGGCGCTCCAGTCCCGATATACACAGAGCCCAGAGTCAGCGCCAGGCGCTCCAGTCCCGATATACACAGAGCCCAGAGTCAGCGTCAGGCGCTCCAGTCCCGATATACACAGAGCCCAGAGTCAGCGCCAGGCGCTCCAGTCCCGATATACACAGAGCCCAGAGTCAGCGCCGGGCACTCCAGAGCCAATATACACAAAGCCCAGAGTCAGCTCCGGGCGCTCCAGTCCCGATATACACAGAGCCCAGAGTCAGCTCCGGGCGATCCAGTCCCGATATACACAGAGCCCAGAGTCAGCTCCGGGCGATCCAGTCCCGATATACACAGAGCCAGCTCCGGGCGATCCAGTCCCGATATACACAGAGCCCAGAGTCAGCTCCGGGCGCTCCAGTCCCGATATACACAGAGCCCAGAGTCAGCTCCGGGCGCTCCAGTCCCGATATACACAGAGCCCAGAGTCAGCTCCAGGCGCTCCAGTCCCGATATACACAGAGCCCAGAGTCAGCTCCGGGCGCTCCAGTCCCGATATACACAGAGCCCAGAGTCAGCGCCGGGCACTCCAGAGCCAATATACACAAAGCCCAGAGTCAGGTCTGGGCAATCCAGTCCTGATATACACAGAGCCCAGAGTCAGGTCCAGGGAGTCCAGTCCCGATATACACAGAGCCCAGAGTCAGGTCCAGGGAGTCCAGTCCCGATATTCACAGAGCCCAGAGTCAGCGCCGGGTGTTCTGGTCCCCATACACAGTAAGGTCTCATTCATGTACTGTTCATTCGTAGGGTTTGAGAAGCACACAATTCAACCACCATTTACAAATCCTCTAGTCACTTTCCTAAACCCTTAACAGCTTTCTTTGTATATTGTGTATTTGTAAAATGTATTTCTCAATAGCAACAAAACTGTATAAATCTACTTTGCAAGCACCAAAATGTCTTTAAGAACCCAGATATTACCTTGTAAAAGTGGAAATGACATCACTGGGCTATACATGTAGAGAGCAGAGCTGCGAAATGGATCCAGCAGCCCCCCACCACTGCAAGCTGACTGCAGGAAATGACCCAGGGGGGTGGAGACAAGACCCAGGGGGGTGGAGACAAGACCCAGGGGGGTGGAGACAAGACCCAGGGGGGTGGAGACAAGACCCAGGGGGGTGGAGACAAGACCCAGGGGGGTGGAGACAAGACCCAGGGGGGTGGAGACAAGACCCAGGGGGGTGGAGACAAGACCCAGGGGGGTGGAGACAAGACCAGGGGGGTGGACAAGACCAGACCCAGGGTCTTTATTACAGGAAGTCTCACACTGGATTACTGCACAGATCTGCAAGATAACTAGGACTATGGAATTTATAGAATAACTGTGATTGCCCCCCCCCCCTCCATTCTGTATACATTTCATGTGACTAAAGCCTTCTATTCACACTACACCATAAAAGTTGAGCTTTGCCCCAACTGGGTGAATAATCAGCCAGAAAGTTTTGTGGTCATTATATCATTAACAGAGGCAGCATACAACAAAACACACACACACACACACAGTCTTCACATCCGCCTTGTGTACACACTACACAGCAATAAAACTATTGGAGGGTGTGGCCCAGTCTAAGCCGACAATCTTACCCAGCCAGACTATGTACAAATCTACAGGAAAGGAGTACAATGGAGATCGCTTGTGGCAATCAAGACGCTCCATCCCAATCTCTGCTCACACAGCCAATCACATTGCTCAGTCTCATTCTCTCCAGTCTGCACACATAGCAGGGTGGATATAAATCAATGATTTTTTTTAAAGAATCAAATAAAAAAAATTAAAATAAAAAAATCGATTAAAAATAAACAACATCTAAAAGATAGTTTTCTTTTTAAGATATGTTAATATCAGTATACAATTATTGTATGTACACACGGCCATAACGTGCACGGCTTCTTTCAAACTAATGGAAGGAAGAAGAAGAAAAAAAAAGGGGAGGTACAGAGCTCACGGAGGACATTACAAGGAGGCAGAAAAGGTCATGAAAAATAGATTATAGGGCCATTGAGTAGTGGAAATGTTGGAGAATAAGGACATTGTTTTGTGTCACTAAGAAAATTAAGACTGCCATAGAAGTCCCCTCTCCTGAAAATACCAGCTTCCTGGCTAACGGCTTCAACACAGACACAGAATTGCAATGCTGCCCCGACACCCGTTTGCAGCATGCTTGTTCCGGGTCAATGCCCATGTCCAATTATGCCAGGCCATTGGAATTTTTGGCCATGGCAGTCCTGTACTCATGACAGGTCTATGGATTTAGCATGCAGTAGTGTGATGAGGCCCTCACTTCCCATCTCTTTGTTGGGTCAGACCTCCTCCCAGATAAGGAGAGTCATACAGAAGGTCTCAGGAACATTATCCGATATTTATAGTGCCGGAGAATGAGAAGATTCCGGGGAGGTGGTTTCCCTGGATACATAGAGAGGGAAACGCAATTCATTAAAAGGAAAAAAACTTCTCATTGTTTCTTAGAGCCTTCGCATTGTCAGTGGGATTTCATGGCGACACATCCGAGCGTTCTGCATACAGAAACCTCCAAATGACCAGAAATAGAGTCCAGACAGTCCGAGGATAAAAGAACCACGCACAAAAAAGGGATCCCTACAAGGATGTCTGATCCAAAGACTCTCCCGCCCATACAAAAAATGGTGACCGCTCTCTGCCGCCCATACAAAAAAAAATGGAGACCGCTCTCTGCCGCCCATACAAAAATAAAATGGAGACCGCTCTCTCCCACCCATACAAAAAGAAAATGGAGACCGCTCCCACCCATACAAAAAAAAAAATGGAGACCGCTCTCTCCCACCCATACAAAAAAAAATAGAGACCGCTCTCTCCCACCCATACAAAAAAAATGGAGACCGCTCTCTCCCACCCATACAAAAAAAATGGAGACCGCTCTCTCCCACCCATACAAAAAAAATGGAGACCGCTCTCTCCCACCCATACAAAAAAAAAATGGAGACCGCTCTCTCCCACCCATACAAAAAAAATGGAGACCGCTCTCTCCCACCCATACAAAAAAAATGGAGACCGCTCTCTCCCACCCATACAAAAATGGTGACCGATCTCCGCTCTCTCCCGCCCATACAAAAATGGCGACTGCTCTCCCATCTGATCACCCCCCTCCTACAAAGATGGTGGCCACTCATCTCCCACTGCCAGAGGACTCTTCAGACTGACACCTCCAGGAGACGCTTCCAATTCCTGGTTCTGCAGACGCTCACTGTGCTGATCTCTCTACAATACAGAGGCGATCAGTAACAGGAGGAGAGGTCAGTATTCGTGATCTTTATGTAGGAGAATGTATATTATATTAGTGAGGGAAGAGATTTATATCTGCTCTGTCAGCATTCCTTATGAGACCACAAATATCATGACAGCACTCGCATCATTCAGCACCTGGAGAGCTCCAGGACCACCCAAGGAACTGATCTCATCTCTGCAACACATCTGAACACGACTTCACTCCCGACAATACAAAGATTTCATTCCCCAATCACACACTACGGTATATGAGCTCCGACTCCGGCCCTCCCTTCAGTCTTGTACAGACCCCCCTTTACTCCAATTTCACTGAGATTCTCACAATGTGCATTAAAAGCTCCAGCAAGTCAGACAGATCCGCCTTTTTTCCTGCCTGGAGCACATCCAGTATCATCTAGTTCTTTCCTCCCCAGCCTGACTGGCTCTGAACTTTCAGTTTCATTCATTGGATTACAATTTTTTCAAGCGCAAAGGCTCAGCATCACATGTGGGAGTTACCTAGGGTGGTCTGCATGCAAACACAACATGCCTAGGAATGCCCACTCCTCCAGACACTTTCCCACCAAAGCATTTCGATATTTGCATATACCAGCCCACTGCTTGCATCAGGACCAAGGAGTACTGAGGCAAGGTTCCCGTTATAGGAACCCATTTACAACACCCTGCCGGCTCCTCCTACCAGCCATGATTTGCCTGCATTGCATAGAGAAGCAAAAAGACCCAGCGAGGACAACTGGGTCCAAAACAAGGGGTGTAATGAAAATGGAAACGTTTTATGTAATTAGCATGTTTGGGTGGGGACAAAAGAGGCAAAATATAAGCAGATTAACCGCATAACTTACAAATATGTCAGGAAGGGGGCTCTGCTGTGCAGGATCACCTACCTAGTACGTGATCCTGCACTTCCGGGTCTGGGGCGTGCCCACTTGGCCCACTTTTGCTGCAATTATACACAGCAGGAGCTGATTTGCAGGTACCGCTGACTCGATGCCCGGCCGCACCTGCAGATCTTTAGGCAGTAAGCCAGAGCGGTGATTTTCCTATATAAAGCAAAATCGTAGTTTTGTCAGTAGGGAAGGCATGGATCCCGAGTTCCTGCAAAACAGGGGCAAGAATCCATGCCTATACCCAATAAGAGCACCTCCCTCACAGTACACAAGCACTGGCTAGGCACAAAATTAACCCTTTGATCAGCCCCGATGTTAACCCCTTCCCAACCAGTGTCATTAGTACAGTGACAGTGCATATTTTTATCACTGATCACTGTGTCATTAGCCCTCGAAAACTGTCAAAAGTTTGTTAGTGTCCCAGTTGTCCGCTGCAAAATTGCAGTCCCACTATAAGTTGCTGATTGCCATTACTATTAAAATAAATACAAATTCCATAAAAAAATATCCCATAGTTAGTAGACATGTAACTTTTGCACTAATCAACATACGCTTCTTGGGATTTTTTTTTTATACCAAAGACATGTAGCAGAATACATATTGGCCTAAATTAATGAAGAAATTCGATTTTTATTGGATGTGTTTTATAGCCAAAAGTAAAAAATATATTTACAAAAACTGCAGAGGTGATCAAATACCACCAAAAAAATAAAAATCTATTTGTGGGGGAAAAAAATGAAATTCTATTTGGGTACAGTGTCGCAAGACTGTGCAATTATCAGCTAAAGTAATGCAGTGCGTATCGCAAAAATGGCCTGGTCATGAAGGGGGGGGGGGGGGGGGGGGGTAAACGTCGGCTTTGGATAGGGTATGGATTCATTAGCCGTTGGGAGTGCACACGTGTCCCTATTGGAAGATTATTCCTTTGATAATGGCATCTCTGGAATTCTGGCTTTACCTTCATTTTCTGTCCAGATGAAATGACGCCCAGAAGAGAACCTCAGCGAAAACCAGACAGCGTTTAACACTTCCTGGCTCTATCCAAAACTATAAAACATTCGGTCTCGTGGCACGCCGACTATTCCTTCATTCAGTGAGCCGATACACCAACGCAGAGGGACATGTTGGAGCAGATCCCAATGTCTCAGCACAGCTGGGAATTGCACACAGTCAGATCCTACGCCTCAGTATCGCCCCTTTCATACCGACTACAACACAATCTGCCAGGCATGCAGTCAGGATTTCCCCAAGCAAGCAGAGATAACGACTCTCCTAACAGCTGTTAGACATTTGGGACCGGGGAACATTGCCTGCAAGTTCTGCAATTTTTATTCCAAGACAACAAAGCAGGCAATAAACTCCTGACCCCGATCCGATATTACATGGTAATAAGTGTGTGGATATATTTAGAATGGGAAAGGTCAAGATAAAACCATATAGAAAACAGAAGTCTGTAGTGAGGATGGAGGCGCAGAGACCAGAACAGGTCAGCAATAGAGGCAGACAATCCCAGAACCGACCTGCGAGCCAATTGTACCAAAACACACCCGACCCCACTCACCGAGTGGCACCAGGTGCATTAACCGGGATTAAATTAAAATCGCCAGGACTGCAGTGATCTGTAAATACAATTTGTGTATAATGTACATCTATATATCCCCTCCCCCTCCCCCCCCCAACCCAAAACATGGCAGAAGAGGACAAGGGTCAGGGAGAAAACTGTCAGGGAGGGGGATGAGCGACACAAAGAAC
This sequence comes from Rana kukunoris, assembly GCA_029574335.1. Taxonomy (NCBI): domain Eukaryota; kingdom Metazoa; phylum Chordata; class Amphibia; order Anura; family Ranidae; genus Rana; species Rana kukunoris. The sequence continues at coordinate 344,184,507 of CM056050.1, forward strand.
CAGGGTAAGCGACAGCACAGAAAAAGGAACGGGGCGAGGGAGAGAAGGGGGGGGCGAGCGACAGCACAGAACAAGGACCGGGGGCCAGGGCGAGCGACAGCACAGAACAAGGACCGGGGGCCAGGGCGAGCGACAGCACAGAACAAGGACCGGGGCCAGGGCGAGCGACAGCACAGAACAAGGACCGGGGCCAGGGCGAGCCACAGCACAGAACAAGGACCGGGGCCAGGGCGAGCCACAGCACAGAACAAGGACCGGGGCCAGGGCGAGCCACAGCACAGAACAAGGACCGGGGCCAGCACAGGCGAGCGAGCACAGCACAGAACAAGGACCGGGGCCAGGGCGAGCCACAGCACAGAACAAGGACCGGGGCCAGGGCGAGCGAGCACAGCACAGAACAAGGACCGGGGCCAGGGCGAGCGACAGCACAGAACAAGGACCGGGGGCCAGGGCGAGCGACAGCACAGAACAAGGACCGGGGCCAGGGCGAGCGACAGCACAGAACAAGGACCGGGGCCAGGGCGAGCGACAGCACAGAACAAGGACCGGGGCCAGGGCGAGCGACAGCACAGAACAAGGACCGGGGCCAGGGCGAGCGACAGCACAGAACAAGGACCGGGGCCAGGGCGAGCGACAGCACAGAACAAGGACCGGGGCCAGGGCGAGCGACAGCACAGAACAAGGACCGGGGCCAGGGCGAGCGACAGCACAGAACAAGGACCGGGGCCAGGGCGAGCGACAGCACAGAACAAGGACCGGGGCCAGGGCGAGCGACAGCACAGAACAAGGACCGGGGCCAGGGCGAGCGACAGCACAGAACAAGGACCGGGGCCAGGGCGAGCGACAGCACAGAACAAGGACCGGGGCCAGGGCGAGCGACAGCACAGAACAAGGACCGGGGCCAGGGCGAGCGACAGCACAGAACAAGGACCGGGGCCAGGGCGAGCGACAGCACAGAACAAGGACCGGGGCCAGGGCGAGCGACAGCACAGAACAAGGACCGGGGCCAGGGCGAGCGACAGCACAGAACAAGGACCGGGGCCAGGGCGAGCGACAGCACAGAACAAGGACCGGGGCCAGGGCGAGCGACAGCACAGAACAAGGACCGGGGCCAGGGCGAGCGACAGCACAGAACAAGGACCGGGGCCAGGGCGAGCGACAGCACAGAACAAGGACCGGGGCCAGGGCGAGCGACAGCACAGAACAAGGACCGGGGCCAGGGCGAGCGACAGCACAGAACAAGGACCGACGAGCGACAGCACAGAACAAGGACCGGGGCCGGGGAGAGCGACAGCACAGGAACAAGGACCGGGGCCGGGGAGAGCGACAGCACAGGACAAGGACCGGGGCCGGGGAGAGCGACAGCACAGGACAAGGACCGGGGCCGGGGAGAGCGACAGCACAGGACAAGGACCGGGGCCGGGGAGAGCGACAGCACAGGACAAGGACCGGGGCCGGGGAGAGCGACAGCACAGGACAAGGACCGGGGCCGGGGCGAGCGACAGCACAGAACAAGGACCGGGGCCAGGGCGAGCGACAGCACAGAACAAGGACCGGGGCGAGCGACAGCACAGAACAAGGGCCGGGGCGAGCGACAGCACAGAACAAGGGCCGGGGCGAGCGACAGCACAGAACAAGGGCCGGGGCGAGCGACAGCACAGAACAAGGGCCGGGGCGAGCGACAGCACAGAACAAGGGCCGGGGCGAGCGACAGCACAGAACAAGGGCCGGGGCGAGCGACAGCACAGAACAAGGGCCGGGGCGAGCGACAGCACAGAACAAGGGCCGGGGCGAGCGACAGCACAGAACAAGGGCCGGGGAGAGCGACAGCACAGAACAAGGGCCGGGGAGAGCGACAGAACAAGGGCCGGGGAGAGCGACAGAACAAGGGCCGGGGAGAGCGACAGAACAAGGGCCGGGGAGAGCGACAGAACAAGGGCCGGGGAGAGCGACAGACACAAGGGCCGGGGGAGAGCGGGGAGAGCGACAGAACAAGGGCCGGGGAGAGCGACAGCACAGAACAAGGGCCGGGGAGAGCGACAGCACAGAACAAGGGCCGGGGAGAGCGACAGCACAGAACAAGGGCCGGGGAGAGCGACAGCACAGAACAAGGGCCGGGGAGAGCGACAGCACAGAACAAGGGCCGGGGAGAGCGACAGCACAGAACAAGGGCCGGGGAGAGCGACAGCACAGAACAAGGGCCGGGGAGAGCGACAGCACAGAACAAGGGCCGGGGAGAGCGACAGCACAGAACAAGGGCCGGGGAGAGCGACAGCACAGAACAAGGGCCGGGGAGAGCGACAGCACAGAACAAGGGCCGGGGAGAGCGACAGCACAGAACAAGGGCCGGGGAGAGCGACAGCACAGAACAAGGGCCGGGGAGAGCGACAGCACAGAACAAGGGCCGGGGAGAGCGACAGCACAGAACAAGGGCCGGGGAGAGCGACAGCACAGAACAAGGGCCGGGGAGAGCGACAGCACAGAACAAGGGCCGGGGAGAGCGACAGCACAGAACAAGGGCCGGGGAGAGCGACAGCACAGAACAAGGGCCGGGGAGAGCGACAGCACAGAACAAGGGCCGGGGAGAGCGACAGCACAGGAGAGCGACAGCACAGAACAAGGACCGGGGCCGGGGAGAGCGACAGCACAGAACAAGGACCGGGGCCGGGGAGAGCGACAGCACAGAACAAGGACCGGGGCCGGGGAGAGCGACAGCACAGAACAAGGACCGGGGCCGGGGAGAGCGACAGCACAGAACAAGGACCGGGGCCGGGGAGAGCGACAGCACAGAACAAGGACCGGGGCCGGGGAGAGCGACAGCACAGAACAAGGACCGGGGCCGGGCCGGGGAGCACAGCACAGCAAGGACCGGGGGAGAGAGAAGGGGGGGCGAGCGACAGCACAGAACAAGGACCGGTGTGAGGGAGAGAAGGGGGTGAGCGACACCACAGAACAAGGACAGGGGTGAGTGAGAAGGGGGGGGCAAGCGACAGCACAGAACAAGGACCGGGATGAGGGAGAGAAGTGTAGGTGACATGCACAGGAAATTTTACTATAACAGATTTTTCCTATTTAAAAAAAAAATCGATGTTTGGAAGTCGCCAAGATAAATTCTGTGACCAGTTCAACAAGAAGCAACGTCTATAAAAACAAGCACAAGTACCAACGTGGGAAGACGGATGTGGCTCTGGACCAGCTGAAGGGCAGAGACTTTCATGTGATGGAAGAGGTACTCAGGGATTGGACTCTCTAGCAGAAAGGTTATGAACATCACACACTCTGTATTTGTAAGTCAAACTGTCTGCACTCTCCTCGGGATGTCAGGCAACAAATGGCAGCTGTGTACAGGCGACACACAAACCGCAGAAGCAATGCACATCGAGAATCCATGTCATGAAAGTACAACACACACCAGCCAAGAACACAGCGCTACGGAAACAACAACTACTGTTGGGAATTCCTTCTGAAAGCCAACCGGGACGCACCCCAGGCCGCCTCCGGCCAACCGGGACGCACCCCAGGCCGCCTCCGGCCAACCGGGACGCACCCCAGGCCGCCTCCGGCCAACCGGGACGCACCCCAGGCCGCCTCCGGCCAACCGGGACGCACCCCAGGCCGCCTCCGGCCAACCGGGACGCACCCCAGGCCGCCTCCGGCCAACCGGGACGCACCCCAGGCCGCCTCCGGCCAACCGGGACGCACCCCAGGCCGCCTCCGGCCAACCGGGACGCACCCCAGGCCGCCTCCGGCCAACCGGGACGCACCCCAGGCCGCCTCCGGCCAACCGGGACGCACCCCAGGCCGCCTCCGGCCAACCGGGACGCACCCCAGGCCGCCTCCGGCCAACCGGGACGCACCCCAGGCCGCCTCCGGCCAACCGGGACGCACCCCAGGCCGCCTCCGGCCAACCGGGACGCACCCCAGGCCGCCTCCGGCCAACCGGGACGCACCCCAGGCCGCCTCCGGCCAACCGGGACGCACCCCAGGCCGCCTCCGGCCAACCGGGACGCACCCCAGGCCGCCTCCGGCCAACCGGGACGCACCCCAGGCCGCCTCCGGCCAACCGGGACGCACCCCAGGCCGCCTCCGGCCAACCGGGACGCTCCCCAGGCCGCCTCCGGCCAACCGGGACGCTCCCCAGGCCGCCTCCGGCCAACCGGGACGCTCCCCAGGCCGCCTCCGGCCAACCGGGACGCACCCCAGGCAGCCTCCGGCCAACCGGGACGCTCCCCAGGCCGCCTCCGGCCAACCGGGACGCACCCCAGGCCGCCTCCGGCCAACCGGGACGCTCCCCAGGCCGCCTCCGGCCAACCGGGACGCTCCCCAGGCCGCCTCCGGCCAACCGGGACGCTCCCCGCACCCCAGGCCGCCTCCGGCCAACCGGGACGCTCCCCGCACCCCAGGCCGCCTCCGGCCAACCGGGACGCTCCCCGCACCCCAGGCCGCCTCCGGCCAACCGGGACGCTCCCCGCACCCCAGGCCGCCTCCGGCCAACCGGGACGCACCCCAGGCCGCCTCCGGCCAACCGGGACGCACCCCAGGCCGCCTCCGGCCAACCGGGACGCACCCCAGGCCGCCTCCGGCCAACCGGGACGCACCCCAGGCCGCCTCCGGCCAACCGGGACGCACCCCAGGCCGCCTCCGGCCAACCGGGACGCACCCCAGGCCGCCTCCGGCCAACCGGGACGCACCCCAGGCCGCCTCCGGCCAACCGGGACGCACCCCAGGCCGCCTCCGGCCAACCGGGACGCTCCCCAGGCCGCCTCCGGCCAACCGGGACGCACCCCAGGCAGCCTCCGGCCAACCGGGACGCACCCCAGGCCGCCTCCGGCCAACCGGGACGCACCCCAGGCCGCCTCCGGCCAACCGGGACGCTCCCCAGGCCGCCTCCGGCCAACCGGGACGCTCCCCAGGCCGCCTCCGGCCAACCGGGACGCTCCCCGCACCCCAGGCCGCCTCCGGCCAACCGGGACGCTCCCCGCACCCCAGGCCGCCTCCGGCCAACCGGGACGCTCCCCGCACCCCAGGCCGCCTCCGGCCAACCGGGACGCTCCCCGCACCCCAGGCCGCCTCCGGCCAACCGGGACGCTCCCCGCACCCCAGGCCGCCTCCGGCCAACCGGGACGCTCCCCGCACCCCAGGCCGCCTCCGGCCAACCGGGACGCTCCCCGCACCCCAAGCCGCCTCCGGCCAACCGGGACGCTCCCCGCACCCCAGGCCGCCTCCGGCCAACCGGGACGCTCCCCGCACCCCAGGCCGCCTCCGGCCAACCGGGACGCTCCCCGCACCCCAGGCCGCCTCCGGCCAACCGGGACGCTCCCCGCACCCCAGGCCGCCTCCGGCCAACCGGGACGCTCCCCGCACCCCAGGCCGCCTCCGGCCAACCGGGACGCTCCCCGCACCCCAGGCCGCCTCCGGCCAACCGGGACGCTCCCCGCACCCCAGGTCCGCCTCCGGCCAACCGGGACGCTCCCCGCACCCCAGGCCGCCTCCGGCCAACCGGGACGCTCCCCGCACCCCAGGCCGCCTCCGGCCAACCGGGACGCTCCCCGCACCCCAGGCGCGCTCTCGGCGGCAACAACGGGACGGGACGCTCCCCGCACCCCAGGCCGCCTCCGGCCAACCGGGACGCTCAAAGTGTGCAGTGAAATTAGTAAGTAATTTCAGTCCAGGCGAGAAAGTCGGTACAACTGTGCAAGACTGAAGGGAAGACCAGTAGGTTAGATTTACCATTAGAGAAGTTCACTCTGCCACAGCTAGCAGTAACAATTCTAGACAAGGGATCACACACACGGGTCACAAATCTCAACCATTGTTAGAAAAACAAAAAACCTGCATTGCCAGTCACACCTATTTCTTATCTCTTGGGTAATCCAGTGCTGAGACCACAGCAATCATTCCTGGTCCTGCTTCTTCCCCACCCAACTTTCGATCCAGCCAATCCCTCACAAAGGCCATGGCAGAGATGACAATATTGCTCCAGAATCCACCCAACACTGAAATGGATCAGAGAAGGCCAGACGTGGCAGCAGATTGAAATGTCATCAGACAGGAAAAGGACACGGAGCAGATAATTATACAGCTGGGCTATTCTGAGAAGAGATGCAGACAGAGGAGACCGCACTCCGGACAGTATGAAGAGAAGAAATTAAACATCCTCCAATAATCTAGAACAGGGGTCTCCAAACTTTCTAAGCAAAGGGCCAGTATACTGTCCTTCAGAGTTTACGAGGGCCGGACAGTGGAAGTCGAAAAGGTCCCGACGTCACAGAGGTGCCGAAGAGAAGAAAAATGCGGAATGTGCTTAAAAAGGAGTTGTAAAGGAAAAAAATGTTTTTGCTGAAATTACTGTTTACAGGGTATAGAGACATAATAGTTAACGGATTCCTTTTAAAAATAGGATTAAAAATAGATAAAAAGCAATCGTATAATGTACCTACAGTTTTAGTTTCATTTTGCACGCTGTTTCCTGCTTCTGTGATGTACAGAGCCACAGAGCCAATACAGGGCAGTGATGGTTTGGAAAACGAAACCGATTGGTGCTGAGGGGTTTTAGACACACAGTAAATCACACCTCCTTGATTAGTGACCACAGAGAGAAAGCTCCCAGTATTGTGGTTATCAGGAAACAGACAACCAGGAAGTGTCCAGAGGTGTACAGAGAGGAATTACAGCAACTTGAGAGCAGAAATTAACAATGAGGAAATAAAAACAGCACTGCATTAAGGTAAAGGAAGCCATTAAGATAATTGTTTTTCTTCCCCTTTACAAACCCTTTAAACGTGCGTCTAGCGTTGGGCAGTAATGCATTCCAATGGCCAGAATAACCCAATATTCTGCCCAATAGAATGCAATAACACTCAAACACGGATGGACCCATGGACATGTGCAATATGCAGCTTTATCCTGCCAGGAGCTCCGGCGTTCAAAGGGCTTTTATAGACACTCCGTGTGCGTGAGGCCCTAATCCTTTACATTACAGGGACACCCGAGACGTATTTGCTTTCCATGTTTACATTTGGATTCACTGTAATCTTCCACTTCTTGTCACAGAAGACCAGGGCAGGTGTGTGATCTGATCTCTATACAACTCACAATGATGCCACAACCAACCAATCACAATGCTGCAGCAACCAATCACAGTAATGTCCTCTCCCTGAAGACAAAACGATACAAGACACACATACAGGACGCACCACACACACAGGACGCACCACACACACAGGACGCACCACACACCACACACACACGATTTGTATTATAAGGCTAAACCTGTTGAGAGGAATACACAGCATGACCAGCAAGTCTCAGCGGAGTATTGTAAAGTAGTAGGACTCCCTGTATAAATATATGCTCAAAATATGCAACATTTTTCCTGACAGAACTTTTTAGAAAAAAAAAAAGAGCAGCAGGTTTCTAATTATTAGATGTGGTGGCTGCATTTTTTTTTTTCTAATCTGGTGATCCTACCAGTCGCTGTCTTTGAACAGAACAAGCAGTCCTGCAGATGTAGCAGTTGGAGGTTTGCGTCAAACCATTTACAACTTTTAGGTTTAATACAGCTTCAATCCCCTGCTGTATAAATCGCTTTCCCCTCCAGCCCCACATTACTATAAAAGTGCCAAGAGTCCATTCACACAAATTGTGCAATTTTCATTGCGACTTTACCCTGCGACTTTGGATAAGTGCAACTTTGACCAATGTGATCTTTTTATTTGTGCTCTACAGAGTCATTAGACATGTGCAGAATGAAAAAATTTGTTTCGTTTTTAGTTTTATTTTCTAATGAATTCCAAATTTTAAGAATGGTTTGAAATCGCATTGGTCAAAAAACAAAATAAAAACACGATCAACCGATTCAAATTCTGTATGAACAGCTTGGTTGTTAAGGAGCGGGCTTGGGAAGATGGCCGCCGAGTCCTTGACCACCAATCAGCTGTCAGCAGTCTTCCCCACTGACAATTGAATGAAGAAAAAAAATGTTTTATTAAAAATAAGGCACAGGGGTCCCCCCTCAATCCATACCAGGCTCTTTGGGTCTAGTATGGAATTTGATGGGAACCCCACGCCAGGTCTCCCACAAAAATCCATACCAGAGCCTTATGCGAGCATGCACCCTGGCAGGTCGGGAAGGGGGGGGGGGGGTAGAGGATAAGGAAGCACACCTCCTGAACCATAGTTGACCACATGCCCTCAACATGGGGGGGGGGGGTGCTTTGGGGACAAAAGCCCCTTCACCATAACCCTGGGTTGGGGGGGTCTGTGGGGGGCTTATAGGAACCTGGAAGCCCCCATGTAAACAAGTAGGGCATTAGTGCTCAACCTGTGGCCCTCCAGCTGTTGCATAACTACAAGTCCCATCATGCCTCTGGGAGTCATGCTTGTACCTGTCAGACTTGTAATGCATCATGGGACTTGTAGTTCTGCAACAGCTGGAGAGCCACAGGTTGAGCACCCATGGAGTAAGATTACTCCTACCCATTCACCAAAAAAAAGTGTAAAGTGCAAATAAAATCACTACCCCGGGTCAGAGGTGGTGGCGGGCGTTGTTGCCAATGGATCTACAGAGGGGCGGGCTTAAAATCCCCGTCCGTTGACATCCTCCCGTGCTGCCCTGCCCTGCGTGCTTTGATCACAGAACTGGGTAAAGGGCCAATGACAGCTGATCACACGATGTAAACAGAAGTCGGTTATCGTTTTTTCCCCTCACACTGACAGCGTGAGAAGAAAAGAGGAAAGCCAATAGTCGGCTTCTGTTAAAGGGACATCGGTCCAAAAATTGCCGATCAGTGCTGCCCCATCAGAGAAGGAGAAGAATTACCTGTTTGCAAAATGTTAAATATATATATTATTCTTCAAGTTTGTTTAGCAAAAAAAAAAAATTCTAAAATACAGCGACAATTAAATACGATGATCTCACACGATAAAGGATTCCATGAGCACTGCAGGTTATAGACAGCAGAGCAGCTTTCTTTGTAATTTGTGTGTGAAAACAGATGAACTATAAAACCAGTTTCTTTCATCACAACCATTATATTATCTCACTACCGACCCGAAAAGACGTCAGGACCGTGTCTTACAGAGTCCAACTCCAGATGTAGCTCTCATTACATGACAGGTCAACGTTGGATGATAACCTGAGACAGTCACACTGAAGTAAACCTGTGTCTACATTACTCCCAGCACACCAGATTTCCGCTTCCACGATATCCAGATATTATATTACTCAGACATGTAACGTGCGACAACAGGGCGCCGCTGACCTCTGACCTCCACACTGCTGGAGGCAGCACAGATGAGCAGGCAGAATGCAGGTTAGAACAGGACATACACGTCTTATGACAACATAGTCATAAAAATCTCACTTCCCAGAAGATGGGGGAGATCCCAGAGGGGACACAGGGGTCTGACAAAGGGATTGTAGCCCTCAGGGGATCAATATAATATAAGGTGTGTCGTGCAACTTGTGGAATGTGGAACTACAGGTGCCAGCATGCATTGCATGCCCCTATTATGCTGACAATAAGACTTCAACAGTTTTGTTGAAAAATAAGGCAATAAACCGGAACATTTCCTTGTACTGTTATCTTTAAAGGATCACTAAAGGAATTTTTTTTTTTTTTTTTTAAGCTAAATAGCTTCCTTTACCTTACTGCAGTACTGGTTTCATGTCCTTATTGTTCGTTTTTGCTTTGAAGTTGCTGTAATCCTGCTCTGTTCTCCACACTTCCTCATAACCACCATACTGGGAGCTTTCTCACGATGGCTTAAGCGGTCATTACTGTGTGTCTAAAACTTCCCAGAACCAATCAGATTCATTTTAAAAACAAAACACTGCCCTGGATTTGTTTGTTTTTGTTCTGTGTGTCTATTTCTACTTTGCAGAAACATGAAGCCAGTTCAAAAGTGAAACTAACCTGCAGGCACATTATATGATTTTTATCTATTTTTAATAATTTTGAAAAGGAATCAGTTAACTTTTATGTCTCTATACCCTGTAAACAGTCATTTCAGCAAAAAAATGTTTTTCCTTTAGTGACCCTTTAACTGCCATTTGCTTCAGAACTTAAACCCCAGGTCATTGTTGCGACAAGAAGTTTAGTCCTGGTGCCTGGGCTACCAACCGAAAAATTCCCACCCCCCCCCCCTTGCGCTTGATCACAGTGTAAATAAGAGCCATTTATCGTCTTTTCCTCCACTCACACTGACAGGCGCGAGTAGAGGAGAGCCGATCGGCTGCTCTGATGGGGGAGGGGGGTCTGCACTGATTGACCAGTGCAGCAAAACCCCAATTAGGGATGCCCACCAGGACCACTAGGGAAGCCAATCAACGCCCAAAAGCGATGTCTGCCAGTGCCTTTTCCGATCAGTGCCACCCAAGAGTGCCAATCAGTACTGCCACATCAGTGAAGGAGAAAAAAAATACTTAATTACGTTTTGTAACAAAAAAAAACCTCAAAATTTCCTGCCTCATTTGTAGCGCAAAAAATAAAAACCCCAGAGGTGATCAAATACCACCAAAAGAAAGCTCTGTGTGTGGTCTGGGTAGGAGGAGTGCCCTGTATTAAAGTAGTTAAAAAAATGGCTCCTAACTTTTTTGGCTGGCTACCAACTTTAGCTGGTTCCTAGATTCAAAGAAAAATGGTCAAGCCCCGATTTCCTTATAAAATCTTGTCACCTTTCTTCATCCCTTGTGACAGCTCAGTGCCAATCTCCTCCTGATACACCCCCAGCACCGGCTGCATGACATTTCTCAGGGTGGGTTTCCTGGTCGTGACAACCGTGGTGTGTGTTGAAACAGTCATTTGTAGTCTTCATTGTTGCAGGGTGACAACTTGGGAGCACAATTGAAAAGACAGGAGCAGAGCGCTGTCACCTTATGACAGGAAGAGCCTGAACAAGGACCTTCATGGCAGGATCACCAGGGATATTTAAAATAAAGTTACAGATTTAAAAAAAAGATTGAGAGTTCCGTGATGGAGATTACATCTACTATAAACCACCAAACCTCTCTTTGGCCAATAACTATTCTTCTCCGATACACAATACACAGACCGTCACTGGGCAAAGCCTCCCACACTATATGATCAAAAGATCACTTGATGACTTTATGACGTGCAGTAGGGTTTTATAATCAGAATCAAGCAATATTCCTCGATCAGATCATTGATCAGAAGAATTGCAAAGTTTGCTCTGTCAGAATTGGGTCGTGATTTTAGAAGAAATAATCTGAGACAAGCAACTCCATCCATTATCACAAGAACACTCATCATTCCTGGTGTCAGGAATGTCACAGGAGGATGCGGCTGCCTCTGGAAAATGAGCGATTCCATCAGCCCCCCGGGGTGATCCTCGCCGGCCAGGACACAAACTACCATAAACCATCTAGAGGAGTATTCAGACGCTGGTCACAGATGGTGCCAAGATGTGGGGGCATCAGGGGAACAGCCAGAGATCACCAGAAATCTTTGTAGAAATTTTCAGATTTATGGAAGACCAACTGTGCAAGTTTTGAGATCATGGGACAAAAAAAAAAAAAAAAAAGGACACCTCAAGTTCCAGACCTATCAGAAAGCAATCACATGCTCAGCTTACCAAGAATGACGGGACAGATAGTGACTATCAGATGCCCGTCACTTCCTGTGCTAATCATTAAAGCGGAGGTTCACCCAAAAAACAAGAACATGCCTCAAACATGTACAGTATGCCGTTTTTTATATTTTTTGGGGGGTGTACATACGGTATTATCGCTATTTTTCACCTGGCTTCCGGGTACTAGCTCCCGCGGGAGTAAGAGCTCCTATGCAGTGGCACAATGTCATGTGGGACTTCGCCCAGATGATTAATTTGCCCAAGAAAAACTTCCCCCCGGCAGATAAGGCGTGTCACAAGTTTCCGAAACTAGCCGAACTGCGAGTCGGCTCTAGATGGCGCCTGCGCAGTCAGCTCTACACGGCTCCTAGTCAGTGCGCAGGCGCCGTATAGAGCTGACTCACAGTTCGGCTAGTTTCGGAAACTCATGACGCGCCTTATTCGCTGGGGGGGGAAGTTTTTCTCAGGCACGTCAATCATCTGGACGAAGTCCCAGGTGACATTGCGCCACTGCATAGGAACACCTACTCCCGCGGGAGCTAGTACCCGGAAGCCAGGTGAAAAATAGCGATAATACCGTATGTACACCCCCCCCCCCCAATTTTTTTTTTAATGTTATATACTTGTTTTTTGGGCAAACCTCCGCTTTAATTAGACTCTGAAGCTCCAACACTGCTGGAAGGAAATTCACTGATCAGACTCTAGCTACTGATAATCAATGCATGCGATTGAGAACTGCGGCCTCTACATTCAGTATAGTGATAGTCCTCCAAGTGCCATCCTCTAAGGAAAACCTCTATGAGCTTTAGCCAAGGATTTATGACAATAGTGTATTGTGTGTTGCACCAAAACGGCAGGACACAAACTTAAAATTTACATTGTTCCTTCTCTTATTTTAACCCCTTCAATACCAGGCACTTTCACCCTCTTCCTGCACAGGCCAATATTCAGCGCTGTTGCATGACAATTGCGCAGTTATGCAACACGGTACCCAAAATGTAATCTACATTTTTGGAGACCGCGCTTTCTTTTGGTGCCATTTAATCACTACTTGGCTTATTTATTGCGCAAAAAAAATAAAAAATAAAGTTTAGTTTGTTAAAATAAAAATTAAGACCTGTTTCTCCTTCACTGACACACTGATGGGGCTGCATTAATCAGTGCAAATGTCCCCACTGGGGAGAGGCGCTCATCGGCTCTCCTCACGTGATGTTGGTGTGGGGAGAGGCGCTCATCGGCTCTCCTCACGTGATGTTGGTGTGGGGAGAGGCGCTCATCGGCTCTCCTCACGTGATGTTGGTGTGAGGAGAGGCGCTCATCGGCTCTCCTCACGTGATGTTGGTGTGAGGAGAGGCGCTCATCGGCTCTCCTCACGTGATGTTGGTGTGAGGAGAGGCGCTCATCGGCTCTCCTCACGTGATGTTGGTGTGAGGAGAGGCGCTCATCGGCTCTCCTCACGTGATGTTGGTGTGAGGAGAGGCGCTCATCGGCTCTCCTCACGTGATGTTGGTGTGAGGAGAGGCGCTCATCGGCTCTCCTCACGTGATGTTGGTGTGAGGAGAGGCGCTCATCGGCTCTCCTCAAGTGATGGTGTGAGGAGAGGCGCTCATCGGCTCTCCTCACGTGATGTTGGTGTGAGGAGAGGCGCTCATCGGCTCTCCTCACCAGCATTTCCATAATTTGACACAGCCGATTACATAGAGAAAAAATAAAATAACAAGCTGTTTACTACGATCGGCGCATCGGTGTATCCACATCACAAATCGCTGCATGCCCCTGGGGCTTATTCTAAAGGACATCGCATGACGCCCAGTTAGAACGATAAAGCCCCCATCCGGCTGTCGATCCGCTATAAACCAGGCGGAAGCGGTTAAAAAAAAAAAAAAATGTCCAAGTACCTGATCGATATACAGCCGTCACATGACTCTGCCCTCTCCCAGCCTGTCTGCAGGGAAACATAAGCAGGAGGAACTTCTAGTCCTCTGCTGCTGGTCACATGTTCAAAATAAACAACCTTTGGAATACAGAGTAGAAAAAAAAAAAAACCTTTTAAATTGTTAAATATATACATTATATTACCAAAAGTGTTGGGACGCCTGCCTTTACATGAACTTTAATGGCGTCTTACTCCGTAGGGTTCAATATTGAGTTGGTCCACCCTTTGCAGCTATAACAGCTTCAGTTCTTCTGGGAAGGCCGTCCACAAGGCTTAGGAGTGTCTATGGGAATGTTTGACCATTCTTCCAGAAGAGCATTTGTGAGGTCAGGCATTGATGTTGGATGAGAAGGCCCAGCTCACAGCCTCCACTCTAATTCATCCCAAAGAGGTTCTATCGGGTTGAGATCAGGACTCTGTGTAGGCCAGTCAAGTTCCAAATTTGCTTATCCCTTAAGGGATTTTTTTTTGTATGAAGCAATGACGGCGGCAGCAGCACCCAAGCGCCTTCTCCATGTCTTTGCGCCAATAGAAAGCCCAGTGTGCGGGTCAAAATATTTCACAACAGATGGTGTCTACTAATGCCTCATTTCCACTGAGCGGATCGTATCAGTACGCACCATTCTGGGTCCTGCTTCGGGTGTGGGGCCATAGAAAATGGAACGGTTCGGTTAGGGCGGACCTACAATACATTCCACTGATTGGTGGACACCCGAGGCATTTTTTTTTTTAACCCTGAATGGCCCGGGACAGTCCCGACTTGCAGTGGAAACGCTCACAAGAATAGACCGGTCCATTCTAACTGTTCCAAACTGTACCGACCCGAACTGTTCGGTTCAGTGGAAATGAGGCATAAGAGTGAGGCTGGTAAAGACAGACATCATTTGTTGACATTCCATTTAGTCAGATCCAGAACCCTGTGGGCTCATCTAATAGTTACAAGGCCCATTTCTAACCTGCAGGGCCAAGAGACATGAACTTTAATCACTCAACTTCACTTGCAATACAGAAGCTGGCCTTGTCTGACACTGCAGTCCAGTTCATTAGAATTGACCTCTGCTCGATTGAGCAGTCAGCACAGATAACCCCGTGTGAGCACAGGCCCCCTGCAACTACTGCAGATAGAAGACATCACAGAATGGAGGGCTCCAGTGTCCCACACCCCCAGGAAGGGTCAGAAAAGTCTGCCACACCTTATCTCATGGTAATCAATGTAGAACAAAGGGTCAGTACGTCCCCCTGAGGGCCCATTCACACTCGTGTGACCTGTCATGCAACTTTAGACACAAGTCACCGCCCATTGTTTGCAGCCGAAACCCATTCACAGGTCCACCCAAATATATATATATTTTTAAAAGCCAGCAGCTCCAAATACTGCAGCTGCTGACTTTTCAAAAATGGACACTTACCTGTCCAGCATGCCTGCGATGTCGGCAGCTGAGGCCAAGCAATTGCTCGTCTCTCTGATTGGCCCTGTGCAGATCACATACACCCCCCCCCAAAAAAAAAACTCTAGCAAAACATACCAAACCGAGCATGTGCAGCGCACCCCAAAGCTTTGTTCTATCAGTAGATGGATTGGGGATAGTAAAAGAAGGGGGAGGATCAGAGAAGACAGGATCAAACAGTGGTTTTACACAACGCAGAGGTTTAACCCCTTAGGTTACACAGCGAACATAAGAATGCTTTACTGCATATAGACCGATTTTACTGTTTTGGGTTTAGTAACACTTTAAAGTCGCAGTGATTCAGAAAAGGTGCCTACACTACTTTTGGTCCACAGAATGTAAAGTCTCTCCAAAGTCAAACGAGAAATCGTGAGACTTTGGAGGTGCGTTAATGTGCCACATCCGGGTATATTTAGCATAGAGCAGAACAGCAGAGTCAGACTGACCTAAAAAACCCATTGTCCGAACAAAGTCAGACTTCACATACTAAAGAAAAAAAAAAAGGGGGGGGTCCCATAAATCTGCTCTATAACCCCTTCCTGGCTCATTCACAGACCAATTGTGCCTCCATTCCCCCAACCCATTCCCCCCAACCCATTCCCCCGCACCCCTCCATTCCCCCCAACCCATTCCCCCGCACCCCTCCATTCCCCCCAACCCCTCCATTCCCCCAACCCATTCCCCCCAACCCATTCCCCCGCACCCCTCCATTCCCCCCAACCCATTCCCCCGCACCCCTCCATTCCCCCCAACCCCTCCATTCCCCCCAACCCAGTCCCCCGCACCCCCTCCATTCCCCCCAACCCAGTCCCCCGCACCCCTCCATTCCCCCAACCCAGTCCCCCGCACCCATCCATTCCCCCAACCCAGTCCCCCGCATCCCTCCATTCCCCCAACCCAGTCCCCCGCATCCCTCCATTCCCCCAACCCAGTCCCCCGCATCCCTCCATTCCCCCAACCCAGTCCCCCGCATCCCTCCATTCCCCCAACCCAGTCCCCCGCATCCCTCCATTCCCCCAACCCAGTCCCCCGCACCCCTCCATTCCCCCAACCCAGTCCCCCGCACCTCTCCATTCCCCCAACCCAGTCCCCCGCACCCCTCCATTCCCGCAACCCAGTCCCCCGCATCCCTCCATTCCCCCAACCCAGTCCCCCGCATCCCTCCATTCCCCCAACCCAGTCCGCCGCATCCCTCCATTCCCCCAACCCAGTCCCCCGCACCTCTCCATTCCCGCAACCCAGTCCCCCGCACCCCTCCATTCCCCCGCACCCCTCCATTCCCCCAACCCAGTCCCCCGCATTCCCCCAACCCAGTCCCCCGCAACCCCTCAATTCCCCCAACCCAGTCCCCCGCATCCCTCCATTCCCCCAACCCAGTCCCCCGCATCCCTCCATTCCCCCAACCCAGTCCCCCGCATCCCTCCATTCCCCCAACCCAGTCCCCCGCAACCCCTCAATTCCCCCAACCCAGTCCCCCGCAACCCCTCAATTCCCCCAACCCAGTCCCCCTCATCCCTCCATTCCCCCAACCCAGTCCCCCGCATCCCTCCATTCCCCCAACCCAGTCCCCCGCATCCCTCCATTCCCCCAACCCAGTCCCCCGCATCCCTCCATTCCCCCAACCCAGTCCCCCGCATCCCTCCATTCCCCCAACCCAGTCCCCCGCACCCCTCCATTCCCCCAACCCAGTCCCCCGCATCCCTCCATTCCCCCAACCCAGTCCCCCGCACCTCTCCATTCCCCCAACCCAGTCCCCCGCACCCCTCCATTCCCGCAACCCAGTCCCCCGCACCCCTCCATTCCCCCGCACCCCTCCATTCCCCCAACCCAGTCCCCCGCATTCCCCCAACCCAGTCCCCCGCAACCCCTCAATTCCCCCAACCCAGTCCCCCGCACCTCTCCAGCTTGCTCGCATGAAGGTGGAAAGCTCTTGCGGGGGGAGTCGAGACAGCCGCCGAGGGACCCCAGAAGACTAAGATCGGGCCACTGTGTGCAGAACGAGCTGCACAGTGGAAGTATAACATGTTTGTCATTTAAAAAATGATTTTACTTTAGTGATCCTTTAAACATTCAGGCTCCAGGGTTATCTTATTCATTAATTCAATATAGAGCGAGTCCCTACCCCAGAGAAGTGGAAACCTCCATACTCATTCTGTACATGTAGAGAACTATACAATCCACAGCTATAGCGGTGCACAGAATTCTACATTACTAATCCACAGCTATAACCGTGTACAGAACTCTACATTACCAATCCACAGCTTTAGCCGTGCACAGAATTCTACATTACTAATCCACAGCTATAGCCGTGTACAGAACTCTACATTACTAATCCACAGATACACAGCAGAGCGCCTCTACAGATCGCTGGGAGTCACGCCCCTTTATCTCCAGTAATAAACACACAAGTAATAAACAGAGGAATAAGGAAATAAGGAGAGACCATTCCCAGAGCAGAGCTTCTATAATAAAGCTTTTCATAAATAAAGTGAAGTTGCACATTAATAGGTCTGTTTATAAAGTGAACGATGATAAAGCGCACTTCCTCCTCACACACAATATCACACTGTGCTATGACTGGCATGCAGACTTGTCAGTTTAGAAAAGAAAACTTTAACCAGATGCCGACCTACATTACACCCGGGGGGGAGGGGGGGTGACAATGACACCTCATAGGAGGCTTTGGGCAAAGTCTGCATTTCCTCCTAATACAAGAGGCGGGCTGTACTGCTAATCCAATGTCTCAGCGCACCAATGGCAGCGTTTGTGTTCTGTAGACAGGCCAAGTTTTCACATGACACCCAGATCAGCAGATGCCCATTGGTCTCAATGGTGAAGTGTGGAGGAGGCTCTGGGCACAGCGAGGGGTGGTTGTGCTAAAGACAAAGCAGGACTTATTACCCGTGTGACCACCAGAAACACCAATGTGGACAATCACTGGATAGCCTCAGGAAATCTCCCCTGCAGGCTGAACGGTGTGCACTGAGGATGGCACCACCGGATTATCAGAGTGGGCAGAGAATTCCAGCCAGACCCATCACACAGGAACCACAAGCAGAACAATATGCCCAAATATTCTACTAAGTTAATTCTCTATCAAAACAAGTCCGGCCAATAGGCTGCAATTTAATAAAGGCCAACTCTGGGATCAGTGTATTGTCAGCTCTTCTCCCCGTGTACATTCTGGGGACACATCCCATCTCCAAGGCACGGCGATGTCACTTCCTGTCCCAGGGACCCGCCATGTTTGCCCAATCCTCATCTGTGCAGGGACTGGTCCAGCCACCGCCCTCCTGTACTCCTCAGAGCCAATGGCAGAAGGAGTTGTGGGTGGAATACACAATGCTTAGGCCCACCCACTCTGCTACCAGCTCCGCCTCCCTGCGCCACATGTAAGGTGACAGGAGCGCTTCAGCTACCCCACTGATTGTTGGAGTGTAAGTGTATATTATGGGATGTAAAAAAAAGTATATATGGGGTGCACAGTAGTAGAATATGGGGTGTATATAATTTGGGTGCACAGTATACAGGGTGTATATAGGGGATGTGCACAGTATACAGGGGTGTACATTATGGTGGTGCATATCATGGGGTGCACAGTATGCAGGATGCACATAATATATACCCTGTATACTCCATTATATAAACCCTGTATACTGTACAGTATACAGGGGTACACTACAGGTTGTACATTATGGGGTGCACAGTATACAGGGGGGGAGTACATTATGGGGTGCACAGTATACAGGGGGGGAGTACATTATGGGGTGCACAGTATACAGGGGGGGAGTACATTATGGGGTGCACAGTATACAGGGGGGGAGTACATTATGGGGTGCACAGTATACAGGGGGGGAGTACAATATGGGGAGCACAGTATACAGGGGGGGAGTACATTATGGGTAGCACAGTATACAGGGGGGGAGAACATTATGGGGTGCACAGTAAACAGGGTGTGTATATTATGGGGTGCACAGTATACAGGGAGTGTATATTATGGGGTGCACAGTATACAGGGAGTGTATATTATGGGGTGCACAGTATACAGGGAGTGTATATTATGGGGTGCACAGTATACAGGGAGTGTATATTATGGGGTGCACAGTATACAGGGAGTGTATATTATGGGGTGCACAGTATACAGGGAGTGTATATTATGGGGTGCACAGTATACAGGGAGTGTATATTATGGGGTGCACAGTATACAGGGAGTGTATATTATGGGGTGCACAGTATACAGGGAGTGTATATTATGGGGTGCACAGTATACAGGGAGTGTATATTATGGGGTGCACAGTATACAGGGAGTGTATATTATGGGGTGCACAGTATACAGGGAGTGTATATTATGGGGTGCACAGTATACAGGGAGTGTATATTATGGGGTGCACAGTATACAGGGAGTGTATATTATGGGGTGCACAGTATACAGGGAGTGTATATTATGGGGTGCACAGTATACAGGGAGTGTATATTATGGGGTGCACAGTATACAGGGAGTGTATATTATGGGGTGCACAGTATACAGGGAGTGTATATTATGGGGTGCACAGTATACAGGGAGTGTATATTATGGGGTGCACAGTATACAGGGAGTGTATATTATGGGGTGCACAGTATACAGGGAGTGTATATTATGGGGTGCACAGTATACAGGGAGTGTATATTATGGGGTGCACAGTATACAGGGAGTGTATATTATGGGGTGCACAGTATACAGGGAGTGTATATTATGGGGTGCACAGTATACAGGGAGTGTTAGGGGGTGCACAGTATACAGGGAGTGTATATTATGGGGTGCACAGTATACAGGGAGTGTATATTATGGGGTGCACAGTATACAGGGAGTGTATATTATGGGGCGCACAGTATACAGGGAGTATATTATGGGGCGCACAGTATACAGGGAGGATATTATGGGGTGCACAGTACACAGGGGGAGTATATTATGGGGGAGTGCACAGTATACAGGGAGGATATTATGGGGTGCACAGTATACAGGGAGGATATTATGGGGTGCACAGTATACAGGGGGAGTATATTATGGGATGCACAGTACACAGGGGAGTATATTATGGGGTGCACAGTATACAGCGGGGTGTATATAACGGGACACATTCGGGGCTGTATTACCTCCCGGACATCCTGCAGACACTCCAGCACGGCCAGGTTGTTGGTCCAGGCGCTCTTCGGACACAGGCGACTGATGTCCTCCCGGCAGGCCTCCTCCTCGATCAGGCGGATACCGGGCAGTCTGCGGGCCGGAGAGGCGGGGGCGCCCGCAGCTACAGCAGCGACGGCGGCCGGGGGATCCTCGACTCGGGGCCCCGTGTCCCCCAGAACAGCGGTCAGGACCGCCAGTAAGCAGCACAAGACCCGGACACGTCCGCAGGCCGCCATCTTGGAGAGAGCCAGTCACGGAGCTCAGGCGCGGCACCGGGGAAAACTGGAGCGTGCGCGTCACCACGCCGACCCACTACGTCATGACGACAGCCGCTGCCTTCAACCAACATGGCGGGCGCGGCCTCCTGTGTGAATTCACCGAACACAATGCCAGAAGGCGGAATGTCTTTGAAGAATAAAGTTTTCATTGTTTTGTAAAGAGCATGGGGAGGGTCATAGCCCCTATTAGTTTATTTCATTTTATTTAATAAATGTGTGCCATTAGGGAGAGTTAGCTGGGGTCGCCCCCACTCCAATAGCTGGTTGCTAAGGAGCAGGCTGGGAAGCTGTCCGCTGCATCCTTAACAACGGGTGACTCATCAGCTGTCAGCTGAATGTAAAAAAAAACAAAAACAATAACAAATTCTGAAAAAATAAAAAAATGCGTAGGGTCCCCCCCCCCCCCCCCCCCCCCCCCCCCCCCCCCCAATGCATACCAGAGACCTGGCCTGGTATGGATTTTAAAGGGAACCCCACACCAGCATGCACCCTATCAGTTTTGCAGGTTTTTTTTTTCCTATTGTCTCCATGCCTACATAGGAGTTTATAGGCAGAAAAAAAAGCCATCACCGCCGCATTCAGGAGAGGAGCTTTTAGGCAGAAAAACTGATAAACAAACCTAAAGGCTATCTGCCTTTAGCACTTGAGTGTTCATTCATTCCAATGGCCAGAATAAATAAACATTCTATCCTATAGAATGAACACCTAAACGCGTTGCTAAAACACAGCTTTAGGAGCATGCGCCTCGCCCCCCTCCCCGCCCCTTTAAGGGTGTTAAAGGGGTTGTAAAGCTTCGTGTTTTTCCCCTAATGCATCAAGGTTAAAAAAACACCTTGCAGTCACCAGCCTCCCCGAGCCCCCGGTTTACTTACCAGAGACCTGAATCTCCGTGGGCACGATCCTGCATTGGTTTCCCCCCCAGCTGTTGGCTCTTCATTGGATGATTGATAGCAGCGCAGCCAATGGCTCCCTCTGCTGTCAATCAAATCAATGACGCAACGCGCCAGGGGCGGGGCAGAGTTATACACTCGGCGGCTATGGCTGCTGACTGTATAACATGGGAGTGCACCCGCAAGGTAACCCCCTGGGAAGAGAGCTTCCCAGAGGGGGTTAGCTGTTGCAGGGAGGAGCTGCGAGAGCTGCTGTGGGACCCCAGAAGAAGAGGATTGGGGCCACTTTGTGCAAAACGACCTGCACAAACTTTTAGTGTCACTTTTAGTGCACAGGGAGGAGTATATTATGGGGTGCACAGGGAGGAGTATATTATGGGGTACACAGGGAGGAGTATATAATGGGGTGCACAGTACACAGGGAGAAGTATATTATGGGGTGCACAGGGAGTATATTATGGGGTGCACAGTACACAGGAGTATATTATGGGGTGCACAGAAGGAGTATATTATGGGGTGCACAGTATACAGGGAGGAGTATATTATGGGGTGCACAGTACACAGGGAGGAGTATATTATGGGGTGCACAGTACACCTGGAGGCGGGGTAGGGTCAATCAAAATAACAAACATGCCTATACTTACCTGCTCTGTGCAATTCTTTTTGCACAGAACAGCCCAGATTCTCTTCTTCTGGGGTCTCCCGCCAGTCCTCCAGGTCCCTCCTCTTCGGCGGGTGCCCTCACGGAAAGACACTTTCTCTGGGGGCACCCGTGCATGCCTGCTTCTGAGTCCTGCATCCATTGACACAGACAGCGAGACTCAGCCCCGCCCACTGTCACCTCTTTGGATTGACAGTCGTTGGAGCCAATGGCCCCCGCTGCTATCAATCAGTCCAATGAGGAGAAAGACATCGGCGTGTGCCGCTGTGCTTGTGCACTTCGCTGGATCAGAAAAAAAGGGGGTGCAGGGGGGGGAGATGGAGCACAGAAAGTTTTTCACATTAATGCACAGAATTCATTAAAGCCTTTGTTTGCCCCAAAAATATAAAAATGGATCTTGCTCCATTAAAGCATGTTATATGACACAGTGCTTGTCCCGTGTCATTTAGCCCTGTGTAACACCTGAAAAACCTGTCTAATCCTGACAGTTTCTCCCCACTCCTCTGTAAACTGACCACGGTGTATGATGGCTGCTGAGACCAGACACTGTGGTCAGTTTACATGCCTCTGTCATCAGCAGACTGCTATCTGCTCTCCTCTGTCCTCCTCCCCGTCTATCTGTGTGTGAGCCGCCCCTCCCCCATCCAGCCGCTCTCATATAACATTAACCTGTATACACCATCAGCACTGCATCTTATTGCAATGTCTCCCTCTGTGAATGATTTGTAAAAATATATGCTGTAAATACCTCATTTAAGAGCCGAGATTGCGATCACATGACCAGCCAGCTTTCTCCTCCTCCCCTCCAGACTGACATCAGCAGGGGAATCTCAGCCCCGCCCACTGCATCTCTCAGAGGAGGAAAGGAGAAAGCCGGCCAGTCATGTGATTGCAATCTCGGCAGTGAAATTAGGTATTTGCAGCAAAAAAAAAAAAAAACGCACAGAGGGGAGACACTACAATAGGATGGAGTGCTGATGGTGTATACAGGGTAGAGTGGCTTAACAACCACTTTAAGGTCACCGTAAGGCTTTAGAAACACTTTAATTCTTTTTGGCATAGATTCTACAAGGTGTTGGAAACATTCCTCAAGAGATTTTGATCCATAGTGACATGATAACATCACGCAGTTGCTGCACATTTTTCGGCTGCACATCCATGATACCAATCTCCCATTCCACCACATCCCAAAGGTTCTCTATTGGATGAGATGTGGCGAGTGTGGGGGTCATTGGAGTGCAGTGGTGAGATGATTGGATCTTTGTGACATTATCCTGCTCGAAGGAGCCATCAGAAGATGGGGACACTGTTGTCATAAAGGGATGGACATGGTCAGCGACAATGCTCAGGTGGGCCGTGGCATATAAACGATGCTCAATTGGTACTACGGGCCCAAAGTGTGCCAAGAAAATATCCCCCCCCACTATTACAACCCCACCAGCCTAAACCACTGATACAAGATAGGATGGGTCCATGTTTTCATGTTCTTTACACCAAATTCTGACCCGATCATCTGAATGTCACAACTGAAATCGACTCATCAGATCAGGAAACATTTTTCCAATCTTCTATTGTCCAATTTTGGCGATCCTGTGCCAATCATAGCCTCAGTTTCCTGTTCTTAGCTGACAGGAGTGGCACCCGGTGTGGTCTTCTGCTGCTGTAGCTCATTTGGTTCAATCTATTTTGTGTTCAGAAATGGTATTCTGCATAGCTTGGGTGTAACAAGTGGTTATTTGAGTCACTGTTGCCTTTCTATCATTTTAAACCAACCTGCCCATTCTCCTCTCACCTCAACAAGGCATTTTCCTCCACACAACTGCCGCTCACTGGATATTTTTTCTTTTTCAGACCATTATCTGTAAACCCAAGAGATGGTTGTGTGTGTGAAAATCCCAGAAGAGCAGCAGCTTTTTAAATACTCAGACCAGCCCGTCTGGCACAAACAACCATGTAACATTCAAAGGGGTTGGAAAGGTACAAGTTTTTTCCTAAATAGTTTCCTTTACCTTAGTGCAGTCCTCCTTCACTTACCTCATCCTTCCATTTTGCTTTTAAATGTCCTTATTTCTTCTGAGAAATCCTCACTTCCTGTTCTTCTGTCTGTAACTCCACACAGTAATGCGAGGCTTTCTCCCTGGTGTAGAGTGTCGTGCTCGCCCCCTCCCTTGGACTACAGGAGAGTGAAGACGCCCACTAACACACAGCTCCTTTCCCTATCTGCAACGTAGAGAGCGTCTTGACTCTCCTGTAGTCCAAAGGAGGGGGGCAAGCACAGCACTCCACACCACGGAGAAAGCCTTGCATTACTGTGTGGAGTTACAGACAGAAGAACAGGACGTGAGCATTTCTCAGAACAAATAAGGACATTTTCCTAGTACCTTTCCTTTCTGTCTCATATCCCCCCCCCCCCCCCCCCCCCAACAGGGCTGATTAACCACTTGCCCATGGTGTCATAGTCAAAAGACGTCATGACTTTAAAGATGGATATCTCGGTAACGGCAGCAGCTGCTGCCACAACCGAGATATCCATCTTTTCCGTGGGCAGTGCTGTACACGATAATGGCGGTCCCAGCGGCGGATTCGCCGCAGGATCGCCGTTATCGGAGGTGGGAGAGGGCCCCCCCCCCCCCTCCCGCCGCTCTCCGCCGCTTACCGGAGCCGTCGGTAACGGCGGAGGCGATCGGGTCCTCCTGCTGGCTGTGTTGGGATACGAGTGAGGGAAAAATCGCCCCCACCCGTCCCCCACAGCTCTGCTGGGCGGAAGTGACGTCAAAACGTCAGTCCCGCCCAGCGTCTTAAAGAAACATTTTTTTTTTTCTGAAATTTGAAAAATGACTTTTTTTTTTTTTTTTCTTTTTTGCATTTAAGCCTAAATATGAGATCTGAGGTCTTTTTGACCCCAGATCTCATATTTAAGAGGACCTGTCATGCTTTTTTCTATTACAAGGGATGTTTACATTCCTTGTAATAGGAATAAAAGTGATATTTTTTTTTTTTTTATTTATTTCGATGTATAAAATTATAAACTAATTAAAAATAAATAAGAAAACAAAAAAAAAAAAAATGTAAAAACGCCCCGTCCCGACGAGCTCGCACACAGAAGCGAACGCATACGCGAGTAGCGCCCGCATATGAAAACGGTGTTCAAACCACACAAGTGAGGTATCGCCGCGATCGTTAGAGCGAGAGCAATAATTCTAGCCCTAGACCTCCTCTGTATCTCAAAAAATGCAACCTGTAGAATTTTTTAAACGTTGCCTATCGAGATTTTTAAGGGTAAAAGTTTGACGCCATGCCACGAGCGGGCGCAATTTTTAAGTGTGACATGTTGGGTATCATTTTACTCGGCGTAACATTATCTATCACAATATATAAAAAAATTGGGCCAAATTTATTGTTGTCTTATTTTTTTATTCAAAAAAGTGTTTTTTTTTCAAAAAAAGTGCGCTTGTAAGACCGCTGCGCAAATACGGTGTGACAAAAAGTATTGCAATGACTGCCATTTTATTCTCTAGGGTGTTAGAAAAAAAAATATATAATGTTTGGGGGGTTTAAGTAATTTTCTAGCAAAAAAACAGTTTTAGTCTCGTAAACACCGAATCTGAAAAACAAACCCGGTGGGCAAGTGGTTAAAAAAAAAAAAAAAAATTTGCAAAAAAATAAAAAAAAAGAATTGTAAAAATGAAAAACATGAGATAGTGGCACATGTGTCAGTGTTTTTAATTTTTACAATTATTTTTTTATTTTTTGCTAATTTTTTTTTTTTGTCACACGAGATAAAAAAAATAAAAAAATGAAAAGTATTAGTAATCGATATCGGCGAGTACTTGAAAAGTCTTAAGAGTGGTATAGGGACAACTCTAATTGCAGCTTACCAATCAGTAGATGTGGTGGCTGCATTCTTTTTTTTTTCTTCAGGTCCCCCCCCATTTTCATCAGGTGATCTGGTCTGTAACACATTTCTAGTAATCGAGTGTCCCC
This sequence comes from Rana kukunoris, assembly GCA_029574335.1. Taxonomy (NCBI): domain Eukaryota; kingdom Metazoa; phylum Chordata; class Amphibia; order Anura; family Ranidae; genus Rana; species Rana kukunoris. The sequence goes on from CM056050.1 coordinate 344,210,460, forward strand.
ACTCTGGATGAAGGAGCACTTTTGAGCAGCAGCATTATCAACCTAGAGCAACGTTTCTCAATGCCAGTCTTCGAGGTGCCCCACAGGTCATGTTTTCAGGATTTCATTCAGATGAAAACGGCTGTGGTAATTACTAAAAGGCAGTGAAACTGAACAAATCACGTGTGTAAAATAATGGAAAACCTGAAAACATGACCTGTTGGGGCGCCTTGAGGACTGGAGATGAGAAACACCAACCTAGAGGCATAGATACACTAACTGAAGCTGAAATCCAGCTCATACTTTATAAACAGCTATGCCTCGTACACACGACCGGGAGTCCCGATGGGAAAAGAGCCATTGGAAACCCCGGGGAGAAACCCGAGAACCTGCCCCGTGACTTTTTCCCGCGTACACACGAGAGGTTTTCCCGTAGGAAAAATTACGATGAAAGCTTTGCTTGGGAATCCTGACCGTGTGTATGCTCCATCGCAGTTTTTCCCCATAGGAAAACTGCCGGGAAAAGTCATCTCGGCGGGTTCTCTTTTTGTCCAGCGATTTTTTGGCAGTTTTCCCATTGGAAAAACTGCGAGGAACATACACACACACGCTGGATTCCCGGCCAAAAGCTCTCCTTGCAGTTTTTCCGTCGGGAAACCCGCCGTGTGTACGAGGCTTTACAAGCTTTTTTTTCGCCTTTTGTGATAAGGGTTTAAGATAATTAAAGTGGAGTTCCATCCATTTTTTTATGTTTGTCTGTGCTGCATGCCCTAATCTCATAGTGTTCAGAATGGACAACTTTTATTTATTTTGTTGCTTGTAAATACCTTTATTTTGTAGTCCTTCATTACTTCCTCCTCCTTATTAGCCTAGGCTATTAAGTCACAAGGCTATTTGCAAGGGTTTCTAGGATAGGTATCGTGTTTCCCAGTAGTCCTTGCAAACCTGACTGAAACCTATTACATTGCTTGTGCAGCACTGAGCATGTGCGAGATATGCAAATCTGAAATCCAGGAAGTCATACAGTCTGGCTTCATGATGCCCAAACTTAAGATGGCCATGGTCTATTTCTAGATTATAAACTAAATGCTGTAACAACCTAACAAAACGGACCTTAGTTTACAGACTAACTTTACTAAAATACATTAAGCTTGTGTATTACAGGGGTATTTATATTTAAAAAGTGAAATTGTGGGTGGAACTCCCCTTTAAAGTCGATTAACACCCGTCAGTGGTAAATGGTTTGTCTTATCCCTGTAACTGCTTCATCTGTAAGAGAGCTTAGCCTCACAAAAAAAAAAAAAAAAACACAGACTAAGGCTGGCCATACATGGGTCGAACTTTGAAAGAATTTTGTTTTTAAAACCAGAAAATGTGTGCGTTTTGTGATCAATGACGCCACCATTGATTTCAAAATTCGACCGACCAACCAAGCCTTCCATTTCACCTCCTGGTGCTACAGAAAATAATTTGTGTCTGGGAATCTCCCTTTCTTTCCCGGAAATTTCTCTTTTTCTTGCACATGTGCATTTCTTTTTAAATTACATTTTCTTGCACGATTCCCCCCTCATTGATTAGAAAACAGTTTGGTTTTTCAAAACATTTTCCAACATGTCCGATTATTAACCACTTCCCATCCCACCCATGTACATACGACGTCCACACCCTGTGCTGCCCTAGACCTGACTAAACTCGTGCACCCCCTAATTTAAATATGACCCACCCCTTCCTGTCAAGGCCACACCCTTGCGGTTTAGGACCTACCCTGAAATTTTCAGGTGGGGACACTAGTTCTGATGGCCTGGGGGGCAATGTATTTCCTTAATTTGCATAGATTTCCTCTCACTTCCTGTTTGACTGTGGGTTTGGGAGTGAAGGGAAATCTCTGCAATGGGACAGGAATGGTAAAAAATAAGAAGCAACGTCCCCCACAGTTGCAGAATGCCAACCACCCACATACTGGAAGCAGTGAGGCCGATTTATGGGGGCGCTAAACTAATTTGCCTAACAGTGTAGAACAAGCCGGCGGGGAACTGTCCATGCTGCCCCCTGCAAAGTGCTGCCCTAGGCCTGGGCCTTGTTGGCCTAGGCCAGGATACAGCATTGCATATAACGCCCTGGGCTTCCCGCGATTGCCCGTGAGTACAGTAGGACCGTGGATCTGTATGTGTAAACAGATCCACTTCCTGTCAGAGGAGAGGAGACCGATGTGTGTTCCCAGTACATAGGGACACAGATCGGTCTCCTCCCCCCACAGTTAGAAAGGAAGTCACTCCCTAGGGAACATATTTAACCCCTTGATAGCCCCTAGTGTTAACCCCTTCCCTACCAGTCACATTTACACAGTAATCAGTGCAGTTTTATAGCACTAATCACTGTATAAATGTGAATGGTCCCAAAAATGTGTCAAAAGTGTCAGATATGTCCTTCGCAATGTTACAATAAAATTGTATAAAAATCATAGATGGCCGCCATTACTAGCAAAAAAAAAACCATAATAATAAAAATGCCATATAACTATCCCCTATTTTGTGCAAACCTATTAATAAACGCTTATTGCTATTTTTTTTTAACCAAAAATATGTAGAAGAATAAAATAAGATTGTGATATTTATTAAATCAAAAAGTAAAAAAATATTTATTAAATCAAAAAATAAAAAAATATTGAGTTTTTTCAAAATTGTCGCTCTTTTGTTTATAGCGCAAAAAATAAAAACCGCAGAGGTGATCAAATACAATCAAAAGAAATCTCTATTTGTGGGGAACAACAAAGATTTAATTTGGGTACAGGGTTGCATGACCGCGCAACTGTCAAAGTGCGACAGCACTGAAAACTAAAAATTGGTTTGGGCAGGAATGGGGTGAAAATGCCCAGTATTGAAAGTGGTTAAAATTCAATGGCTGCACGAAAATCAGCTGTTGCTGGAGCCCACTAATGGTGCGAAATACGAACGAAAATTCTTAGATAAGATTTTCGAAAGAAAATTTTCGAAATATAACCCATGTATTACCGTACTTGGCCAGATCAACATGAATTAAGAGAACAGAAGAAAAGCAAACTAATGCAGCCAGCACTCTTATGCCGCATACACACGATCGCTTTTTATCGTTTTTAACTCACGAAACAAACAACGTTTTTAAAACTTCATTTTAAAAAACGACGTTGCCTACAAACCATCGTTTTCTGAAAATGCTCTTGCAAAGCGCGGTTACGTACACCACGTTCGATGGCACTCTGTTCCATTGAAGCTCCCGTCTCATAACTTGCTTCTGAGCATGTGTGGGTTTAAAAGCGTCGTTTTAGCGTACACACGATCATTTTTTATGACAAAAAAAAACGACATTCTGAAAAACGACATAAAAAATTGAAGCATGTTCGAATATTTTTTTTTGTTGTTTTTCAGAAGACATAAAACAACGTTTTGCCCACACACGATCATTTAAAAAAACGACCGTGTGTACGCGGCATAAGAATTGGTAAGCTTCAATATAATAATCATTTGCTTTTAGTTTTAATATTACTTTCAAAACCTCAAATAAAAAATTTAAAAAAATGGACGGAAGACCGGCCACTCGGGTAAAACTTACTGTGCATCCAATGCACTAAAACAAGTACTTCTTTATTGACAAAAGAGGAATGTTACAATATACAATTAGAATATTTACAATGACAATACACACTATACATAAACATCCAACAAACAAACTTTTCTGGGGCAGCGGTGACATTCCTCCTTAGGTTTATGACAATCTGTCCTGTGACATGGAGGACGGGGTGTGGAGGAAGACAGGGTGTGGAAGATACGCTCCCCGCCCCCCCGGACACACCCGACAGGTCATATGCAGCGGTCAGGATCGGCACCCCGTCAGCCCTACAGAATGGGTCTCCTTACTAAACATGGTAACAGATTAGGGTTCAGTCCTCTGATCCTTCCTCAAAAAGAACCTGTCCCCTCGCTCATTCAGGCCCCCCCCCCCTCCTACTCACATCACGCTCTTGCTGCTCCTTCCGCCATTGCATTTGCTGAAAAATTACCTGGTGTTGCAACTTCCTCCCTCCCCCATTTGGGGGCCCAAACGCTGTGTCATGGGAGGTGGTCACATGCTTCCTCACACCCATAAGTACGGAGTATTTTGCAGCAGAGGAGATCTGAAAAGAGGAGCAGAACTGGACCTTGGGCAAGGTGGCTATAAAGGACAACTACAAGCATTCCAATTCTGAAATCATTACAAGAGACCGAGCTCTTATCCAACTGTCTGAAGAACCAACACTCGTTGCTCTTGGTAGCCATATATAAACCCCCCCCCCCCTTAAAAAATCCAATGGGATCCTGGAAGGAAAGCGAACAGTTTTTAGATCAGTGAACATGGCTCATTGTTGTCCGGTGGCTCCATGTCCTCCTCATTCCCATCTGTAGATCTTCACCATCTTCTCTGTCAGGGTGGCCAGCAGGCTGGTCTGGTTGACCTCCATGGGGCAGATGTCCAACACTGGCTGGTCGGATTGTAGCTTCTGGACGAGGCTGCCGCTCCCGGAGTGCCAGAGCTGGAATGGAGAAGCGAGATCTGAGATTGCTAACCGTTTAGCAGACTTATAGATATAGGACTTGTACAATGACGGTATTGGCTTCATAGGACACGTTGAACCCTCAGTAATGAGCGTCCAAGTCTGCCCCCCCCCCACTTGTATAATAATCAACCTCATCATATCCCAGTGTTGTGACGAGAAATTATCCCTAGTCGAATAATGCCCGCCCTGTACTGCGCGGGCGCAGCGCTCGCACAGTATGGAGCACTGTGGAGCCACCGAAAGTCTCCGAACATGAACAGCTGTACAGACGAAATTGTGCAACTCTGCAGGGGGGTACAACAAATCATTTTTGGAATCACCACCATATATAGTCCCCACTGTACTGTCCACCATATCTCCGCAGCACATCTGAAGCCTCCGGGCCTCCGCCTGCAGCACACACCCACAACACGTCCACAATATCCGTCAGTTTTTTCTATTGTTACTGTAACGGAAGGACCGTGGGACCCAGAAGATCTTACACAGATTGAGCCAGGAAATAGGGGACATATGTTGGATTGTTTTAACATGGGTCTGTAATCCACAATATATTCAAGAATGTCTACAAGAACTTATTACATGTTGTTGTCTCTGAACCCAACAGGTCAATTCAATGTGGGATCACAGACTGTTAAGGTGTTTAATGTCGTCTGCTACTGTCATGTAAATGAACCTTAGTCTGGCTCTCAAGAACCTTTCATTGAGTTATGCTAATTGACACTGTATTGTGTGAAAGTTCTATTGATGATAGATGTGTATTGTGAGTTGGCAGAGTCTAAAAAGGTCAGATGTCTGACTTATGTCTACTAAAGAAATGTGTATTGGAGGCTCGTTAGTACCCCTTGTATGATGTTGTGGGTGGAGTGTGTCATTGTCAATTTGATTACTGCAATTATTCTTTTTGGTGTATACAAGAGCCTGAGTTTACCATTAAAGTGTCTCTTCATTTGGAACCAGAGAACAGAGCTGTGTGTGTCTCGTTTCTGGGAGAAATCCATTTGCATCGTGTCTGCCGGATTGTGGAGTGTCGATAAGCTGTTGTGGGTTGGTGGAATGGAATATCGTAAAACGGCATTAACCCCTGACCGTTCCAGATACGTACACTGAACCACAGATCTGAACTGTAGCCCTTTTGTAATTTCAGGGGCCCCATATCTAGTATGTTATATGTAACTACGAGAAAGACTGCATAGCATTTCTTACCATGGCAGAGTTGGAAGACTCGTCTCCGGCACACACAAGTACACTGCCGTCACGGTCTGGACTCTGGAATATGGCGTTCTTGTAAGGAGTTTACAGGTGGGGTCCCGCATTGAAGGTCTGTACTGGATAACAGGAACAACTGTACTCATCTGCAGAGTCTGTCAGGCGGTTGCTGGTGAGTTCCATCATCACACAGCGCATGTAGTTATGGGTCTTCCCCTGTGAATACAAAACATGTACAGGTTAGGGAGGATAAGTAGTAAAAAAAAAAACACACCACATACACACACACCTCTACTTTTTCCAATCATACTCTGCCATTTTTCCAGCAGTGACTAAGCCATCACTGCTGGAAATAATAATAATTGGGAGTCTGCAGGGAACCAATGTTTTGCTTGGCTCTTATGTTCAATTTCTTCCTTCCTTCCATTACTATAATTATGGATAGTAGATACCTTCTTGATCCGTCATTTCCCTCTACTTTGTTATTCAGAGTGGCAATGCTCCAGTTTTCCCCTTGGAGGAAGCCATACTCTCCTCAAAGCCAAAGCAGTCGAAAGAACATTTCCCTGGCATCCCTTTAGATGTGCATGCTTGCCACCGACTGCTGCAGATATTAGCCGTGCAATCTTTTCCAAATAGCGGCCTTATAGATTATAATCAAGCAACTCATTAGCAAATTGCACAAATAAAGTCTGCAGCATTCAGTGACAAGCAGGAGGGATGGGCATGCGTGGATAAGATGATGCGCTTTCATATAATGCTTAGACTCGCTTACTTCATCACATGCTGAACCTAACCTCCGCCTCGCTTTTAGAGTGAGGTTACATCAGGAGGCCGCAAGATGTGATAGAAGATAACAGCGCTCTCTACAGGGGCAACCTAATCCATCCACCAGATCCAGATGCCTGCGCTCAATGTATACCCATCACACTCCAACGTCCACTCAGTGAGTTTTTTTTTTTTTTTTTTACCCTCTTCTCTTGTAGCCATAAGCAGTAAGAAGAGCCAGCAACACTGGAATCCTTGAAGTGTCTAAACTCGTGTTGGGTGTTTCGGCAAAAGCCTTGTTTGTAGCTATGACCAAGGCTTCTGACGAAACGCGTCATTGGTTGTTTTAGTGGCACACTGATGTACCAATAAACACCACTTCAAGGATGTCAGTGTTGCCAGCTCTTCTTACTGTTTATGACCACATGAGAAGAGTCAAAAAATAAAAACTCACCGAGTTTCATAAAATTGTGCAATTTAACCTTTTGGAGCCGACAGCATGCAAATATGCGGCCTCTCGACACCAAGCGGCTGCATATTTCCATGCAATATTGCAAAACCAGCTGTGCCGAGGGTGCGTGCCTTGCACGCTACCGTCACAGTTACCAGTGGCTAACTGAAAGCTCCCGACTGCTGCTTGTGATTGGGAGCTTTCCGATCAGGTGACCCCAAGGGGTTGAGGTCATGACTTGGCCCTAAAGCAATATTACCCCTGGCGCGGCCACACACAAATATGCGGCCTTTCTGTGGGTGGACCTTGGCACCAAGCGGCTGCATATTTGCGTGAATTAGTGTGAATCCAACTGTGCCGAGTTTGCACCCCCGACGCGTTCCCGGCGGCTAACAGAAAGCTTTCCGATCATATGCCCGCCATGACAACCAATCCATCGGTCACATGATCGCAAACCCGCCTAAGAGGCAGCAAAGT